>LPNX010627834.1:45001-124469 GCA_001517045.1 Pseudotsuga menziesii
GTGAGGCACTTTGAAGAAGTGTGCATTGTTTTTTTTTAGGAGGTTCTTGCATTGAAGAGGATGAGGAAGTTGTTTCAAGAGAAGGTGGGCGAGATATAGCGATAGGGTTGCCAATCAATGGTGCAAAGGGCTCGATGATGTCAAATTCATGTAGTAAGATAGACCTGCGCAATGGAAAAAAACAAGTCAGAAAAAAATTGAATAATGATTTTACTAAATGGGCAAGAAACGAAAACATAAGTTCATATAATAAAAAATGAAGCGTACATGCATTGGCAAAGAATTGCACATGTCCATTTCTTAAGTTGTATAATAGACCCTTGTTGAAGTATTCCAGAATCGATGAGAAAATTGAACTTTGATGGAAGCATGGTGTGGTTCATGTGTGTCCCATCAGAGATTGTTGTTCTGTATCGTATGGTTGAGGTGCAAATAGATTTGACTTGTTCCACAGCAAATATTTGTAGGAACGGTTGCATGTCGGAGGTTAGTGCAAGTAGTAATTCAATGGCATGTTCGGTCAAAGGGGTGGCCATTATTTGTTACCTGGAAGGAACAAGAAAAAAAAATGAAGTTAGGTGTAAGGGGAAAGTAAAAAAAGGGGGAAATAGGTGTTTCTAATAATTAGAAATATGATCAGGAACAACAAGCATTTTTTTCCTAAATTTAGAAACCATTGAAATAAATCAAGGCAATCTTGGGAATGCAATGCGATAAGCAATATTTACAAATTGATACAATGAAGAAAATATAAAAGCATATTATTCCATGAAATGATGATTTTGTCTAAACAAAGAAAAAGGAAGGGGTTTAAATAAAAAATACATTTTCTTCTGTGGACATTGCAGTAGATGAGTGAGTGAAGGCATCCAAAATAATGTAACATGTGAGCAAAAAAAAATGCAATAAGGTGCAAATAGTGTGTGACATGTGGAAAGTTTGTTTAGTGAAAGAGTCACAAGATTGTAGGCTATGTTTAATTATCACTTAGTTAGTTTGTAGTTATGAAGGACAAAAGTGTAAAAGGTGCAACAAGTGAGTGATATGTTCAAAGTCGGTTTAGTGAAAGAGTCGCAAAATGTAGGTTATGTTTAATTATGAGTTTGGTAGCTTGAATATATAAATTAAAAAAAGTGTAAAATGCCTAAAAGAGCTTATTGTTTTCCGCAGATATGTAACTGGGCCTTTCAAAAGCACAATTGATGGTGGCAATGGAGTCCACACACCAATTGATTAGTGAAGGTAAGAAAGAGGCAGTTCTACTGGCGATGGGGCAAATGTTCCAATCTAGAAGACTTGGCAACACCTCCCAATGGCAATAGTTGACTTCAGGAGTCAATTGCACCCACAAGTGCTCCTTGGTGATTTCCTAACTTTGGCCACTAAGATACCTTGCGTCAAGTGTGGATCAATGGTTCGGCCTGTACGGTATAGTGTCGTCTCCCTACAACGAGTTGGGTGACTCGTAGGGGAGAGCAGGGCAATTATACCTCGGCTTTAACCTCCTTGGGCACGGCGCACTTCTGATCCGGGTTTTCTTTTAAAACTTGCTTATAGCAGGATTTATAAAGCACCCTATAAGTCAACAATGCTATGTTTCAAAATATACCTAATGAAATTAGATTGGAGGGCATTAATGGATGCCTAGCCCAATCAATTCTACCTAACTAATTTATGTTTTGTGACCTCATGTGAAGCTTGGAGGCTACACCAATAATATATTTTTTGAGATAAATTCTATTGCTAATAACAAGTAAATTATACAAAGACATTACCTCTAATTTTCTATTGCTAATAACAATTAAATGTTACATATAGATTACCTCAAATGAAAAAATAGACATAAACATAGTAAAATATACATAGAGAAGACTTCCTTCATTATAGATTTTATACCAAATTAAGTTTATTGGTTTACTTAAAGACGTGTGAACAAAAAAAAAAAAAAAATGAACCCATATAAATGATAGACTATAAACCATCATATTTTTATGTCATTAACCAAGTAGTTCTTTTATCATTACATTTTGTTAACTCATTAAACAACATACAAATGTATTAACTAAAAATTTAAAAACTATTTCTATAAAATCCAATTTCATTTTGTAAATAATATTAAAACATATCCTTATATATTATATTTGCACTTGTAAAAATATATGAAAACTCAATTTTCAGTGTGATATGTGGAAAGTTGGTTTAGTGAAAGAGTCACAAGATTGTAGGCTATGTTTAATTATCACTTAGTTAGTTTGTAGTTATGAAGGAAAATAAGTGTAAAAGGTGCAACAAATGAGTGATATGTTCAAAGTCGGTTTAGTGAAAGAGTCACAAAATGTACGGTTATGTTTAATTATGAGTTTGGTAGGTTGAATATATAAATAAAAAAAAGTGTAAAATGCCTAAAAGAGCTTATGGTTTTCTGCGGATATGTAATTGGGCCTTCCAAAAGCACAATTGATGGTGACAATGGAGTCCACACACCAATTGACTAGTGAAGGTAAGAAAGAGCCAGTTCTACTGGCGATGGGGCAAATGTTCCAATCTAGAAGACTTGGCAACACCTCCCAACGGCAATAGCTGACTTCAGGAGTCAATTGCACCCACAAGTGCTCCTTGGTGATTTCCTAATTTTGGCCACTAAGATACCTTGCGTCAAGTGTGGATCAGTGGTTCGGCCTGTACGGTATAGTGTCGTCTCCCTACAACGAGTTGGGTGACTCGTAGGGGAGAGCATGGCAACTATACCTCGACTTTAACCTCCTTGGGCACGGCGCACTTCTGATCCGGGTTTTCTTTTAAAACTTGCTTATAGCAGGATTTATAAAGTACCCTAAAAGTCAACAATGCTATGTTTCAAAATATACCTAATGAAAGTAGATTGGAGGGCATTAATGGATGCCTAGCCCAATCAATCCTACCTAACTAATTTATGTTTTGTGACCTCATGTGAAGCTTGGAGGCTACACCAAGAATATAATTTTTGAGATAAATTCTATTGCTAATAACAAGTAAATTGTACAAAGACACTACCTCTAATTTTCTATTGCTAATAACAATTAAATGTTACATATATATTACCTCTAATGCAAAAATAGACATAAACATAGTAAAATATACATAGAGAAGACCTCCTTCATTATAGCTTTTATACTAAATTAAGTTTATTGGTTTACTTAAAGACCTGTGAACAAAAAAATAAATAAATTGAACCCATATAAACGATAGACTATAAATCATCATATTTTTATGTCATTAACCAGTAGTTCTTTTATCATTATATTTTGTTAACTCATTAAACAACATACAACTGTAATAACTAAAAGTTATACCTAAACTTTAAACTAATTGAAAAACTTTTTCTATAAAATCCAATTTCATTTTGTAAATAATATTAAAACATATCCTTATATATTATATATTCACTTTTAAAAATATAAAAGTCAATTTTCAAATTTTTTGATTTTCCCAATTAAAAACGGAGAGTATGTCAAAGCATACATTATTTTTGTCTCTTTCCCTTTACTTTAACTCCATACACTATAGGAAAAAAAAGGCAACAAGTTAAACTATAGAATGTTGATTGTCACTATTTTTAGCTTGTAACAAGTTAACAAAATGACCTTACAAGTTTATATTAAAGTGTTTTTTCTAAATATTTATATTAATTATTGACTATAATAAAAAATTTAATGGTTAATAGTTAATATTAAAATATTATTTTAAATATTTATAAATATTCATATTTAAGAATTAAATATAATAAAAACACATACATACCCATCACCACTTTGTTTTGAGTGGATGTGGGAGAAGATCAGAAATGACAATTTTGCAATGACAATGGAGAAAATTATAGGTTCCATTTAATGAAGGATTAAATGTCTATTCTTTATTGAAAAAAATAAAAGTAATAAAAAAATTTCATTTAACATGGATAATCAAAATTTTAAAAAATGCTTAAAACAATTTAAATAATATTTAATATTATAAACTTTGTAAGAGTTTAAGACCATGTTTATCCTAATCGATAATCATGTCGGCAGGGACTGATAATTAAAATAAAAACAATAAAAATAACCAAAAGCCAGAAACCACAAGTGAATCGGGGCATTCATTGAAACATAATAGACTAAAAATCATGAGATGGTTATTTAGGAATCACAGGTTCACTGAACTTCAAGGCTTCAACCCTGAAGTTCGAAATTTGATGAATCTCAAATAAATTCTCAAGTTCGTTTATGTTTGGCAAACTTCATGGATGAAGCTTAGTTCGATTCATAATGGAGGTGATCCTATATGCAAATTTGAACCTAAGGGTGATTTGAATTTGGCATTGAGGGGAACTGGAAGGTGAAATTTATCTTTAGAATTAATATTATTTAATTTATGTTCTTCATGTTTTATAATTTATAAATGTAAAATGCAAAACCCTAATTTGCTCATGTTGTTGACTTTCTCCATGTTCATGATTTTGTAATTTTGTTCACTCCTTCATCTACTCACATTGTCGACTTGCTTCATACTCTAGGCTTTGTTGTGAAATGCGAGTAACTTGACCCTTGATCATCACTTTGCTTCGAACTCAACCTAGAGGGTTCTTGTTAGTTTCATATTTAGATAAACCTACAGGTCGGTGAAGTGACCCGAGCTTTCTGCTGGTCTAATTGTTAATAAAGCATGCATTTTTACATTGATCGTGTATATTTTATAGTAATACGAGGTTCTCCTTTTACTTGTATTAAGGTTGGATCTCAAAGTTATACCATCTCTTTTTAGAAGGAGCTTGAGGCTGCATGCTTGTTCAACAGCTCATAGGCTGCACTCATATTGAAGGGTATGAAGAACATTTCTGATTCTTCATAGAGGCATATATTATTCCTCAAAAAAAAAAAAATGTTTTACACAGATGGTATTATTTGTAATGAATGCCCGATTATTATTTTGTTTAGCTGTGGTTGCGGTGATGTTCAAATATTTTCCTTCTAAGTTCAACTTCCCTTCAAGTTCAGTTACTCATGGCATCCAAAGAGGGGTTTGTATGAGGAGATTCATGTGTTTGACAGATGAGACACCTATCCAAGAAATTCTCTCCCTATCCCTCAAGCGATAGAGACCTTTATAATAAGCTATAATTTGGACGAAAATTAAATATAAACAAATGGGAAATGTTTCATGCTGGTTTTTTTTGTAATTTTCTTCCAAATTTGACACTTATTAACCTAACACTCCATCGTCAATGGAAGGAAACGGCACGTGGCCACCTCTCTCTCTCCTGTTGATGCGTGTGTTTGATAGATGAGATGCCTATCCAAGAAATTCTCTCCCTATCCCTCAAGCGATAGAGACCTTTATAAATAAGCTATAATTTGGCCGAAAATTAAATATAAAGAAATGGGAAATGTTTCATGCTGGTTTTTTTTGTAATTTTCTTCCAAATTTGACACTTATTAACCTAACACTCCATCGTCAATGGAAGGCAAGGGAACGTGGCCACCTCTCTCTCTCCTGTTGATGCATGTAGCGTTCCTGTGCACTGTCTCTATTAGCGATTTTGTTTGCAGTTGGGTTTACAACCTTTTGCTAGGGTCGACTTCTTTTTTCCTTCTCCCTCTTGCCCGTGGGGGTAGCCGAGCTCTTCCTATCTACTGGACAGAAACGCCCACTGCACAGTTTGTCTTCCCTGGTGCCTGGGTCATGTGATGCACACCCCCTACCCAATGGCGGGGCTATGATAGTGCATCCCAAGAGATGCTCGTTTGCCTTTGCTATCGTTCGACATTAACTGTGAAGCCTCTTCCTCAGTTTAGCACCGACATTAACTGTGTTGCGGCCTACAGAGCAAAAATTGATGAAAATTGTACCCATGGAGTCATGGCTAGGCTATTCCATCATTTTGCAGAGCTTAACACACCAAGAATACGCTTTGTCTGAGGTGATTTGCAGTTTTCTCATTAATTTTTTGTAGTTACATCAATTCACCCTGAATTTGCAGTGGCGTTATTTATGATTTTGCACTGCCTAAACCTTCAATATATACATATTGCCTTTCTTGATCTTCCCAAAGCTTCTATATATGCATATTGGCTTTCTTCTTATTGAGAGTTGTATTTATTGTCACTATTGATGTTATTTGCAGAGATACGGGAGACTGGAAAAGAAGTGGTGCCATATATGGGTCCAGCCCCACCCAGGCTGTCGTGGCTAATGTTTACGCATGCATGCAGCTCAGTAACTATGTCGTGGCTAGTTTCCATGGTCTGAAAGTATCCATGCTAATTTTGTAAGCGGCGGCATTCATGTTTTTGGGCTAAAGGATCCAAAATTATTGACATAGTTCAGTGAGGTTCAAGAAGTATCGAGGCCATGGCAGGGATGCATATCACCACTCGACATTTGGGTTTCTTATAGTACAGTGGATTCAAGTAATTACAGTGGATTCTAGTAATTACAATTGTCAAGGAGAAAGTAAAATCTGTATTTGGGTTTTCCGTTTTCCTTGGAGGAGTGGCATTGTAGAAAGCAGACAGGCCGGCAACACAATTGCTTTTGGCAATGTCTGAGGAAATGCTTATGCATTTATCATCAAATTCAAATAAATCAGACCGGTCTTTGCCTGTAAAACTTGCAAAACTGGAAGCTCGGATGGCAGGCAAGGCGACCTCCGCACAGGTGCAATCTAGTTGGCAAACCTCTCCTGTGAAGGCAGGGATGACAAAGGAGGTTGTAGGGCCTTCCACTTCTTCCACAGACTCCGATGACGATGTACGTTTTGCTAACTCTATATGCATATAATATCTTGTAATTATTTGGGACTGCATATTCTCTTCCTCTTGTTGCCTCCCGATAAATATGTTGTTAAAACAGAGGTACTGCTATTATCCTTATCTCCATTTTTAGCAATTGGGTAATACAGATTTTAGTTTCTGCAGTCGATATAGTTATATTTAAAAAAATTCATTTGAGAACTCCCAAATTCTGAGCAATTTGTTACCTACATATCTTCACAGATCTTTCTTTATTAGTGTAGTAGTGCTTAACAAGGCATCTTATAATTTCCATATTCTATGAATAAGTAATTACGCCAGACAATGCTTGTGCAGATAAGAGCAAAGACTAATAAACAGACTGTGAAATACCTGGAACCCTTCACGGCGTTCTTCTCACTGAGCCTTAAGACTATAAATCAATGCCAAATAAGAAAAGTATGATGCTGTTATCTGTCTACTGAGTCGATCTCGCGTTGGAACCCTTCAGGATGTCCTCTCGCGCTGGGAAAAACGAACACAAATGCACAGATGCAGCGGCAGCGGCAGCAGTAATGGTGGACTGCACCGCTTGACCGCGGACTGGACAACAGCATGGCGGACTGCACCGCTTGACCGCGGACTGGACAGGAGCATGGCGGATTGCACAGGAGCATGGCGGACTGGACAGGAGCATGGCGGATTGCACAGGAGCATGGCGGACTGGACAGGAGCATGGCGGATTGCACAGCAGAAGTAATGGCACACAACAGCAGCAATGGCGGACGGAGTGGACATCAACGATGAACGATCAAGATGAGCCGAATCGTCGGACCAAAAAAATCTACGGCGGGAAAAAAAAACGCAATAACTGAGGGGAGTCAACTCCCATTTGGTAAACGCCTTACGGCGTAAAAATTGTTAAATTTTTTTTTGCAATTACAGCAATTGGAATGTCTGTCCTTAACTAAATGATAATTTTGAAACTAGTCAGATTTTTAAAATTAAGATTTAACCATTTCAAATTGCCATTTTCCTAAAAATTGCTTTGCAGATAATCCGCATCAGCCACTTTCTGGGTTAGAGTGCAAATTGATACACAAGTTCAACCAGCATCTCCATTATTGTCAACATTGGATATGTAGTAGTTGTAGTAAATCCTAAAATTAGAAGAGCCTCTGTGTGGTTCATTTGGGTTGTTTGACATGAAATCATTTGTTGTAAAGGAAGTCATGAGATTAAATCCCACTCATTCGTCTTTTTGGGTGATGGGCATTATCAAATCCAAATCCAAATCCAAAAAATAATCATTAAACATTATAGTCCCAAAATGTTAGAAATTGGTTTTATTGTTTTATAATTTATATTTGGTATTTTAATGATTTAATATTTTTATAAGTAAATTTATAAATACATTATTAAATTTAAATGTTTTAAGATTTATATTTTAAGTTGTATTTAATAAAAAAATAAATTTTACATGTAAATAAGATAGAAATTTGGAAAAATTCCACAAATTTGTCATAGCAATCACACAACAATCATTACTCTACTGCAGGCTAATTAATTGTCAACACCATTGATATTGTACTCCAACTTAACATACATATATGTAGATATTATATCCATGTTCTTGCTGTTATCGTGATCGTTATGAGGTCACTGGTTCAATAAACTCCAACACATTGTTTTAAATTTATGCCTACTTTAGTTTTAAATTTAAATTTATGGTAACTTTTGTTCATTCATTTACTTATTCAATATAATAATCCAACTGGAATTTTATTCAAACTTCAAACTAAGCAACAAAGAATCATTAAATATAATAATAGCAAAGTTTTTAGAAAAATCGTGTACAGAGTGATCATTTTGAGAATTAGCGTAGCTATTTCGAAATCAAAGTTATTAAACATCGACCAGATTATAGATCCGTTTACAGTGTATGGAGTGTTAAATATAAAACACACATGATAACCTTTCAAATTTCAAATCAATATTATTAAACAGGGGAGGAATTCCATAACTTATTCGCTGGTCAAGAGTGTATACATCGAATATGGAAGTCATCATTGGTCTCATTCACCCACAAAACCATATTTTAAATTAAGATTATTGTAAAAAGCATTTTTTTTAACTTCGTTTGAGTTGTCTCTTTCATTACTAATCATAATTGACACGCTTTGCTCAAAGTTAAGTTAATTAAATGGTAAAAAAATGTTGTTATAAACACATCTTTTAAATTAGAAAAATATTTTGATAAAGGTTTTTATATGGAATAATTGTGAAGACTATAAGCATATTGCTGATAGGTAAAGTAGGTTGATCTTAATTATGAATTGGAATGTGATTACTTTTAATATTGAAGTTAAAGATTATTCGAGAATTAAAGACTAGATTGGTTTTGAAAATTATGAATTGATTTCAAATCAAACGAGCTTCTCATAATTGATCAACTAGCAAATGACCTTCTATGGTCTCTAAATAGAGATCAATGGTCTAGTAAGATGGATGAGAACTTGAACTCTTGGATCACTCTATGTCAATAACATATTGTGACTATTGGATTACATATATACAAATGTATACCAATGCATACTAAAAAACATACTTTACTTAACGGATCTATTTGAACAAGTTGATCTTAACTAACTCCTAAGTTTCTAAATATCCTAACATCCCCCCTTACTGATCCGGTGGATTATTCATCTTCTAAAATTACACTGATCCAATATGGTACAATGGTTGCTAATCTATGGTTCGAAGAACATAACATATGTTTTAACTCATACGCTAAACATAGTGCAAGGGCCGCGTAGTTATCACAAGGGCCACGCAGTTATCGCATGGTGCGCAATTAGGGGCTGCGCAGTTATCGCAAGGGCCGCGCAGTTATGGGCTGCACAGTTATCGCAAGGGGCCGCATAGTTTGCGCACAGTCAAGTTGAACATCGAATGGTTCGTGGAGGTTAGGCATATGCTACGACATTTGTATGATGCGACAGTGGATCAGGTATATGGCGAAGTCCTCATATGCTGCGACAGCGGATTGGGTATATGGCGAAGTCCTCATATGCTGCGACATTTGCGAAGTTGGTGGTGACATCAAACAGTTACGTTGCATGTGGCATAGCCCGGTTGCAGGTTATTGCAACGTGTTGTGAGTCGACACATGTGCGTGGAGTTAGTTGCAACGTTTCGGGGATATGGAACATCGTGGCAACATAACGCTTGTGCAGTGATTTGGTGGGACTGCATGGTTCAGTTTTAGCATATGATTGTAACGATAATGAAAAATATAACAGCTGTGATGATAACAGCTGTCGAACCGTTACTTACCCTGGGACTCAATGCTTATATAAACGTGTTTCTGGCCACATTGGGGGGATCACTTTCTGTTAGGAGAAGCTTGCGAGAGTTCAGCTGTAATTTATCCAGATTGCTATTTGTAGGCAGAAGTTGACCATACTCTGTTATAATTTGGCTTATTTGCTTTTGAAGACCAGATTGTAATTTCCAGAGAGGAGTCTTGAGGACTTTCTGTCCAGCATTCTGTTTGTACAGCCGCTGAATTTGATTGTTTTAGAGCACAGAGCATCGTTTCTCTATTATGAGAAGCTTAGAGAGATTTTGCTGCGAAGTGTCCAGATGCTGTGCTGTAGAAGTCGACATTCTCTGTTATATTTTAGCTTCCTTTGTCTTTTGAATGCTAATTGTAATTTCTAGAAGAGAGGTCTTGAAGACTTTGTACAGCATTCTGTTCGCAGTTGCTGAAGTTGATTCCGGAACCATTTTTGTACCATTCTAAAGAGATTAATTGGATCAGTACCCATTGGAGAGGGACCCGGAGATGTAGCCCAGTGAAGGGGGTGAACTCCGTTATCAACTTTTGTTTGTGACTCTCTGATTCTGTGTTTCTCTTTTATATCTGTTTATCAGTGTTGTTTTTCAGTCCTGTTATGAGCATTTAATTTCTGTCAATGTTGTTCCATTAATCAACCTGTTGAACACATTCTTTTAAAACGAACTTTTAATGCACTCAAGTTGAGGTCCGACGGATCTTGTTATGGTATCAGAGCAGGTTAACTGCTGGTGCAAGTTTGTGAATGCTTACTAGGTCCAGATTAAAGCTTGGTGAAGGAGATTTAATCGATCCAATCTCGAGGAGAACATTCTCAAGAACCATGTCTTCTCCACAAGGGGAAGAAGAAGGACATACAGAACGGGAAAAACCTGTTATGTCAGAAACTGAGTTTCTGGAGGCTTTTATGAGCATGAAAGCCATGATGGAAATTCTACTCGATGAGCGAGCAGAAAGGAAGAAGAAAGAAGAAGGATCTTCATCCAAAGATGCAGAAGCGAAGAAGGAAGAAAAGGGTAAAGGAGTAGGAGGTGATTGTGATCCTCTTGAAACTAATCAAACTTTCTCTTCTTCTCATACTTCTCATTCGAATAATACAAGTCCTAATATGCCTTATTTCAAATTGGATGTTAAATTTGAATTGCCAATTTATAATGGAGATTTAGATGCTGAAAAGTTAGACAATTGGATCAAGCAGCTTGAAGTATATTGCAGGGTGCAGGGCATTAATGATGACCCTTCCAGGATTCAATTGGCCACTTTGAGAATGAGTGGTATAGCTCTTACTTGGTGGGAGAGCAAGATTCAGCAAGATCTTCGAAAGAATGGTAAAATTATTTCAGTTTGGAATGAATTTATTGAAGTATTAAGAAAGCAATTTTATCCTTTAGGTCACATGCAGCAATTAATAATGAGCTGGCAAACTTTTAGACAAGCTAAAGGACAAAGCATTCAAGAATATACTCATGAATTTAGAAAGAGGGCTATTGCATTGAATGTTGCATTGGATACGTAAGAAACTCTTCTTAAATATATTGGTGGCATGCATTCTTATTTGCAACATACCTTGTTGATGTTTAACCCCAGTAATTTGGATGATGTATGTGTTCAAGCTACACATTTAGAAGCTAGGGGTAAGCATGATGATGATTCGTTTATGAAGAAGTCATCTAAATTTGACAACAAAGATAAAAGCAAAGATAAAGGAAAGAAAACAGCTACCATCACAAAAGAGGGTGAAAAACCCACATGCTCACATTGTCAGAAGGGACATGATGTCTCTAAGTGTTGGAAACTTCATCCGGAGTTAAGGCCAAAGAAGTATGGAGGAAATAAAAACAAAGATAAGGATAATCAAGCAGCTACTGCAGCCGTAATTCAAGACTTGGGATCTGATTCAGGTGATGAGACTAAGATCACAGCAATAGGGATCCGAGGTAAAGATAAAGGTATATCTCTTTCCATTGATGCAAGTTCAAGTTTGCATTAATGGCTGTTAAATGTGAATCATTGGAAAGCGGTAATCTGGAACATGGAATTAACTTAATTAAAAGTGTTCCCGAGTATGGTGCTTTGTTACAGGAACCTGAAAGACTATCACTTACCGAAGATGTACAACATGAAGTGCAGTTGCAGCAAAGCATGCCTTTCCCAAATTATGGCATGAATCTGATGATTATTCAAAAGACTGTTTATGATTATGTAAGGAATTGTGTGATGTGCAATACTGTTGATAAAGGGTTGGGATTGTACACACCTATTCATGCTTCCTCTCGTCCTTGTAAAAATGTTGTAAGGGACTTTAATGGGGGACTACCAATTAGTTTGTGCTTTCAGTATATTGGGGTTCATGTTGGGCTTCCTATGACTATTGTACATATTTGGGACTTCCAAATATTGGGGCAATTTTGGTAAGTTTTATGGAGTCGTAGGGACACTAATCTTGAAAAGAGCACAATGTATTGCTCAAATATTATTGGGCAAACATGGGTAGTCAGTAGAACAGTCATTCAATTTCTCCATACTTATTGGGATAAACATCCTAAGGATTGGGATGAACAGTTGCAGCACATGCAATGCATTAAATATCCTTTTGAGGCTTATTTTGTTATATGTTGAGGTCACATGTGGACTTTTCTTTCGGCACAAAAGATGTTAGAGTTGGACATCATGATGCAAGGAAAGCAGTGCAGCAGATAGTGCAAGAACTGCAGGAAACGAGCCAGGCAATTTGCAAAGCCAGACATGAAAACCATCATCCTTTTGAAGTTCAAAAGCAAGTTTGGTTGCAGATCACCAAGGAAAGATGGAAAGGATGTATGGAGATTGGAAAGGTGAGGAAGCTATATCCTCACTTACTTGCAGAATGATTCTGGCTTTCGGTGGTCCAAAAGCTCTCCAGTGGGGAGGAATGATCTGGTGGATTATTCATCTTCTAAAATTACACCGATCCAATATGGTACAATGGTTGCTAATCTACGGTTCGAAGAACATAACATATTTTTTTAACTCATATGCTAAACATAGTGCAAGGGCCGCGCAGTTATCGCAAGGGCCGCGCAGTTATTGCATGGCGCGCAGTTAGGGGCTGTGCAGTTATCGCAAGGGCCGCGCAGTTATGGGCTGCACAGTTGTCGCAAGGGGCCGCGCAGTTTGTGCACAGACAAGTTGAACATCGAATGGTTCGTGCAGGTTAGGAATATGCTACGACAGCGGATCGGGTATATGGCGAAGTCCTCATATGTTGCGACATTTGTATGCTGCGATAGCGGATCGGGTATATGGCGAAGTCCTCATATGCTGCGACATTTGCGAAGTTGGTGGTGACATCAAACAGTTACGTTGCATGTGGAATAGCCCAGTTGCAGGTTATTGCAACGTGTTGTGAGTCGACACATGTGCGTGGAGTTAGTTGCAACGTTTTGGGGATATGGAACGTTGTGGCAACATAACGCTTGTGCAGCGATTTGGTTGGACTACATGGTTCAGTTTTAGCATATAATTGTAACGATAATGAAAAATATAATAGCTGTGATGATAACAGTTGTCGAACCGTTACTTACCCTGGGACTGAATGCTTATATAAACGCATTTCTAGCCACATTGGGGGGATCGCTTTTTGTTAGGAGAAGCTTGCGAGAGTTCAGCTGTAATTTATCCAGATTGTTGTTTGTAGGCAGAAGTCGACCATACTCTGTTATAATTTGGCTTATTTGCTTTTGAAGACCAGATTGTAATTTCCAAAGAGGAGTCTTGAGGACTTTCTGTCCAGCATTATGTTTGTACAGCTGCTGAATTTGATTGTTTTAGAGCGCAGAGCATCGTTTCTCTGTTATGAGAAGCTTAGAGAGCTTTTACTGCGAAGTGTCCAGATGCTGTGCTATAGAAGTCGACATTCTCTGTTATATTTTAGCTTCCTTTATCTTTTGAATGCTAATTATAATTTCTAGAAGAGAGCTCTTGAAGACTTTGTACAGCATTCTGTTCGTAGTTGCTGAAGTTGATTCCGGAACCATTTATGTACCATTCTAAAGAGATTAATTGGATCGGTACCCATTGGAGAGCGACCCGGAGACGTAGCCCAATGAAGGGGGTGAACTCCGTTATCAACTTCTATTTGTGACTCTCTGATTCTGTGTTTCTCTTTTATATATGTTTATCAGTGTTGTTTTTCAGTCATGTTCTGAGCATTTAATTTCTGTCAATGCTGTTCCATTAATCAACTTGTTGAACACATTCTTTTAAAACGAACTTTTAATGCACTCAAGTTGAGGTCCGACGGATCACTTACTAAACAACTTGTGATAGGATTGAAGGATTTACAAAAGAGACACTATAGGAGAATGAAAGAAGAATTAGATCCTATCCCCCCTTAATGACAAATTCATGAACTCCTAACATAGATTGAAGTTTAGAAAACTTCACTTGTGTAAGAGATTTTTGAAGATGTCTTCAACTTGATCATTTGTAGGGAAAAATAACACTTTGAGAACGCACTCATGAACAAGCTTTTTGATGAATTTCATTTATATTTCAATGTGTTTGTTGCATTGATGGTGAACTGGATCTTTGTCGAGCTTGATGACACTCTGATTGTCACACCAAAGGGTAGTTGTATGATGTTACTCGAATCCAAAGTATGAAGGGATCTGTCGAAGCCATACAACTTCCTGATTGGGATTAACTGTTGCTCAATACTTTGCTTCTATTGAAGAAAGAGAAAGAGCTTGTTGTTTCTTACAATCCCAAGTGACATGTCCAAACTAAGTCTGAAAACATAACCTGCAGTAGACTTTCGATCAGTAGGGGTGCCGACCCAATCTAAATTAGTGAAAGCAACCAACAAACCCCCCCCCTGAACTGTATTGAATCCCAATCTGAATTGTACCCCGAATATATCGAAGTATCATTTTTTATGTTTTCCAATGGATTTCATGGGGTGTTTGCATATAGTGGGAAACATGACCAATAACAAAGAAAAGATCAAGACGAGTGTGAGTCAAGTATAAGAGATTGTCAAAAAGTTGATGATATAAGATGGCATCTACTTCGGGTGAAGTGCAAGTGGCAGAAAGTTTGACTCCAGACTAGAAGGAAGATGGGGCTGGATTACAATCTTCCATGTTAAAGCACCAAAGAAGGTCACACGATTACTTAGACCGAGAAAAAAATATGCCTTCTTTGGTTTATAAGACTTGGAAGACAAGAAAAAAATGAAAATGTCCTAAATTGGTCATTTTAAATTTTTGCTTAAGACTAAATTTCACATTAGTTAAAATGTTATGGTCACTGCCAATAACAATAAGGTCATCAACATAAAGAACAAGGATGATGAGACGGTTTCCCACTTTCTTGGTATAGACGTTGGGGTTAGAATGACATCTAGAAAAACTAGTGTCAATGAGAAATCTATCCATTTTGGCATACTAGGCTCAAGGAGCTTACTTGAGGCCATATAAGGATTCTTAAGGCGACAGACAAGACTGGTGTCATCCTGAACATAGCTAAAAGGTTGTTCCATGTAAAATGTATTAGCCACTTGGCCATGGCACAGAGATAAAATTGCACCTAAAAGATGAAGCTAACAAATATTTGAATGAGACTAAATTGAAAGTGTGTATTTTGTTTGTTTTGTATGCGTATATACTAAAAATGAGTTTTTGGTTTGTTTGTATTTTTCCACCGTTGTAAGGGAATATAGGGAAATGGTAGAATATGTAACTTGAATACAACAATATAATTATTCTTGTATCTATTGAGCATTGAAAGGGATAAAAAAGAAAAGATGATGCAAATCTCTTAATGTTTAAAAATTCAGAGTTACGATGAACGTTATTAGAGTAAGAGCTATGCTTTTCTTAGGGAAACTTCATGCATTGTTATAATTTTTTCTAATTATTGGAAAAATGTTTTAACCTGTATAGAAATTTCAAATCAATGTTATCAAAGAAATAAGTACCTATCAAAAGTGACCACAACAGGGTATCCTAAAAAAACAAAAACCAATGCATATCCAAAGTGAAAGCTTGATCAAAGCATGATCCTAAACCAAAGAAAGAGGCTTAGTTAAAGCTGAAGGAAAACCTTTACCAAGAGCCAAATCCGAAAGCCTAAGTTAGGTGTAGAGCCATAGACCGAACCTAAGAAAAAGCTGGAGTCCTCAAATATAATTTGGAGACCAAAAACCTCCAAAGTGGGGAGCTCTGATCCCTAATGGAGACGGTCAGAAAGAGACAACATTTAATCATACATGTATCCCTAAACCTAACAAACACTCACATTAGAGGACATTTCAATTCAAAATGGGCCTCCTAAGGAAAATAATAAAATAATAGTTAAAATAATAAAATAATATTTATTAATTTTGGAGTAAGAAAAGAAAAAACTATTTTTTTGTTCGTATTTTCAACATATCTCCTTGTGTTTTTACTCAAATTTTGATCGAGAGAGCTTGTTGGATGCAAAATTAAATTACACATCTAACGAGTACCCACTCTGCATAGTTTTGATGGCCCCGCTACCCCAAAAACAAGAAATACCTAAAAACATGATAATGATGTCATCATCACGTTAGGTGGAAGACTGGAATGTATCTCTAACTTTTTTTAGTGGATATGGTGGCACCGCAAGAAAAAGTTAGGTGCGGGTGAAGGAGAATAATAGAGGAACAAACAATCATCCAACACCACCACCACTTTATTCAATTTCTACTGCTACACTTTTGAACCATTATGTTGCTTTTGATATAATTTGAAGAAGGAAACCTGTCAACTATCAAGGACAATGAGGGATAACTATGAAATAATATGAAGCATGAGCACTTAAGGTTGAAGATATCGACTTGATTCAGGATGCCTTCTTTCCTAGTCCATAATTAAGGAAAGAAAGTCGTAGGTATTTTGGAATTCTTTTGCCTCGTCCACAGTTCAAAACGCTTGCCTTCAATGCATTGAGACAAAGATTGATATCTAAGAAACTATTATTGGAGAAAAATATTGAGATACATCTTACTTTTCACGTATGTAAATTCTTCTAATATAGAAAATACTACATGCATGAATAAGTCTATGTTCTCAGTGAAATTCCTAGGGCAAACCTCCTTAGCTTCTCCTCGGCAATAGGTAAATATCATACTTTGTTTTCTAAATTTAGTTTTAATGGTTGGTTGTTTTCTTATAAAGCCAAATGGATGGGCCTCATTTTAGATAGAGGATCTCCAACTTCAAGCTCTAGCCAAGATTTTTTTCGATGTAGTCTCTTGATATAAGGATTGTCAAACCAAAGCCAATCCCCAATGGCACTTACACAATGTATATGGTTCAAACCACAATGTGCATATGCAATTATTGTTTGGAGGAAACTGGCAGTAGCATTGAAATAGACATTTAAACCTCTTGTCCTGCAATATAAATCCATTGTCAAAATGTTGAATTTAGTAATTGTGCGCAATGAATGAATTGAGGTGATGGTAAAATAATTGCAACTACAATTTCAAATTAAATTTACATGGGTTCAGATTATATTTTAGCCAAATCAGGATCATTCGTGTAGGAGGCCTCTACCAAAACCCTGAGTGTGAGTGCCATGTGTAAATGGTAGCTCTCAAACAATATTTTCTTTTTTGCAATCTCTAGAGCAATCAATTTTATATACCACTAAAAAATAGAACGCAACAGAGACTTGAGTACCAACATGGAGGCTAAGGACCCAAACAAGGGATTCTCCTTGTGAGGTTGGAAGCAAAGCCTGCCTAGAAATATGGGGGCGTATTTTCTACGTGTCCCTAAATTTCTTGTGCTGTCATTAGCCACCATTGTTACAAGGAGTGTAATGGCGTTGGCTTCCATAAAGAGAGGAACCATCCATGATCTCTATTTCTTGGAAGGTTGCAATTCCATGTATGGGATGGAAATGGTAGGAGAGGGTGGCTTCTCTCCCTCCTGAGTTGTTGGATTGATAGTTTTGGCTCCTCGCCTATTGCTCATTGACCCTTATATATCAATATCCATGAGGTCCTCTTGTATTTTCACATGCTTCCCATGCCTCCTCGACCAAGATCAATATGGGGCTGATTGTATAAATTCTTGTTTCAATTTTCAGATGTTCGCTCCTTGTTTAAAAAAATAAAAGAGTTGGTCATTTAATATTTCAATGGACATGCCTATATTTTCTTGTTCAAGAAAATATGTGCTTATTCCTCTTCCCTCCTGCCTTTCCCTCCACAAGTAAGGAATCACCCTTTAAATTATCAACAAACAATGGTTCTGTGTGAGAGATTTAAACTTTGAATGACACCCAGCCCAAAGAATAATAATCAAAAGTCTTTATGACCACATTATTGATCAACAACTCATGGTTGATCGTGGCATCCTTGGTTAAATTCATGGTGGTTATGCATCAAAATTTACAATTTTCACTCATCGTAGTCCCATGGAATGATGCGATCTACCCTCAGACATACATGTTCACTTCTATGTGAGCTTTGAAGCTTTAGGTCAACATGGAATATTGGATTTTACATTTTCCATGGTTCCATTTGGGAATAAGTTATTCTATATAAAATTCCAGTTCATGACATGGCACACTAATTTCAAAAAGGTATTATCCCAAGTCAACATAATATAGAAGATATTATGGTTCACTAATTTCAAGAAGTTATTATCCCAAGTCAACATGATATAGAAGATATTATGGTAACAAAAAATGATGCCTAGAAGGTTTGATTTAGAATTTAGTTGTTAGGGAAAACAACACCATTGATTGGCTCTCGAATACTATACAATATAGTAAAGAGACTTCACGAAATCTTGCATATGCCTACAAAGCCTTTTGGCAATCTTGACTCAATATTCTATAGATATTTATACTAGGCTCAACATGTTTCTGATGCTTGGGTTTTTGAACATCCTTCTTTTCACAATGAAAAATGCCAAATGCATTTTGAAAAGACAATGCAAAATGTTTTATGCTCTAGCAAGTAAGTTAGTCGGACCAACATGCATTTCATATCTATCATAGATCAAATTAACACCAATTGCTAGGCAATAGATGGTATTCAAGATTTGAATGTTTGTTTCCATAGGATCGTGTCGTTTGGCCTAACCTTGACATTCTTCTTTCACAAGAAAGACATAGATGCACAATAACACAATGCTATTCATGTTCAAAGAAGAGCCATACATTTTGAATGCATAGAATAAAAATGAGTGATTCAAGAGGACAACAAAAATAGGAATATGCATAGTGCACTCCCTACCTTATCTTGAAAAATAATGTTGTTGAGATAGTTGTAGGAAACTATGATACCCAACATGGCCACATCAATGGGGCAGATGGGATATTTAAGAATTACATGTATGGTGTTAACTATATTCTTTCGACACATATCATAGACCCATCAACTGGAGCTGTTAAATTTGTGAGCCATTGAGCTACAAGAAAATATGAAAGTTGTAGGAAGGGAATTATGCAGTGGAATAATCAAAGAGAACGTACACTGAACATGAAATTCATGCCACAAATTTCAGATAAATCGAACACAAATTGCTCGGACAATCACATTATTAATCTTCATTCATTAATCATTAATACAATGATTATACAATAAATAGAATTCAAATGTCATGGATAGGATTCGAATCTACCAGCTCAAGCTGACTGAATAGCTAACTAAGTTTGTCTAAATCACTGCTGGAGCTCACTAGTCTGACTTCGGATTTCTAAATTAGTCTACAATCAATTAATTGATGAGGTAGGTGGGAAAAAGGCACCACTCTCCCTTCATGCATGTAAAACTGGCGTTAGGCTAACTGAATGTGATCTAACTGATTTTAATTGGAGGTTAACTTAGCATAACTACTTACCTACCACAACCAACTGATGGAGGCTACTTGTGGCACTTAGAGTGGGCTCCTATAATGTAGGGATTGGTCTCAGAGACACATAAACCCATGCATGCACATGCAATAAGTGGTAGATAACCTCTATGTATGTTCCCCACACTCTAGTACAATAATAATAACTCTCTAAGTTAGGCAATATGGCCAAATAGACTATATTGGACAAAGGAGGATTAATTAATCATAACAGGAAAATTTAATGCTAATGAATGGAGCAATTGTTTAAAGAGCAAATGTTTTTCCATTGGTCCTCAATAAATAAAGTTTCAAGAAAAACGCCTAGGAAATCAAGCTCGAGCTCTATCCACCAACAATTCTTAGTGTAACTCACATGTGAATTACCTATCCATTTATCATAAGGCCTCACAATGCATGGCCTTAATTTTGGTTGAAAGGTGTTAGAAAATACAAAGTGATTTTTACACAACACTATTATGTAAGGGATATTTATTTGTTTTATTTTGTGAATATAATGAATAAATAAAATTTTGTTGTGTCAACCAAAGTTGTTTATGAAATAGAACAACTCCAAACAATTGCACAATGGAATCTCCAAAGTGAATTTGATTTGACGTACATTAAAAACCAGGTAATAATATGTTCCTTGAACACAAGGAACTTGCCGTTACATGGATAAATGCCACTGTTTTAAATGTCATGGTTACTTAACATCATACTTTAGATTAATAAAAAAAATAAAAAGATTCAATTGAACCGTAGACTGCTTGATGAAAACCACACATTAAGATCTTCATGACATGTGTTTTACTATTACAAGAAGTTATAAATAAGACAAACAATAACTTGATACCTTTACTATTGTCTTGTGTTATTTTTTTGATATCCTATTGAGCTCTTCTTATCTTTCTAATAGCATATGTGAAGATTTCGTATGAAACTTATTAAGGAAAACAACTTGATATCTTAACTAACTTGTGTTATTCATTTGATATTCTTATTGTTCTCTTCTTATCTTGTTGATAGCATATGTGAAGATCGTCTATGAAATTGTTGATTGCACAACATCAGGAGTCATTCTCTTGACTTGCAAGTAATATCAAGTCAACTTGTGAGTCATATCAAGTCTTATGTATCCTCATATGATTGAGGTGGTGATGTTGTATTGTAAAGATTGTGAGTAATATCAAGCCGAGTCTTGTGAGTAATATCAAGACTAGACTTGTGAGTAATATCAAGTCAAGTATTCTCATAGAAGGTACCCTATGAGATGGAACTCTAGTTATGGAGATGAGCTTATGAGTAATATCAAGTTGAGTCTTGTGAGTAATATGAAGATTGATCTTGTGAGTAATATCAAGATTATAGACTTGCGAGTAAATCAAGTCCTACCAATATCCTCATTTATTGAGGTGGCATACTTTACTTGGTAAAGTGGTTATACTATGTGTTATATTACTAGTCATGGTCATTGAGTGTTATAAGTCTCCTTTAGGTATTAGCTACCCGTAGAGTGATCTACTTTAGCATGTGATATAACCTGGGTTAATATATATGATCATCAGTATGGAATATTTATTTTGAGTATGATATGATAAGATGGTTAAATAATAAATACACATGTGGACCATGCAGTGATTAATAAATAATACTGAGATAAAGCATAGGGAAAGATAATGGATTTGAATGCCTATATTTACCTCCAAGTCAACTCGAATGGTAAAGGCTTCAATAAATCCTTAGTTATAATAAAGAATGCATCGGTTAACTAAGAATATCTATGCAAAAGTTAATAATAGAAATTGAACATGGATAACACTAATTGTGTAGCACCAGAGACATTGAGTTAGCTTCCCGACTTAATGGTTATGCACTCAGTTGAAGATTGAGTTCAGTTCAGTTAGATCACAATCAATTCATTCACTTCACATTCAGTTCATCAAGTTCACATTCAGTTCAATTCAATGAACATTCAGTTAAATCTAATTGAGGAAAGGAGGGCACATATCTTGTGCATGGTGGAGAATCATAAGTGCCAACTTAGCACCAGTTCTTGGGAGGGTGCTAATGTTTACATGGACAGAGTTCAATTAAGCTCCTCTCAATATATGTACTATGTAATGATCCTATGACTATTCTAAACACCTCCCTTCGCCTCTTTATGCATGCTAGATATTTTAACTTGTTATTAAAATGCTAGGCATATGGAAATTTCACTAAAGTTGATTACAGTGTTGTATTGGATCTCTCTTCTCTGTTACTGGGTTGATATCTCTTTTCTAGAAATCTTCTTATGCGTTGTAAACTATTCTTTGCAAATCTATCTATCATACTCAAAGAATTGTTGTGTTTTTCATCCTCCATGTTTGGAGGGTTTTCCCAGGGTATATCTTGGCTCTCATGGTTGATTGATTATATGGATGATTTATGGAGCTGTTTTATATGATTGATTTATGAAGTTGATTTATGTGGATGGCATATTTATGATATTTATATGTGGCTGATATATTTATGAGATTCATATGTGGATGATATTTTCATATGTCGTTGATTTATGAGATACATATGTGCTAAAATTGATTGATAAAAGTTGTATTCACTCACCTTCACCCAAATTTACAGAGATCACAACAAGTTGGTTGATCATCTTTCAAAAAACGTGGTGGGGGATCCCATCGAAGTTTTGTTTCTTGAAGAATTTGTGGATTTTTCAAAATTCAATGAGGGATCCATCCTTGTCACTTGAATTTTGATTTGGGCTACTTCCTTTGGGATTATGGAACTTCTACTATCCTAGTCTAATGGGAGTATGCTAGTTGTGTCTATGTCTTTTGGTTAAAACGAACTGCCAGTTCGCTTGGCATGGTGGGTTCATGGAATGTATATTCATTGGTATCTTGTAAAAAGTAGTTTTTTGGGGGACTTTGTGTGTATTATGTTCTTGGTTTTGAGGACTTTCTGATCTCTTTGTTTTTCTCGGTATTAATCCTTGGTTTTGGGGCCCTTTGATCTCTTTGGATTTATGTCTAATAGTCCTGGATTTCTATAACAGGACTTCGACCATGTAACTTTTATTCCATCTCAAATAACAAGTTTCTCTTTTTTTTGTTGAAAAAAACAACAAAGAATGGATATTTATAAGAAAGAGAGGTATGCATGTTGAACACAAAGATCCAATTAAAATCCAAAGTACTTCATGCATGAATGTGATTAATGACCTTTGTAAGGGAGCGTAGGATTAGCAGTGTGTGAGCTACGGGTGTTGTGGTTATCGTGGCAATGGATGGTTCCCAACACCTTGACGACTAGAAATAGATCCTAAAACACAATGCTCTTGATAGCCTCGATGCCTTTGAGTGTCATAATGGCCAATGGTAAAACCTAAAATTTTAGGTTTGGAGGAAAAAAAACCTTAACTTTTTAGGTGGAGGTTAGGAAAACTACATTTTTTTGTAGAGATAATATTTTCCCTTTAAAATTAACAAATTTTACTCTAATCCCTAATAGGATTTTAATTTGATATAGAGCAAATTGGGGACTAATTTTATGTGGTTAAAAACCCCAAGATGGGAAAACATTCATGAAAGAAAGTATTATATTATTTAGGTAAACTCTTCAAATTACAACACTTAATCTCTCTGCACATGAAATACCACACGTAAAAAATTAATTTCTTTTAGGCCTATTATATAGGCTAGAGGGATAGGAGAATAAATTTCATGATGAATGTTGGATAAAATCACTTTATAAATTAGTGAGTTATTGAAGAATAATGTGCTTAGTGAAAGATTTGGGCCTTGGAATATTTTGTGTTTAAGAGTGGTCGTATTTCCTTTGATCTTCCTAAATGGTGGTTTGGAAAATTATGGAAATGGAAGATTCCCATGAAGCTCAAATTTTGTATGTGGTTAGTTTTTGAAAATTATCTTCTAACTTGGGATAACCTACTATGCAGAGGGTGGATTGGCCCCAACATTTGTTCTTTGTGTAAAGCATCTGATGAGACTATATTCCATTTATTAATCTCTTACACTTTATGCAGAGATATGTGGGATAAGGTTTGTGATTCTTTACATATTCAACATGGATGGAGAATGGAGTCTCTTGAGATCAACTTTCATTATTGGTTTATAAGGTCTAACGATGATAAACTTATCCTAGTGTTTATTTGTTGGGAGGTTTCGAAAACTAGAATTATGTCATTTTTGAAGCCAGGGTTCTGAATTTATATGTCAGCGTTATCAAAGATATTGGTACATAAAAGTGTTAGGTCCCTGTTTCCTCAATGTCTGAGAAAATCATACATGTTAGAAATATTGCTATGACATCTTCAGCTTTGGGGTTTTTCAATGATGCAGTACAAGGAGGTTTTTTTGGTGTAGGTTGTGTGCTTAATATCAATGATAACCATTTTTTTAAGCTCAATATTTTCTGTGGGAGGGGTAATAACGCGAAGGATGAGCTTTTAGCCTTATGGTGTCTTATTTTTGTTGCCAACTTGTTTGGCATAGACACTTTGAAAATCTATGGTGATTCTCTGATGATTACAAACTAGGCCAAGAATCTTTGCAAATTATAGATAGTTTCCTTATTGCATTGGTGCAGTTGCATTGGTGCAGTTGCATTGTTGCTTTTAAAAGCTCCTTTCATGAGTCTTTTGACCATATATACAAGGAACAAAATTTTGAAGCTGGTGGATTGTCAAAAGAAGCAACTTTGGTGGGTGTGGAAGCTCTCCTATTTGTGGAGGGATATTTGGAAAGAATTCTAACTTTTTAGGGGTATTTGAATATTTGGACTTAGAGATCCCAGGCTTGGGGTTTCTTATTACTCGATGGGATTTTGATCTTCGTCTTTTTTTATCAAGATTGTATCCTTGGTTGTTTCGGATGTATAATGTTGTCTTTGGACGGCTATGGTTCTGGTTTGTCTTTTTTGTCCCTATGATGTTTTATTATAGTTTGGTATGATGACATTTGTCAAGTAAAATATGTACTATTTATTCGAGACTAAATTGTCAACCCAGGGCTCGTAAGCTTAGAAGTGTCGGCACAGTATGTGCAGGACTGAAAGCCTGAACTACCCTAGCCCAACCTAACCTAAAGTCTGAAATACACCTAAAAGCAAAATAGCTCTACACCTAGGAAAGAAGCATGTCATGGAGTGACCATATCTCACGAATTAAGTCATGAATCTATCCGTTGGTAAGTAACTAAAACTGAATTTGCCTAAAGTTCGGATAATCTAAAGTATAATAATGCAAAGTACATAAAACTAAGTTAACAAAAACAAAATCAACTTATAACTATATTTTTCTATACCCAAGACCCATTTCCATTTGTAATGTCATATTACCATCAATTTGAAAATACAAAACATAAAAAAAAGTAAAGTTTAAAATATAAAATTTAATATATATATCAAAGTACAAGATTTATTGATAAATGATAAAATCTATTAATATAAAAATGTCAAAATACAAAATTTATGATAAACGATAAAATTCAAAATTTATAATAAAAAATAAAATTTAATAAAGATATATTCAAATTATAAAAAGTGTTACAAACTTTATGTACATAATCAATTTACAAAGTAAACCAAATACTATGGAAAACTATCATAAGAAAAGATAACGGCTGCCATATTTCAATTTACACAGTCAACGCTAAAGTTTCAAATAACGATATATTATTACAAATTACAACAAATCACAATGGAAATAAGGTTTCCTTGACTTTTTTCAATGGATTGAAATGATATGATTGTCCATCCAAAGCCAACGCTAAGTCGGAAGGGAAAAACAATGCAAATGATGAGATCTCATTTATGTAAACATTTCACTATCACAGGAATAAATTCAAATTTAAGAAGAAATGAATTGAACAGAAAACGAATGATATGACAATATGACTACGTTTTTTTCTAGTAGCGAAAAAATCAGTTTATTGAATCAAAGGTAACCTTTTACATTTTCAGTCAACTCAAAACCCTAATGGATAAAACAGATCAAAAATAAATATTACAAACATGAAAGATACAATACCCAAGCTCATTTAACAGCAGAAACACAATGGACACTACACGCTGTCACTGAAGGGCCCTCACAGAGAACAACGATCGACTTCTATTGCATGTAAATGAGAGTGACATTGACATAGAACATGACAGAGCTTTCGTATTATCAAATTCAGTGTCTTCACACCTCCTTGAGCATGGCTTAAGAGCTTCTTTATATAATAGTTTGTACGTCAGAGAGAGGGTCGACCCCTCTAAAAATGGATCAATTTAATGTATGGGAAACGACCTACTAAAAGCTTAAACATAAATATGTGTTTCTTCATAAACAGGCTAGCAACGGCCTTCCATATTCGAGCAACTGAGCCCCATGATTCTTGGGAAGCTAGAGTTCGAATCAGAACTTGCAGGAGGACGTGATCCATGTGGGAAGGATGGGTAACAAAGCCCATGTTTCTGTTTGTGCCATGAATGTTTTTAGGTGGGTGAACCAACGATTTTCATGGTGCGTCGGTAGTTCGAATGAAGGTCTAAATGACCTGCAACTGTAATTAGTTCAGAAATCTGGATGACTAGGCTGAATTGATGACTTGTTGTTGCTGAATTGCTGATTAGATTATAGTGCGGTGGATTGCTGGTTTGGATAAATCTCCTTCAAGTGAACTCGACCCATTGACTTGTTCACTTGATTTCCCCAAACTTGCGATACATGGGTAGATATATTACACATTAGTCATAGTTATGAAAAAGCTAAACGAAATCATTCATGAAGTAAAAGTAGATGTCATCCATATTATATTAGTTAATGGTTTTTGAACAAAATGAAAGCAATGGAAGTCAACGAAATGTGCACCTCCATGGCTAATGAAATCAATGTTTTAAATATTTATGTAATTGAGATTAGCTTATTTCATTAAACATTTTAAAAATAATTTTTATTTATTAATGTTTTCAGATTTAAACCAAGTTTGTTTTTAAAAGGATTGGTATATTTTTTAAATAATAATAATACTTTAATTTAATATTTTATTAATCTTGTTTATTTGTTTATTTATTTAAATTTAAAATATCGTCAAAAACTTATCATTAATTTAGGGTTTTAATTTGGTCATGCAAATATTACCGAATTAGCTAGTCAAAGCCAAAAGAGAGGTAAATTTGTTCATCAAAAGGGTAAGTCAAACCAACATATCAATAAAAAACATGCAATCAAATCTAGTGCAAACTAACATATCAATAAGAAACATGCAATCAAACCTAGTGCAGAACTTTGGACCAGAAGAAGAGTTGAAAAGATTACACTGATGCTTACCATTTGAGCAATATTACATTTAATACATTAAAAATAATAGATTAGGCATTTCTTTCATCTACGATATTTTAATTAATAAAGCAAAATAAAAGATAGCATATTTGAAGATCGATGTAGTAAATGAAGGTAAATGGGCCGGGAAAGTAATGGACATTAAACCATGATAAAGGGAAATTTCCCAACAATATTCTGTCATTGGATCAAGATATTTGATCCTTATGGAGGATTGTGGTCTAGTTTATTGTACTTTTATATTCCTTTGAATAACAAAGGTACTACTTTTTTCTTTTGAAAAAAAGCATGCCCAATAGTCTAATAATGACTCAATTCTTATACAAAATGCAACAATAAATGAGATCACACACATTCTTATAGAGAGCATTCCTAAGATGAATTTATGCACACGTGAAGGTTATTATGAGTATTTAGTGATGCCTTTTAGACTTTTCAATGTTCAATCCACCTTTCAAAGCTTGTTGGACAATATTTTTAACCCCTTCTATGTGATTTTGTGTTGGTATTCTTTAATGATATATTGATATATAATAAAACATTGATATCCCATGTATAACACATTGATATAGATTTGCACCTCATGCATAACCATTCGTAGTTCCTTAAGCATTCCAAATTCACTTTTGGGGATTTAGAGGTTGAATACTTGGGTTACATTGTCAATCAATATGGGGTGCAAGTAGATCGTAATAAGTTGTAGTTTTGAAATATTGGCATCGCCTTAAGACCTTGAAGAGATTGCATGTACTCTTAGTACTTACAAACTACTACAATGAGTTTGTGAAACATTATGGAAAAAAAAGTTACTCCCCTAACACCCCTTTTAAAAAAGATTGCATTTGTATGGAGCAAGGCCACTAAGCATGCCTTCTCAATTTAGAGGATTCCATGTGCAATACTCTAGTATTAGCATGGTCATAGTCCACTAAGACTTTTGTCTTGGAATATGATGCCTTGGGTAGAGGTCTTGACACAATCTTGATGTAAGAAGGGAATACCTTGTCATTCACCAATAAGCAATTGTCTGATTGCAATTTGTGAAAATCCACAACTATGATGGGCATACTTCATGCAATTGAGACTTGGATCATATCTCATTGAAAGGCATTATAATATGAAGTATTTTCTATAACAAAGGTTAGTGTCACTAGAGAAACATAAGTGGGTCACTAAGATGCTTGGGTATGATTATGAGATCATATATTAGGAAGGTAAAGAAAACATGGTTGTTGATACTTTAGAAAATCAATATGAGGAGAAAGGATCTTTTTTTTCCGTATCCTTAATCATTAACAATTAACTCGATGAAGTCCATAACATGTGGCTAAAAAATGATAGTGTGGTGCAACTCATCCAAGAGCTTTAGGAAGATCCAGACCCTCCTAAAGGTTAAGCATGGCAGCAACATACCTTGAAGTATAAAGGATGCATTCTTTAGGTAAATAATTCTTCCTTAAAACAACTGGTTTTGGAGGAATTGAATTCATCACCTATTGATGGTCACTCTAGCTTTCATAAAACCAATTAGACAAGCTAAGCGATCCTTCTTTTTGGAAGGCATTAAAATATACATCGAATATATTGTAGCAGCATGTGACGCCTATCAAATAAATAAGGGTGAAATGTCAAGATTCTAGAATGATGCTAATGATACTAGAAACTACCTAGAATGATATCATCTCTATGTATTTTACGATGGGTCTTTTGAAAATGGGTAGCAATTTGTCATCATGTTGGTATTCGATTTCCTTTCCAAATATGGAAAGTTTTGTTCCTTATTGTACACATTTACACCTTCCTCAGTTTCCAAAGGTTTCATGAATTGGATTCTTATGTTACATGGAATATCCACTTCCATTGTGTTAGATAGGGATCCCAAATTCATCAACGAATTTTTGAAGAGTTATTTAAACTTCAGGGTACCTAGCTGAAAGTGAGAACCACATATCATCCTCAAACCGATGGTTAAATAGAAGTGCTTAATAAGTTCTTAGAAACCTATTTGTGATGCTTCACTTCATAAATTCCACACCAATGGTAATTGTGGTATAATACCATTTATCATGGAGCTACCAAAATGACAACATATGAAGTTGTATATGGACAAAACCCCTTATCAATGTCTTCCTATTTCTTGACCACCTCCAAGTTTCATATAGTGGAGCATACACTTCACACCATTGAAGTCATTCTTTCCACAATAAAGGAAATTTTGGTTCTGGTTCAAAATATAATGACACAATCTAACCAGCATCACTCAAACCATTCTTTTGTAGAAGGGGATCATGTGTTTCTTTGTATTCAACCCTATTAAAAACATCCCTTAAAGATAAAATCAACCAAAAAGAAGCACCAAAGTTCTATGGACCATATAATATCATGTAACACATTGGACTAGTTGCCTACAAATTGTCTCTTCTAGTCCACTCCAAGATTCATCCAATCTTTCATGTGTCTTGTCTAAAAAAGGTAGTGGAACCAAATTTCAATTCGAAAACTAGCCTACTATAACTTGATGAAGAAGGCTCCATCTAGTCCTAGTCGGAAGCAATATTGTCTACCATAGAGCATCAATTTCACTAGTGTAGGGTTCACAAAGTATTGATCCAAGGGAAATATTTGCAACTCGAAGATACCACACATGAACCAACAATAATTCTACAACAATTTCCACGCCTCTAGCTTTGAGGACAACATTACTTTGAAGGGGGAGAACATGCCAAGTTCCTACTTTAATCTACCTACTATAGAGTACTTAGGAGTTAGCCAATTAATGAATGTGGCCATTTTCTTTGAATAAGGCCCATGTAACACCCCTGTTTTGACCCCATGGTATTAAATTGCATATGATGTAAATATTGTATTAAATCATGGTATGTAGCTCAAGGAAAAGGCCCCACCATGGATTTAGTGTTTGATGTTTCGGCGATTAAAATCGATGTCGATGGTTTATGTGCTATCCAGGCACAATGTGTTTTGGGACATCATGTAAAATGTAAATTAATAAAAATACCACAACTAGCTATGCGCTGCAATGTTAAAGAGATGGAGGCATGATTTCACAAGGAATAGGGAGGGGGAATTATTCAAACCTTGAGCCTATGGGGAAAAATCCAAATGTCTAAGGTAAAACCCATAAAGTTGTCAACTACCCCCTTTTTGTCCTTTTCTGCCTAGTCATCTAAAAGTGGTTGAAGAAGTTATCTCCTTGGGATGGGAAAGGCATGGAGGTCAAATTCGAATTTGGGAGGTCACCCATTTTTGGAAAGTGTGTTTCTGACTTGTGGGGCAAGTAAAATCTTGGGAAAGCATTCCCAAGCCATTATGCACCCATGACTTTCATTTCTCACCCATCCTCATGGAGTTTTGGCTCCCTCACGTAGCAGGAAGAGACTGAGCTCTCTCCTCCACGGTTTGGTTGTTGTTTCCTACCCTTCTCCATACTCAGAATTAATTTTGGGTGTTGCTGGGGAGAATGGGAAGGAAGGGGCCATGATTTTGGGGTTTGAGGGTGTCATTTTTTCCCCTATGAGAAAGTCGAGAGTTCTCCTCCACGTTTTTCTGTTTTTCCTATTTTCTCCAAGCTGGGAAACTCGTTTTTGGGTTGTCGGCAAGTGGGAGAAGACCCAAAAATTTTGGGTGTTGTTGAGTTCGCTTTGGCCACGTTAGGGCCATAAACGACTCTGGAAAATCGAATTTCTTTCAGAGGGATGTTTTCCTCATTTTATTATGCCGGTTGTAATTGCAAATCTCATTTTTGGTAATGCCGAGAGGATGGGAGAATAGATCCGCAGTCTGAGGGTTTGATGAGGCCATTTTTACCTCTATGAAGCCCAAGAACATTTCCTGAAAATGTATTTCCTCATGATGGGTTGCTTGCCCCAATTTCCATTTGTGTTTTGGTTCCCAATAACGTTTTGTTCATATCCAACAGTTGTGTATGATTGTGTTTAATTAAATGGGTTGACTTTGTTTGATTAAATGGGTTGACTGTGTGTTTGATGCAAGTGTGGATTGGCTAGATAAGTCCAAGGAACCCATGTGTTGTTGGTTAGTTGCCTTAGCATCCTATAAAACCCAATTTCTTATTGGCTTGGTTGGACAGTCTGTGAAACCCAGCGGTGTGTTGGCTTGACTCTGGATGTTTTGGTTTTGGGCTATGTGTGAGCCTGTTATTTCCCTAGTGCCTTGTGGAATCATGCCCAGCTCATGGGTGGTAGTGATGCTAAGAGATTGATGAGCACACTAGCCTATGGTTGGGTGGAATGTTGTAGCGATGTAGCTAGTTGCGGGCCAACTTCTTTTCCAAATAAGTATTCTTGTGTATTTAATCTCTGCAACCTATTTGCTTAATGATTTATGAACATGATGAATGCATGAATGAAATGAATGTGTTTTCTTCCACTGTAGATTGCATTATTCATCTGTGTATGTTTTATATTAATCCATGTTCTTTTATGTTTATGTTCATCGGGCTAGATCGCTCGTTGGATAGCAGCAGTGTGTTAGTTGCGTCCTCTCCATCATCGGTATGAGGGGTGGGGACGTGACAGTGTGTTATCAGAGTTGTGTTGCAGCATTGGGCCTCAATGCGGCAAGTCGAACAGCTGACAGAGGCAGAATTAGCCTATGTGTTCAGCATGAAGAAGAGGCAGGCAGAAAAATCCTGAATTTTTTTAAGTGTTCAACTTTCTTCTTTTTGTGTGGCAACTGAGAAATACAAAGACGAGTCGATTCATCAACTGCATTGGCAAGAAGGAGCTGATAGGGAATGCAGCCGAGGAGTTTCGAGGCAGTCGACAGAATTTCATCGACGGTGTCGACGATATGAGAGGAATGGAGCCGACAAGAAGGCAGAGGAAGAAAAATCTTCAAAAATTTTCCAAGTGTGAAAATTCTTCCTTATCGGTTGAGAAAGCTGAAGTAAGCCGACAGTAGCAGATGGTTTTCAAAGAGACGAGCCGCAATGGCAGCTGGGTTGACTGGAAGGGAGCCTACATGGATCGCGGCCACAATGGAGGAAGGCTCGGCGAGATGTGAGCCGATGCACATCAGCTCAGTCGAGCCGACGAAAAAAATTTCAAAAAAATTTTAGTACGAAATCGAAAAAATATTGGTGAAATTGGACGCAACGTCGGCTGAGCGCATAAGAAGATTAGAACCGCAACCGCGGGTGGAAGTTAAGGATGGAGCCAATGCATAGTGGTAGGGTAAGGAGAATTGACACGACATGTGGCAGATAGAAGTTAAATTTTTTCCAAACAAGAACAAAGAAGAAAAATTTTCAAAATTTTTCTAAGTGTCGAAAATTTCCACATCGAGTGGAAAGTGAAATTATTTCCGCAACGGTGGCAGGATGGAAAGTTTCCGCGTCAAGTGGAAAGTGAAATTCTTTCCGCAACGGCGACATGATGGCAAGTTTCCGCGTTGGGTGGAAAGTGAAATTATTTCCGCAACAGTGGAAAGTTTCTGCACCTGGTGGAAAGTGAAATTCTATTTGCAACGGAGGTAGGATGGCAAGTTTCTGTGTCGGAAGGAAAATGAAATTCTTTTCGCAACAGCGGAAGGACTGATCGGATGAAAGTCAGAAATTTTTTCGACGCGGTGGAAGGGTCAATCGGAAGGAAAGTTGAAAGTTCACCGACACATCGGAAGGAAAAGGAAAATGGAGCCGATACATCGAAAAACTTGTGGAGTTTCAGCGGATACGTCGAGTGAGTTTTGTCGATCAAAGGAAAACTGAAAATTTCGTCGAAACAAGGATTTTGAAAGGTTTTTAGTGGGTTCTGCAGGGGCCATAAAGATGAAAATTGATAGTGCGATTATGCACCAGCTTGCATGAAAACAAAGTATTTAAAAAAAGAAGATGAAGATGATAAGAAGATGAAGGAAGAAAAAGAAATGTATAAGGACATTTCTATAAAGCAGAACATCATTCTGTTACAGATGAAAGGACACCATACGAAGATGGTACTGAAGCACACTTAGATGGTGTATCTATGTAGGTTGTGAAGCATAGGATGGATGCTTTGAGAAAAGAAAGAATTATACCATTGATAGGGGAATATGTTTACTGTTGTGAAGAAGAACATGACATCATCTTAGAAAATATGGTACAAAAGAAGGACTAGCTGAATGCCTCGTGAAATCTTGGGAGAGTTCAAACCAGCAAAAGAATGTGTTGTTGAGAATGTCAATGGGAGATAAGAAATCCAATGTTTTTAACATTGATGAATTGTGTATATATGTAAGAATAACATGTGAATGGACCTCGTAAGGTTTCCCCATAAGTAAATGAAGAAGCAAGTAAAGACACTTGCATACTTTGATAATAGTGTTGTTGAGCAAATTGTTTCTGTTTGATTGACCCTAGATCTTCTCACAGCTATATCACCCCTGGACTTGTGAGATGTGCACTTTGAAGAAGTCAAAGAATAGAAGGGCATGGTCAGTTCAACTAGCGACTGGAACCAGAAGAAGGTCAGTGGGGTGGTAATGAAATGTCCATTTGTCATGGATGGGTTAGCCACTTGTGCAGTTATGAATGTTCTTCCACCTGGATCCTATGATGTCCTCATTGGGATGGATTGGTTGGAAGCACAGAGAAATAGGCTTGATTGTTACAACAAGACCTTTGAAGTGCTTGGATGAAGAAGCAACCTAAAGGTTGAGAAAGGCATCGTGTAAGTGATCTATGGGAGGAAGTCTTCAGCAATGCAGCTGAAGAAGTTCTATGGGAAAAGTTGCAGAGTGTATGCGACTCATGTTTTGGAGGAAGCAAAGAATGAAGCTCCTAGGTTGGAGGAACTTCAATTGTTGCAAGAATTCAGGGATGTTTTCCTAATGAAGTTCCAAGGTTTCCTCCAAAGAGGGACGTTGATTCCATTATTGAACTTATGCTAGGTAAAGCACCAGTGTCCAAGACACCCCACAGGGTGAGTACACTAGAAATGCTAGAGCTGAATATGCAGCTACAAGAGTGGTGGGAAAGAACTATATCAGGTCAAGTGTGTTCCCATGGGGAGCACCAGTTTGGTTTGGGAAGGAGAAAGATGATATACTCTGGTTGTGTATTGATCACAGACAGCTGAGAAAAGTCACTGTGAAGAACAAGTATCCTTTTCCTAGGATCGATGACCTCTTTGATCAAGTGAGTGGATCAAAGGTATTTTCCAAGATTGACTTGGGGTCTGGTGACCATCAGGTAAGAGTCAAGGATGAAGATGTTCATAAGACAACCTTCAAAGCAAGGTATGGTTCTTATGAGTTGTAGTGGTACTATTTGGTTTCACAAATGCACCAGCTACATCCATATGCCTCATGAATAATGTTTTTAGTAAGTATCTGGACAGGTTTGTTCTTGTTTTCCTTGATGTCATTCTTATTTATTTAAGAATAAGGAAGAACATGTGGAACATTGAGGCTAACTTAGAATTGCTCGAGAAGCATAAGTTGTATGCAAGTTTGAGCAGATGTGACTTCTATGATGATAGAATTCATTATTTGGATCGCATTATCTCAGATAAAGGAGTATATGTAGACCCTGAAAAGATTGAGGCCATGATGAGTTGGCCTGCTCCAAGAAAGTTAACAGATGTAATATCTTTTGTGACACTTGCAGGACGTTGCAGGAAGTTCACTGAAGAATATTCTGCAGGTAAAGTGGAGTCTATGTATGGGATGAGGAAGCCTGCATGTGAACTTGTAGTTCCACGAGGAAATGACCCTTGTGTGTATGGGCATACACACGAGGACTTCTTGAAGACTCAGGTAGAATGACCTGAGCAGAGTAGTATGGTGGTTCCCAATGAAACCCTGGGGCAGGAAGCTGCCATGTGCCATGAGAAAGATCTCATGACTGAGAACGGGTTTCGAAACTTCAGATTACAAGTTTTTCTATTGATTATGGGAGACTGTGATCTCCTGTGATGGTTTTGAATCGTGCTAACCATGGATATTATTGTCTTGAGTCGGTTGATGATTGAAGTTTCATGTTGAATAACTGTGATTGTTTGGCTGATTAAAAATTGTGTCAGGATGACATGTTGTATGTGGATATCCAGGTTTTGGGCAGCATGCGTAAGTAAGGGATGAGTACTCCCCACTTGCAAAATCCAAACAACATGAGGATGACATCATGGTTGCAAAAATCTAATTTTTTGCAGGAAGCAAAATTGTGAATTCAGATTTTTATTTCAACTATCAATGTTATTGATCACTTGATATTTGGAAAATCATGTATGCATGAAAATAGATTTGAAAATCTCTGATTAAAATTTTATGATGACATCTCATGTAAACTGTATACGTGTATGTAACGCAGGTGAGATGGTGAAAGTACGCCCTTGGAATACATAGCTTCTCGGAAGGATGTCTTTGGGATACATAACTCCTCGGAAGGATGTACTAGGTGTACATAGCTCCTCGGAAGGATGTACTGGGTGTACATAGCTTCTCGGAGGGAAAAACGTTTGAAAACCTATGGTTGCAATTATTTTTATGATGATATCTCATATAAACTGCATGCTTGTATGTAACGCAGGTGAGATGATGAAAATATGTACTGGGTGTACATGGCTCCTCGGAAGGATGTACGAGGTGTACATAGCTTCTCGGAGGGATATCTTTGGAATAGCTTTGAAAACATATGATTGCAATTATTTTTATGATGACATCTCATATGAACTGCATGCTTGTATGTAACGCATGTGAGATGATGAAAATATGTATTGGGTGTACATGGCTCCTCAAAAGGATGTACGGGGTGTACATAGCTTCTCGGAGGAATGTCTTTGGAATAGGTTTGGAAACCTATGATTGAAATTTTATAATGACATCTGATGTAAACTGTATGTCTATATGTAACGCAGGTGAGACGATGAAAACATGTACAGGGAGTACATGGCTCCTCTGGAAGGATGTACTCAGGTACATAGATTCTCCCCCCCTACTAGCTAGGCACCAATATGCATCACTAGGGATGCCCAGGGTGTAATACATCTGGTTAGACTTCTTTCCGCACACATCCACGCCGTAAGGGGACTGTCACAAGAGTGGGGGCTCCATGAAGACAATAACCTCTAGGTATTATGATGTTTGGAAAGTAAGCGCCTGAGCATTGGTAAGCACTTGGAGGAGGTGTTGGGCCCTTAAGCTAGAGCTTTTATTGAGCACCCAGAGAGGTGTTAGGATCTAAAGCGGGGCTGGTCAGATCTCGGTTGAGAGATGCTATACAGATAAGTATTGTATTACTTGGCAAATCTTGGTTGATTTTCTGTAATTACGCATGTACATAATGATTCGGCAAAGATTTTGAAAATCTTGTTAAGAAACAAATCCTACAAAAATGAATCTGACATGTGAATTAATTTGTTATGGTGCCTAGAAAACAAGCGCCTGAGCATTGGTAAGCACTTGGAAAGGGTGCTAGGCCCATAAGCTAGAGCTGACATTGAGCACCCAAGGAGGTGTTAGGATCTGAAGCGGGGCTGACAATATCTCGGTTGGGAGATGTTATGCAGATAAGTATTTGGTTTGCTTATCAATTTTTTGTTGTTGATTGATTTTCTTTAAATATACATGAGCATATGATGTAGCCATGGTTTTGAAAATCTTGTCATAGATTGCATCCTATAGGAATGAATCTAACATGTGAATTAAATTCATTGTGGTGTTCTGAAGGGAAGCAGCTGAGCTTGGTAAGCACCTAGAGGAGGTGCAGGCCCTTGAGCAGAGCTGTTATTGAAGCACCCGAAGAGGTGTTGGGCTCAAGAACGGAGCTGTCAGACCTCGATTGCGAGGTATTTTTAGGTGATCCGAGGCTTACAGAAATTTGGCTACCCTTTAATGCACACCCGGGTGTGGGGTGGGGGCAAGGTTGTGAGTGCCATGGTTGTATAAAACCAAGTTGGATAGCTGTGGAACCAAAAGAAGCTACTTAAGCAAATAAGTATTTGGTTCACTGGGCAACTTTTTGTTGATTTTATATCAATATACATGCCCATGTGATTCATTTATGATTTTGGAAAATCTTATGAATACTGACATGGAAATTGACTCATTGATTGGGGCTTGAGCATAGGTATTGCTAGTTTCCAAAGACACTGGAAATGTTCTAAGCTGAGGAGAAGGATTCTCCAAGACCATAAAAAGATCATATGGTGTGTTCTGATGCATGTCAGCAAGAACTTGGAAGAGTTCCATATTGTGTCATTGGACAAATAAAGGTGCAGAGGAAGCACTATGGTCCTGAAGAGGCTACGTGGGAGCTGGAGGATGCCATGCAAATGGCACATCCATTTTTGGTTCAATTTTGCAGAGCACTGAGGGCGGTGCCAGTGTAGCAATTGTTAAATTTTTGTAAAGCACCGAGGACAGTGCTATTGAAGGGTGAGGGGAATGTAACACCCCAGTTTTGACCCCATGGTATTAAATTGCATATGATGTAAATATTGTATTAAATCATGGTGTGGAGCTCAAGGAAAAGGCCCCTCCATGGGTTTAGTGTTTGATGTTTCGGCGATTAAAATCGATGCCGATGGTTTATGTGCTATCCAGGCACAATGTGTTTTGGGACATCATGTAAAATGCAAATTAATAAAAATACCACAACTAGCTATGCGCCGCAACGTTAAAGAGATGGGGTAATGATTTCACAAGGAATAGGGAGGGGGGATTATTCAAACCTTGATCCTATGGGGGGGAATCCAAATGTCTAAGGTAAAACCCATAAAGTTGTCAACTAACCTCTTTTGTCCTTTTGTGTCCAGTCATCTAAAAGTGGTTGAAGAAGTTATCTCCTTGGGATGGGAAAGGCATGGAGGTCCAATTCGAATTTGGGAGGTCACTCAATTTTGGAAAGTGTGTTTCTGACTTGTGGGGCAAGTAAAATCTTGGGAAGGCATGCCCAAGCCATTATGCACCCATGACTTTCATTTCTCACTTATCCGAGTGGACTTTTGGCTCCCTCACGCAGCAGGAAGAGACTGAGCTCTCTCCTCCACGGTTTGGTTGTCATTTCCTCCCCTTCTCCATACTCAAAATGCATTTTGGGTGTTGTTGGGGTGAATGGGAAGGAAGGGGCCACGATTTTGGGGTTTGAGGAAGCCGTTTTTGCCCCTGCGAGAAAGCTGGGAGTTCTCCTCCGTGTTTTTCTGTATTTTTCCTATTTTCTCCAAGTTGGGAAATGCGTTTTTGGGTTTCCAGCGAGTGGGAGAAGAGACCCATGAATTTTGGGTGTTGTTGAGTTCGTTTTAGCCACGTTAGGGCCATAAATTACTCTAGAAAATCGAATTTCTGTCAGAGGGATGTTTTCCCCATTTTATTGTGCTAGTTGTAATTGCAAATCCTGTTTTTGGTAATGCCAAGTAGATGGGAGAATAGATCCGAAGTCTGAGGGTTTGATGAGGCCGTTTTTACCTCTGTGAATCCCAAGAACGTTTCCTGAAAATGTATTTCCTCATGCTGGGTTGTTTGCCCCAATTTCTATTTCCGTTTTGGTTCCCAATAACGTTTTGTTCATATCCAACAGTTGTGTATGACTGTGTTTGATAAAATGGGTTGGCTGTATGTTTGACGCAAGTGTGGCTTGGTTGGATAAGTCCAAGGAACCCATGTGTTGTTGGTTAGTTGCCTTAGCAGCCTATAAAACCCAATTTCTTATTGGCTTGGCTGGACAGTCTATGAAACCCAACAATGTGTTGGCTTGACTGTGGATGTTTTGGTTTTGGGCTATGTGTGAGCCTGTTATTTCCATAGTGCCTTGCGGAATCATGCCTAGCTCGGGGGTGGTAGTGATGCTGAGAGATTGATGAGCACACTAACCTATCATTGGGTGGAACGTTGCAACGACGTAGCTAGTTGCGAGCCAACTTCTTTTCCAGATAAGTATTCTTGTGTATTTAATCTCTGCAAACTATTTGCTTAATGATTTATGAACATGATGAATGCATGAATGAAATGAATGTGTTTTCTTCCAATGTAGATAGCATTATGCATCTGTGCATGTTTTTATATTAATTCATTTTCTTTTATATTTATGTCCATGGGGCTAGATCGCCCATTGGATAGCAGTAGTGTGTTGGTCGCGTCCTCTCCATCGTCAGTATGAGGGGTGGGGACGTGACAACCCATTAAATAATTAATGGATACTTATTTAATGTAAAAGGGTTATCTATATCAAATAAGGCCCAATAGATAGTTAGTACTCATTAATCACGTGACCACGAGTAGCTAGGGATTTTTTATTGAGAATAAATTTATAGAGATATGAGGCTATGGAATGTTTTTGTTGAGTACTATTGTAATTGGATCTATCCTCAGTGGGAGGTCACCCTAACTTAAGAGGCATGTCAACATTACTTTATTTCTATAATATTTATTAATACAAGGGGATATTACACCTATTTTATGTTAGTTGTATTTGGTATATGCTTTTTTGTATTTATATTCTTTGAATACCTTATTTGTGGTTCAAGTCTAAGGTTTAAGAGTCACTAGGGCTATTGCATTGCTTAATCGAACATTCAATAAAAATTGAAATGCCTTAGAGTTATTTGGATTTGAATATTTACTATGCATTTAATTTTGGATATCAAAGGTATGGACATATAAATGTTAAGTATGTATTATGGTGTGGCTACAAGACAAATGCCATCATTGAGAAGGTCCCTTAAAAGCCTTCAAGCTTAGAGTTCAAAGGACATTTGAAGCTTACTAGCTTGTTTATTATTCAATGTTTATGTCGATTACCATATTGTATGGACATATTTAAGTATGTATTATGGTGTGGCTACAAGCCAAATGCCAAATGCCACATTGAGAAGGTCCCTTCAAAGTATTCAAGATTAGAGTTCAAAGGACATTTGAAGATTACTAGCTGGTTTATTAACCAATGTTTATGTCGATTACCATATTCGAAGTTGTAACTTTGAGTGGTAGCCAATTTGACCTGTGTTTTATTTGTTTTGAAAGGGGTTCTATGTGTTTCACATATTCGATCTATGTTTTATTTGTTTTGAAAGGGGTTCTATTTGTTTCACATATTCGAAGGAAAATACTTTTAATTTGTTGTTCTTATTTATTTCAAAATGTTTTTGAATATGCCAACGTAAAATACTTGGAAGATAATATTTTAATGTAGGCCAATCACGGTCTTCTTTGGAAAGGTTTGATGTTCTCATTTTCACTTTTCGAATGGGAACTCATGATTCAATGATCCTAATGGTTTATCACGACCTTTCAGAAGTTCTTTCAAATAGGCCTTATAATATATGGGGGCCTTTCAAAATATGTACTTCTGAAGATTCCTCATGTCTTTACAATTGAGAAAATAATTAAAAAGAGGTTCGATATTTAAAATATGCTTAATGGTCTATTAAGGCCTTTAAAAAAATGTTTTTTCGAACAGGCCTTATAGTCTATTATGGCCTTTTGAAAGATGACATTTCAAAGGAATGGTCACTATTTTTGAGATTATGGTTGTTCTTATGAAATGGATCAATGGCTTTACCATTGAGCAAAAATTTAGAAATGGGGTTTGATTGCCATTGAGAAAATATTTCAAAAGAGTTTTGGTTCTTTGAAGAAGCTTGATGGCTCTATGATCGTGTGAAGCTTTCGAAAGAGTTTGGATCCTTTGAAGATGCTCTATGGTATATTGGGGCCTTTTCAAAGATGTTGGTTTGAACAGGTATGCTGATCTATTAAGACCTTTCAAAAGATTATCCTTTAAAGCATCCCAATAGCTACAACTTTCAGGGATGGGGTTGTTCATTTGAAAGGGCTTGATGGATTTTCCATTGGGAAAAGTATGTTAAAAGTATGATATTTCAAAGAGGCATAATGGATTTTCAATTGGGAAATTATTTCAAAAGAGGTTCTAAGAGGCCCGGTGACCATTGGGAAAAATATTTCAAAGAAGGTTCTGTTGCTGCCGCAACTGTCCTCCCCAAATTTATTTTTATTTAAATTCTAGGCCCCTCCTCTTTTTGCCTGATTGGATCGTTAAAATGCTTGAGCCTCTCAGGCATATCTTCTTTTCGTTTTACTTTGAAGATTGGATGCCAACAGGTTTATTTATGCCATGTTCAATTTCAGTTAAGTCATGGATTTCTGGCCGTGAAGAAGTAAAATTTTGTTCTTCAGGGCAGCCTTTGCGAAGAAAACAACTTTGGTTGTTAACGATGCTCAAACCCTTGAGTTTTCCTGTAATCGGGCCTCTTTTTGCTGTTGGATCGGAAGCTGCAAAGTCTTAGCCTCTCCGCCGTTGTGGCTCCAAGATCTTTTCTTCGTCCGAAGTCTGAACCCACCCGACGCCCGATTCATTTTAGCCTTCGATCGCTTGCCGTAGCCTCTCCTCCTCCGTCGTTGCGGCTGGGTGATCTCTTCCACTCCCGATCTGAGTGTCTTCTTACGTCCGACTTAGTTCTCCCGTCCGCTCTGCGTATCCTCTAACCCTTCTCCTCCGCCGTTGCGGCTCCTAGAGTCTTCGGGTTTCCGAAACTAAAAACCGTCCGACGCCCGATTTATGGCCTATCCCGCCCGCGTTCCGCTTGGCCGCGACTTAAGCCTCACCCGACGTTGCGGCTGGCAAATCCTCCTGGCCCCCGAGCTCAATTCCTTCTGACTGTCGACTTGATTTTTTTTTTCCCGCCGGTGACCATAGGATACTTTGCCAAGCCCGTATGTGGTGCACCCGGCCATTTCCTTGTAAGATGGTGGTTAATGGATAATATTTGTTATTGAACCATGCTCGTGAATGGACTGCAGGCAGTTTCAAGGAAACCGGTCAACCCACCACGATAAGGAGAAAGACTAACCCGTTTGGCGAAGGTACGACTGGAGCGAGGCAAATGGAGAACGAAGTCCGGAGCTGTAAAGGCATGATCCCAGAAACGGATCAGTTACCAAGGGTTTCATGATCACGTACTGACAAAAGATCGGAATATGAAGCGTTGAAGAAACTGAAAGACCACGCGTCTGGGGAGGAAAACGAAGCACTCAGTAGTTGTAGTTTAAATATTCGAAAGTGGGAAGAAGAAAGGGCTTTTTCCCCTGGAAAATTTTGTAAATGTTTGCTTGTAAGAGGAACTACTTCGTTTTGCAAAGGAAACTGCAATTTTTTGCCTGTTGGAGAGAGTAAAAAGTGGAATGTATCAATGCAACGTAATGAATAATGTTGAAGAGGAACTATTTCATTTTCAGCTGTGTTTCATTTACTGTAAGAGTATTTAATGTTATGAACCTATGTTCTTGTTGAATGTTCTTCAGTAGTTTTTGGGATATTGATTTCACTGTGAGTAATGAATGTTATTATAAAATGATCGGCTACCTGGTTATTTGAATATTTGTAAGTGTTCATGTGTCTTGAAAGAATATCAGCTATCGGTGATTCTTCATAATGCATGTGCAAGATGTATTGCTCACCCAGAACGATAACCTTGCTCCCTAGGGATAGATTAGATAATTAGTTTATGTTTTATTGTGTCTGATTATGTTGCTTGCGAGCATAAGACGAGAGGTAAGAACCTGCGTATCACATTGTGACCGCTCCCTGCATCTTGATCGCTCTGCATTTAGTTAGGCACTTGCATCTCATTTCTTAAAGTCAAAATACAAAAAACTCGGTGGGCCGGGCCGCAACCGGTAAAGCTTGTGTTTTGTTTCTTGACCTACGGTAGCAGGACCGCAAACCGGACGAATTCCCTATTCCAAATAGTCAACGGGCTAGTTGGGAACGTTGATTGGGGAGAATCCCTTACTGTTGCCGCCTGTGAATTTCCAGGCTTCAACATGTTCTAAGAGACTTGATGGCCATTGGGGCCTTTTGAAAGATGTTCCTTCAAATAAACTTGATGGTTTATTAGGGTTTTTTAGAGAGTGCTATTTTAAACAAACCCAATGGGTCTAACCTTCAAAGGATGGGTGAGGGTGACCTTTGAATCATGTCTAATCAGTTGGTTGAATATAGTTTTATGGATTAATGTGTATAAAATATTTATAATAAGCTAAGGCATTTCAAAGGGAAAAATACAGAAGGGATACAAAGGGGTCCAAGCTAATGGAAATGAGGGAAAATTCAAAGAAAAGTGCCCCACTCCCTTGTTAAGGCTACATATGGGGATGGGTACGTGACATAGTGGCATCAAAGCAAGTTCTAACACTAGGTTCTATTGTGGGCTAAGAATGAGAATGATCAAAATGTCTTACATACATGTTGCATCATTGTCCCAGTGGGGGCATAACCTCTTGATTAAACATTAATTTTATAATGATACATCATTGATATTATTAACCTAATAGGATTGTTGTTGAATACAATTCCTATTGCCCAATCAAAGTTGCAAAGACTCCATCTTTTTAGATTCAGCAAGATGGCATGATAGTATATGCGCACATCCCTTATGACCATCAATCATAAATTATGGGTGAAAATATGTAGGGTAAAAAAATCCAAAGAATGAGTTTGATGGATGATGAATTCAAGGGAATCCACTAGACACTTTAAATACTACAAGAAGCTTGAGAGTAGAGCTCCAAAGTTGTAGAGCGGATAATGAGATTTTTATTAGAGTTCAGGGGGAGCATAACCAGTTGAATGCTTCCCTACTACAAATCGTGATAAATATAAAAAGGAAAATGCATCGTGGATAGAATTCAAACAATGTCAGTATGAGTAGAGGAAAATCCATGCACTATTCATGTAAGAGATCCCATAGCACCAAGATGAAGGAATTTAGTGATGGAATTTATACACCATCGACATCTTTTGGCATTGAACCATCTTCCTTCGAAGATTCATTATAGAATTTGACATCTTCCTCTCATAGGAAAAGGATAAAGATGCCCTCCATAGTAACTTATAGGGAGAATTTGGAAAAAAAACACATGCTTTTGATGGAGAGGTAACGTTTGGAAAGGAAGTTGAGACCTGGCTTTTTGGGATAGGGAAGTATTTCCAAGTCCATGACTACTATGGAAATATGAAATCCATAGTAACAATATTTAATTTGAATGATGATATTTAATTTAATGAGATCCATAAGGGACCACATTCTAGCCATGTACTAGGCTACCAAAAAATGATTGCTTTATCAAAGATGCAACATTTTTGTCCTATAATGAAAAATGATAGCATTGAATACATTACAAGATGCATGGAATGTCTATAGTTGAATGATGGACATCAACATCCAAGAAATTTGCTACAATCTTTTCCACTTTCAGAATTGAAATGGGAGGTGATAGCAATAGACTTTATTATAAATTTCCAAATATAGTGAAGCAACATGATACTATCATGGTTATGGTTGATACATAGCGAAAAGGTGCTCACTTTATTCCCATAAATCCTACTCGTAAGGCAACATGCATTATCAAAATCAATTGATTGGTCTAACTTTTGAAGGATGGGTTGGGGCAATCTTTAGATTCGGCTTGATAAGTTTGTTGAGTAAGAGTTCGATGGTTTGATGTGTATGAACTATTTCAAATTAGCTAAAGTAAGGTTGGGATTAGACCTATAGTTTAGTTGGTCAAACTACCCTCCTTTGGATGTTGCGTTGTCTTGAGAGGTCTCAAGTTCAAGTCTAATTGATACCCATTATGGATACTCATGGTATCTTAATTTTTACTTCAACTAGATGGTTATTTCCCAATATGACATGAGGACCTTGAATTCACTAAAAGGAATGCCCTTCCAAATTCGTGTAGATGGGTGATTGATGTAGGCAAGCTAGAGGGTTGTAAACCAAACTATAAAAAGAGGTTGAACCTTAAGAAGAAGAAAAACTAAGGGAAGGTCATTTGAAAGAAAGTTCCCCACTCCCTTCTGAAGTCTATATAGAGGCCATTACTAAACATTTTAACTCTTTGTTTGGGCGTATTTTTATTGTAAATATTGTTTTATTAATAACCAAAAGAAACATTAAAGTAAAATAAAATAAAAAAACAAACATAAAAATTTATTAGAAAAAAATGTAATAACATAAAAAACATGGATCGAGAAAGTAACGCGAAAAAGGAAAACTTAGAAACTTTCTAGAGTAAAAGAACTCGAGAAAATAAAGCGAAAACAAAAGAAAAACTCTTGAGTTTTTCAAACAAAGAATGACTTTTGGTTTTGAGGAAAGGCTCCACCAAGGTGATTCAAAAGCATGATATTGTTGAGTCCACCGAAATAAAGTTTAAAATCAAACAAAATGTGAAAAATCAATCCAAGATTAAAACTCAACCACAACTTAAAAACAAGTGTTGCGTGGCAGCGGATAACTGCCAAGGTTGGTAGGTAGTTACTGAGTTGTTAATTAAATCCGGCAATGAATGTTCTAGGCGTTGCATCTTAGGATACTTTCTTAGGATATTATGCACATCTTGTGGATCTTTGTTCTCTACTTTCTGTTTCTTATCTCTTTATGGCCGAGACAGCCATTTTGAATGCTTTTTTTATTTTCAGAGCAGTTTACAAAATTATCTAATGTCCATCTTTGTTCTTGACTCTCTGTACACGTGAGAATCTAATTTAGAGAATTTAACCTAAACGTCTTTAGCGTGCAAATAAATATAACTAATAATTAGCTGCATAGAAGTGAAATTATGCCATTTCCTCAGCTAGTTGCCTCTCCAGTTCTCTTCATGAACTTTCACATCATTCCATTATAGATATCAATCTTCTTAATCAGAATTGCACCCATATGTCTTCTGCTTTCAAAATATAAATTTCACTTCTATCTGTCATTGTTCTCATATACAAAGCCCACAATTTAATTAATGTTACAAGGGACATTGAAGGCAACCTGGACTGCCAAATGATGGGCTTCACCAGCTGATGAAGCTAGTGCTTGTCAAAATGTGTACGAGTTATGACTAACACAAATGATTGAAATGTTGAATATTGTTTGTCAAAATGTGTACCAGTTATGACAAACAAGGAAGATTGATATATAGAATATTATTTTAATATTTATGGACATATTATCATAAAAAAAACTGCATGATATATACCTATCTCATATCTCTAATATGCCTATCGCTTTGTCATTGACATGGTAATTCTTTAACATGGTAAACGTTCATCCAACAACGATTCCTTTGTGCAAGTACCATTTGTTTTGATATAGATAGAAAGATAAATTAATAGAAAATATTTAGGTATTAGAAAGAGAACATTCAAGCCTTTCAGTGAGGGGTATGCATCAAATTCAAGAACAAGTTGTTCAAAAATATAAACAAATAAATCAGATTCCGTTGACTTATCATTATAAATTAGAATCAAAAATTGTTTATGGTTGTCATAATACAATATCATATCATTTAGTAGATTAAACAATTTTATTGATGAGACTAACAAATTAAGATTAACAATGCTACTAAATTATGTTAAAAATTTGGTAGCTCCCAAATCATACATTTCTCATACAAGACTATAAGATAACGTTTATCAAAATATTTCAGACATTTGTCAACCGAAGACATTTGCGAGCACATGAAATGACAGAAAGGCCACAAGAATATTTAGCATGAAAAGAGCATTGTTGATGCCGACAGGTATGTCAGCCATGAGCTGCCTAACAAAACATTTCAATTGATGGGGAGTTAGTAAATTATATGTAAAGAATATATTCCTTCGACAAATATGAGACATGTGGTTGCATGCATTCATTCCATGCTTCATGAGTGTTTGACGTTTGATTGTGTGTTGGAATATGCACTATACTCGTAACACTATGTTTTGTGTTGGCATGCTAATTTATTATGTCTTATTGCCCCTGAACAGTGCATTTGTGCATCTCCATCACAACCCAATCTTTCATGCTTGTTATTTCCTGCAACCTCTATCTTCCAAGGATGTAAAAATTGGGCATTATTTGGCTAGTATGCCAAGTGACAAGTGGTTTCCTCTTTTTGATGGCCTAGACATTGTGTGCTTCTACGTGTTCATTGTTGGCATGTGTTTTCATGCCATGCACTACCAAATTGGGTTCCTACCATGGATTAGGGTTTGTGATTGGTTCTTGCGCTTACCTCTCATGCTTTGCGAATTCCTAGCATCATCTCACTAAACTTCTATATTTTCAAAGGTAATATTGTTATGCCTATATGGATTGCTACACAAAGTTATAGATTACATATTACAACAGAAGTTATAGATACATCAAAATGTTGGATATATATTAATGGCACCACACAGTGGGAGCTTCATAGTTGTGGTGCTATGGTGTTTTTTATTTATAAGCTACTCATATTTTCAAATTGAAAGTGGGTTGAAGCAAAGTTCTGAATGTGGCGCTTGTAATATCCTGATTTTGACCCCACTGCATTAAAATTGTACATGATGTAAATATTGCTATTAAATCATGGCCAAGGCTCCACCATGGATTTAGTGTTTTATGTATCGACAATTAAAAATCCATACCTATGGTTCTCGTGCCAGCCAGGAACAATATAAATTGAGAACATCATATAAAAATGCAATTTAATTAAATACCCACAACTAGCCATGCAATGCAACAAAGAGATGGGGCCATGATTTCACAAGGAATAGGGAGGGAAATTATTCAAACCCTTGAGCCAATAGTGTAAAGCCAAATGTCAATGAGAGAAACCATAAACTCTCAACTACCCATTTTGTCTTATGCACCCAATCATTTAAATCTTCCAGAAATTGGTTGGGGCAGTTAATGCATTGGGAATGGAAGAGTATGGCAGTCAAATTCATATTGGGGCAAGCCATCATTTTTGAAAAACGTATTTTTCTTATGGGGCAAGTTATCACCCAGAAATAGGTTCCCATTCCATTCATCATCCATAGTTTTCTCTTCGTCATGCAACCGGAGATAGTTGGGGCATTTTCCCTCACGATTTTCTACAATCTCTTCATTTTCCATGGCTGGGAAATCCGTTTTTGGTGTTGCACAATGGATGGGAGAAGAGATCCACGAATTGGGGGTTTGAAGAGGTCATTTTTCCCCTATGAAGCCCATAGACATTTCTGAAATCGAATTGCTCTCTGTTGTACTAGACAATACACCCTTGTAACTTAGGGTATGGGGTTACCAACTTACTATTAGACTTCCAAACAATCAGCTCTTATAGAAAATGAAATGAGAATAGGAAGAGTGTTTGGCTTACCCAGTTTATGACGGTTGACCCAAGCTTGACCTTCTCTCGCTTCAATCTTCTCCAAAGCTTCTTGGGCTGCTTCTCTTCACCTGCAAAGAGCCAATTATTCAAGCAATATCCCATACATATATATATCAGAGGTTAGATGAAACACACATTAATAATATAAATGACATCATTCATTAACCAATATACATGAGAAAGCACAATACAAATATTGGAAGAAGAATTCTCTTTATTAACAAACAGTGAATAGGTGAGAATACAACCCACCTTCTGACACAAGGACTCCTCTGCAACCAAGGTCTCTGAGTTATGTTGCTCCAAGACTCTAAAGGTATACCACCGGCATAACTTTTCTCTTCAAAAATTTATTCCTTAGCCCCATCCCAAGGCCTCTATTTATACATTGGGAAATAGAGTGGTTTCGAAGGTTAGGATGGTTGAGACAGTTGGGATAGTTATGGATTAAGGCCCAACTAATCTCATCTAATCATGATTTATATTTTTTAAGGTCGAACTAAGGTACACGCAAGTATTTGTTAAGCAAGGCTTGTATGACACACTTTTTGCTCAAAGGGAACTCGCGTGTTCAAGGTACACGCGGGTTACAGTGCACATAGTCGTGTATGACATGCGATTTGCAATGCACATAGTCGTGTGTGCATCCTTAGACTCAGAATAAAAATATATCAAGTTGTTTTGGAGATCATGCATCAATGGCCATGAACATCTATAGTGTTTTGGCCACTTCAATCCTAATTATCCTTTTGTGTGTCGACATAATGCATGTCAACACTCGGACGGAGAAGTGTCATTTTGGCTGATAACATATGCCCCCTAATGTGTGAGGTCAAAGGGAAGCGATGTCCGAAATACATTACAATCTTTTTCTTAGAGAACTCAGAAGTCTAAGGCAGTAGAGGAAGTACTTGAAACAAATACATATCAATGTCATATACAAAATAATATCCGAGGATGCCATGTTCAATATACTGGAACACTAGCTCCTTTACAATATTTGATTACATCATATGATACGGGTGCAAAACCACGTATATTACAAAGGTGGATTGAAGCCACAATATACAATGATGAGTCTTCAAAATCTGGAAGCTGTGTAACTGATTATAACATAGTCTTACGCAACTTAGGTTATAGAGGTGAACCTAAGGTCTTCAGCGGAATCCAAAGGAACCAGTACAATCTTAGGCATGTGAATAAGTATGTTGAAGTCAAACATGGAAAGGCCTCAACAGATTGTCAATCAATAGGTGAAACTGACAACTGAAGCAAAGGAGTTTACCAATAGTGATAGTGAAATCTAAGGTACCATCATCAAAACTCTAGGTCTTTGTCTTCAGGAAGTACTAATGATCAAACCATACTATGATGAGGAAGGCAATAGATCCTCCAACAGATAACAAGAGTGACTAGGAACTGGATGCGGGAAGGTAGACACAAGTAATAATCAGATAGGATAATGATGGAATCAGGGTAATAATCAGAGGAAGGGATAAATCCTTGAACAGTGAGCATGACATAGAGATGACCCAAGGCAGCTTTTAACTTACAGATAGCACAACTATACTTATATGACATGTAGGAGACATGTGCAGATTTCACATGTATAAAGGACAAGTGGAGGATTAAAGACTCGAAGTGATAGCTAAGCTGGAAGGATAAACTAAAACATGAGTATTAGAAAGTTCAGAAGTGCTATGTTCACGGATGACATGTTGTCACTATTTATAACCCAAAGAGAAAACTTCTTCCTTATATTTCCTGTTAAATTTTAACGAGTCCAGGAAAGTCAACTCAGGTCTCTTTTCATTTTTGACAAGCTTGAAGACAAGAGAGAATAATGCTTGATAATGTCACTAATTCATGGATTTTACGAGCCCGAACTAGTACATGCTCATTGGTGTTTTCATGTTTAAAGAGTCTGAAAACTCCGAAGAAGACTCCAGGGGGGTGTTTTTTCATCCAATTTAGTCCCCTGAGGCCAGAAAAGTATAAAACATACCACAGAATAACTCTCTTAGTTTCTGAAGAAGTAAGGTGCACATTTTTCGTACTTAGTCAAGGAGGTCCAAAAAAGGTTAAATTACCACCTACCCACCGCCCCTTCAAAAGCAGCTTATAGCTTGAGTTTTATGAGTGTGAAGGAAAACAAGATCACTCAAAAAGATCCATTTGGTTACGAGAAATGGGGCTTACAACAGTAAACTCAATGCTTTGTTTTTTAGTGTTTAACGAGCATGACAAAGGCATAAAGTACACTCGAAATATTTTTCATGTTTAGGTCCATAGCATGAAAAAGAGAAAAATAAGCTCATACTGGGCGCTCCTTTTCCGTAAATTTAGTCCCTCATGCCCGAAAAAGTGATAAACCTATACCTGAGAATACTCTTCTCAATTCTGTAGAAAAAAGAGCATTCATTTCTCGTATTATTCCACATGGTCCAAGAAAGTGATAACCTACCACCAATGTGGATGCCCATTCACATATTCTTAACAAGCCTGAATGGACAAGTTTACTCGAAAGTCAAGTCTATTTTGAGGAGTTAGACCTAGGCCTAAAGAAACTCCATAAGGGAGGGGAGCCTTATAAAGGGGATATCTTGTAGAAAGAGACCAAAATGAGGCTCAATTTGGCGTGAAAAATAGCTCAGAAGGCTCCCTTGAACCTATGACAAATGCGGCATGAGTACCACAAGACAACAATGTGTTCTAGACTAGGGTACTCATGGAAGGAAGGCCCTATCCACAAAAGAACAATGGTATAGACAAGGTAAAAATGGTTTAGATACCATAGTATGTGGTCAAGTAGTGATCCTAGGGTTAAAACGAATTAGGTATAGATGAAAAAATGCATATGAATGACCAAAATCCTACCCTATATGAGTGAATAATGACTTTAAACGACCTTGAATCTGTTACATTAGGAAAAATGGCATGGCATTAGTTCAATTTATAACATAATTTTTGAAACTATAGGCTAAAAACCCACATTTTGAAATTTTTCTATATATAGTCCAAAAATAGAAATCAAAACATACCATTTGAAATTCTAACCCAATTTGGCAACATTTTACCTCTAGCTTGAATTGTCGTTGTGGACAAACCGATGGACGATTTTCAAATCCCCAAATGCCAGGTAAACTAGCTCTTCATTCTCTTCCATTTTAATCATTTACATTTCCAATTTTATGCAAATTTGGATGTTTTAAGCCTGTCTTAAGGAGGTCGCACAGTACACGCGGGTAGGTGACATACATAGTCGCGTACATGTGTTTTACATGCGACCTGCACAAATGCTACCCGCGTGTCACACACGACCTGTCTAAAAGATAGTCGCATGTACTGTGCGACATAGGAAAATGAAATCGGGCCAAAATTTAAAGAATTTTCGTGGATTCTAATGTTAAATCTTGGTCTAATGGATAGGTTTAAACATGGTGTTGGAGTGGAGGGAATGGGAACATGAAGATATGGACCGAGTCGCACTCCGTAGTGCCCCCATAGTGCAAGCTTTGTGGAAAAGTGGGCTATTGAAGTTCTTTTGTACTTCACCTATGCAGGCCAATGTCCGCTTGCGGGCCAATGACAATGATCTCGTCCTCCCTCTTGGAGGAGTATGGGGAACGCTAGGGATTTTGGTTTTTCAAGTTTTTAAATTTTTATGAATTTTTAACATAAAGATATATACATATGTATAAGGGTTTTTAATCCATTAATGTTTAAAATGCAGATATTGGACCTGTCCGCCCTGATGAGCATTCTAGGATGTACGTACAATCGGTGGCAGAGGAAGATCAAGGTTTGATCAGGGTACTTGAGGGGAAGCTGGCCAGGCTTACCCAAAGATTCCCAACCATACGCATTGAGCAGATCCCTACCATCATGTAGGAACTTGTTGTCAAGATTCCACCCACCTGGATACGCCTTATGAGAAGGGTAACTAGGGCTTTACTTGTCTACATAGAGGCCACGGAGGCTGCTGCAACTGAAGAAGCTGAGGAGGTCGGTGATCAAGGTGACCATGGTGATCAGGATGACCAGGGTGGTCAATATTAGATCTAGGGGCATTTTATGGATTGCAATCCAAATTTTGTATATTTTTGTATATGTATACATTTATGACTGGATCTAAGGCTCAAAACTCGACCTATATTATGGACATATATTCACACACACACACATATATATATATATTGTTAGTTTATTTACATGTATTCACAATGTATCTATTATGTATTATTATAAAATGTGTGTTAAGTGCCAATCTAAGATATAGTTCGCATATGCATCAATTAATGAATTTTGATTTCTTGGAATATGATTAAATGAAATAAAATCAAATTTTCTTTCCAATAACCTAACTTGTGAAAATTGATGTAACAAAATAGGGTTTTGCACCTGATAAGCTCGATTGAGTTGGGAAACCACCAGTTGAGAGTCAAGTCTAACTTCCAACTGGGTGATGCCATGTGATAAGGCATCCCATAAAATCTCAATGACGGCCCTGTATTCAGCTACATTATTGGTAGCAGGACCTAGGCAAGTGCCTCCAGAGGCAACTAGCAGTCCTGAAGGTGAGTAAATAACCCATGCGGTTGAAGCCAGGTTGCAAGTGTGACGACTAGCGCCATCTGCAAAACATATGAACCGCTCAAAAGACATCTCTAACAACCAACATATAATATAAGAACACAAACCGGCTAACTATTGTACATAAAGTTACATACAATAAAATACAAGAAAAAGTGCTAAGCCTAAGCATAGTACTTCTTCAAGTGGAGGGCATTTCTGGGCTCCGACAGCTTATTCCCTTCGAAACCAGTTAATTCATATGCCCCTTTCTTCAAAACTTTCAACACGACATAGGGTCCTAAAGACATAGACCTGAATTTTCCTACCCCTAGGGATTCTTTGTCCTGATCCCAGACCAAGACAAGCTCCCCTTCAGAAAAAAACCCTAGGTTCGACCGATTTGTCATATTGATTTTTTACCCTATTTTTATGAGTCTCATTTGTTGTCAACGAATCTCTATGTTGTTCATCTAGATGTTCTAAATGTAGCAAGCGTTCTTCCAGTTCAGTTGTGTCAGGTAACACATGAATGGCACTTTTTAATGATGGGATTTCACATTCAACCGGGGTTACTACTTCCACCCCGTGATCGAGTTGGAAAGGTGACAACCCCATGGCAGTTGTCATATTGGTTCAATAATCCCAAAGTGCAAGATACAACATGATGTGCCAATTTGACTGGAATCCGTTGATAGTACGCTTGAGAATAGTCTTTAAGGTCTTATTGACTGCCTCGACTTGACCATTCGCTTGCAGGTAGAAAGAAGATGAATGTTCTTGTTTAAACCCTAGCATAGTAGCCAATTCGATCATCATGTTGTTTTGGAAATGAGTGCCATGGTCAGTGACAATCTCTTTAAGAATAACGAAACATGCGATAATCTGGTTGAAAACGAAAAAAAGTTGCAATTTCCCCGGCCAGCCTTGAAGGTGGGCATTGCCTCTGCCCACTTTATAAAGTAATCCATAGCGACAATGATGTATTTGTGCCCCCGAGCTGAAACTGGGTTGCACGTCACATAATCTATCCCCCACCTGGTGAAGGGTCCCACTACGATGACGGGAAACGGTGGAGAAAGATGCGACTGCATCTTTCTGGGGTAAAGTTGACAAGGATGACAATGCTTCACAGCTTCCACACAATCTTTAAAGATCGTGGGCCATAAATAATTAGCACACAAAATCTTATGGGTCATTGCTAACCCAAATAAATGACCCCCACATGCTCTGCTATGGGCATCATTTAGGACACTCTCGGCCTCTTTGTGGGTGAGAAACTAACACAAAACAGAGTCTACCCCTCTACGATATAAAGTATCCCTGATGATGAGGTGGTTTTTCGCATGTATGCGTAGTTTGCTTCGTTCTTCCCGTAAAAAGGTTGTAGGAAGGTTGCATGACACTTCAGAGCCTGGAGATAGACAAGTATATCTCCATACCCAGGGTCAGAGGTAGAAATCAAAAAAATGTGCTCATCTGGGAATGAGTCTTCTTCAATTGCTACATCTTCTTCTACTGGAAATTTTGCAATAAGCTCTGCAAAAACTAAGGATTTTTTCGATTTGGCGGATTGAAAATCCAAGTCAAACTCCTGGAAAATGACTATCCATTTGTTGAATTTTCCTCCAACTATGCGTCGGGACAAGACATATTGGAAAGGATTGACATATGCCACTATTGTTGTAGTCCTCAGTAAGATGTAGTGACGTAACCTCTGAACATCATACACAGCTACTAAAGCCAACTTTTCAACATGGGAGTACCGAAGTTCAAGGCCAACCAAAGCACGACTAAGATAATAGATGACATGCTCTTGGAGCTTATCATCTTCCTGAACTAGCACTACCCCAACGGTCAACTCGGATGTAGCTAAATACAATATAAAATCATGAGAGTAATGTGGCAGACTCAACAAAGGGGTCGAAAACAAAGCTTTATTTAATTCCTCGAAAGCAAGTTGTGCGGTTTCATCCCATACAAATGGGGTGTCATGCTTCAACAGTCGCACGAAATCTTTGGTGATATTGGCATAATTCATGATAAAACCTTGAAGAAAGTTATACTTTCCTTGCAGGCTCTGAAGTTTCCTGATGGAACGAGGAGGAGGCAGATTTACAATGGCCTCAACTTTCAAAGGATCCACTTGAATACCTTTGTTAAAAACTATGAACCCGAGCATCCTACCTGACTCAACACAGAAAACACACTTGTGGGGATTCAAACGTATTGTGTAATGCCTACATCATTCAAAAATTAAGCGCAAGTGATCTGGATGATCAATCCTCTTACGAGAATACACAGGCAAATCATCTTGGTAGGGTTCGACAATAGTCTTAATGTCATGGAAGGAAAAATTCATTCCCCGCTGAAAGGTAGCCCCTGCATTTTTCAATCCAAAATGCATTTTCTTGTACACAAATGTACCCCAAGGACAAATGAAAGCCATTTTATGTTGGTATTCCAGCTTGATTTGAATCTGAATACCCGGAAAAACCATCCATAAACGAAAAAACCTCACTCCCCGCACAAGCATCAATGATTTGATCTATGAATGGTGTGGGGTAGTTTTCCTTAGGACAAGATTTGTTTAAATCATGAAAGTCAGTACATACACATATCATCCCCTGCTTTTTATCGACAGGAACAGGATTGGATACCCACTCTGTCAAAGCGATCGGGTAAATAAAACCAGCTTTCAACAGCTTTTCCACTTCAGCCTTAACGGCTGCCACTTTATGCAGATTAACAGGTCTAAGTTTTGTTGAACTGGTTTGGCATCACAATAGGTTCAGATTTCATGTTCGACTATCGATGGATATATGCCTGCCATCTCCTCATATGACCAGGAAAACACGTCGCGGAACTCCTTAAATAAGGTCGTATAGATAGGAATCTCTTCCGAAGAGCAGTTTGCACCAATATATACATTTTTCACAATGTTGGGATTCACAGAGATGTTGATAGGGATAGTAATGGAAATGTTTGCCATATTCCCCTCGACAAATATTCCCTCCCTTGGTAAGGGATTGATCGGTATATCAGCATCACCTCCCAGTCTCATATGGAACTCTTGATTTTCAATCCTGCTTAACTCTGGAAGAAAGTAGGATCTATGGTGAAGATTTTCGTAGATCTTATCTCTCTCACTCATAGCTTCCAAAATGGATTCGTATGAAGGCAAAACCATGTCTAAGCAATAGTCAGTATACAAAGAGTTTTCTGCCCAAGCAGGAAGATAGGCTTCTTCCGGCTCCTTTGAGACTATAGGAGGAACTGGAATGGTATCAACAGTGGTGTTAATGATAGCTTGCTAAGCTACTTACACTGCTGATAAGGGCACTTCGGGTTGGTAATGAGAAGGAAGGACCCAAGGATCTGTTCTATCAACAACTATTGTGATAGACTTCCCTACACTAGTAGAATCTAAGTAATTTATCGAGGCTGGGATATCGAATGTGCCCATTAAGGATGAATACATTCCAGCCCCCAAGCTCTCTGAGTCCTGATGCAAGTTTGACCTGATCAACCAATGGCACGGTGGACTCATTAGTTTCCATATGGCCCTTCTGATTAAAACTAAGTTGGTCAACAGTAACCAACTTTCCTTTGTGTGGAAACACCACCACTCAAAGAACGGCCGAGGCAATTGCACACATAGCATAAGTCCAACTTCTCCCCAGAAGAAAGTTATAATCCAACAGGGCATCAATCACCTCTACTTCAATAGACACTGCCTTCCCTGCCAACTTAATCTCAAAATCTGGTAGGATACCATGTGGATGAAATGACCTTCCGTCAAAAGCGATAAGTAAGGTGTTCGATGGAACTAGGTCTAGAGATCCAAGAGCCTTCCAGCAAGACAAAGACATGACACATGTGGAAGCACCTTCGTCAACAACTGACCTTCCAATGGTTTTTCCGCCATGGATGACATCTATTAACAAAGCCACATGATAAAACAGGCAAATTTCAACATCAAACAAATTCAAATTCGCCATAAGGCTCGACAAATCCATACTAAGGCTGCTAAGAGTGCATCTCGTTGAGCGGGACAACTCTATAGCACTTCCAAAGCTAACATCGCACAATGGGTTTGGGCTAAATCTTCAACTATAGAGTAGTTGGCTGTAGCCCTAGCGTTAGGATTGTACAATGCTTTCTTGAAGACACCTTTCCGTATCTTAGGCATAGGTTCAATAGGTTTCTCGATTATGAGAGGGTTAGAAGTTTTACCTTTATACTTACCCTTCTCCAGAACCTCCATCCCATAGTTCTTGTTTCTAGTCTGAAGCAAGGTCTGGGATTGAACCATGTTGATATAATTTTGGTCAAGGGCATTACGAGTGCCCCCAGCTACATTAGAAACTGAAGCTGCATTTTGTCCTTGGGGAAATGGATCCTTTAGGATAGCCAATTGTTGATTTTTGAGCAGCTTCTGAGCTTGATCTATAAGAGGGCATTGATGGGTCAGGTGATCTTCCTGGCACAACTTACAGGGAAATTCACCTTCTTCTTCTCTTTTTTTCCACCATCAGCATTATTTGTGGGTTTAGGCTTGTTTTGGTTTCCCTCGCCTTTCTTCCCCTTTTTCTTTTTCCCAACGAGCTGCTGATTGTCGTTTTGGGGTGAGGGGGCAACCTTTGTTGCCTCCACTATAGATTGTTTAGCAGACAACTCATGTAGTTTTTTTTCCAAAGAATCTATAGTGGGAGATTTAACTGAACCAACCACACCATCAGCATGGGGTCTAGGATTACGTCTCTCGACACTATGTGTTGGCCACAGTGCATCAGGGATGATTTCATATAGAATCCCAAATTGAGAGTATATCAAATCTAACTGCTGGGCCCTGAGGATAGCCTCTTCCTCATTAGTTACTCCCGAGGTGGATACATCCTTAGATATATACGACAATAAGGAGTTAAGGAACCATTCTAACAAAAACTCGGGAGGGATAGTGGCCTTGATGAGCCTCTTCTGCCTTCGCCACTTTGGATAGGATCTGAAATGTTCGTGGATTTGTCTTGGCGAAAGGTGGACAATAAATATGTACCGGCATCATATCGGACATGAAGTTGGAAGTGGTTAAGGAACACATTGGCTAAGTCCCAAAAACTATCAAACGCAGCAGAGGGCAATTTGATATACCACTTTGCTGCAGCACTAGTCAGAGTTCTTTGGAACAATATTAACTGAACAGTGTCATCGTTCAGCGAGTTGGAAGAGCACCATAAGTGAAAGGTGGTGATATGAGCCCCTTGGTCTTCACCAACTTTGCCCTCAAATTTTGGAATGTCTGAGGGTAGCTTAGTAGGGACAGGTGGCCAAGTGGCATCATGCTTCACTGGGTCATTCATTAACTTGGAAAAATATGGCAAGTTTAAGGTTGCCAGGAACGGAATTTTGGGCCTAACTGGAGCCTGAAAAGTACGAGTTTGGGAGGTAAAAGGAATTGCCCACTGGTTCACAAATGTAAAGGCGGGGTTTCCCCCCACTACTGGTTGTGAAGTAGGTGGACTACTTTGAAATGGATTCCACCCATAATCCAGTGGATTATTTGTGTGTGGTGCAGTGTATGTGGTTTGAGCCACTCCAGTTGAAACTAGAGTCTAGAAAATAGGAGCAGGTATCCCTCCGTTAAAAAGCGAAAAGGGAGAGCTCTTGAATGGAGCCGAAACCGGCATTTGAAAATCTTGACCATAAGAGTTAGTGTTTCCAAACTGCATCCCCACATATGCAGGTGTAGGGCCTACATAAGGAGTGGATGGGGAAATGTGCCCCCCATTCCACGGAAAACCCTGGACAAATGAAGAGGATCCAACAATACCACTCTGAGCAGTGTGTGCAAAAGAGGGTGAAGCAAACGGTGCACTTGGGATCCCAGTGACCACCCCACCACAAGAGCTTACTACATTTGTGGAAGTCGATGGTTGAACCACCCGACTAGCTGGAGTTAAAGGAGTAGTAGGTATATTTGTTCTAGGAGTACTAGCCGGGGGAGGTGGCACTCCTTCAGCCATAATGGCTAAGATGGGGTAGATGGACCCTCTTCTAAGCTAGCCATAAGTCTGCTCACAGGAACACCAATCACAGGTGAATCAAATGGAAGAACTTGGATGATTGCAGGATTGTTTAAGTTAGTAAGAGGTAAATTAAAGTTTCTTGGAAACTCGTCAGCCTGCAAGTCTTCTATCTTAACTGCGGTTGTATCAACCTGGTTTGTCCTAAGTTTCGGTTCACTTGGAACTTCACTGATTCCTACCAGTTTAAAAGAATCATCTGTATCTAATCTCTACCTTTGACAGGGTGGTGGAGGCTCCATTGTAGTAGCTGGAGGAAGGTTTCGCAACCTTCTTGACCTTCTAAGAGATTGGTCCTCCACGATTGAAAATTTGACTCTTCACACACCCTAAGGCCGGCTAAACACAAACAAACCACACAGCAATCACTACAAAATTTCCTAAAGCCAAAACAGACACAAAGGGTATACGATATGATTTCCAAAAGAAAGCTGAGAGACAGTTACTTGGCATCCCTAAAGATGTTCTTAGGCATAAGCGGAGCAATCACCCACCGCCCTCCCACACTTTCTATCGGGGTTACCTTCCAAGCCTGTCCAAGGTCAACCAGAAATTGCCTTCCAGTGTACCTGTGTATGAATCCTAGATGTCAAAGAGACTAAGGTTACCACAACTATACTAACAGTTTGGGGGGGCAGTCGCAAGCCTGGTTCGTATGCATGGGCAGGGTAGCAAAGCCCGAAACCCTGTCAACATCGACACCGCACGGGGCCTAATGGTGGTATTGACAAAAGTCCCCAGATGTGAAAAACCTTATTCTACGCTTAAGCAAGGAATCAGAGAGTTATCTCCTCAGTCCAATCCTCCACGCTGCCTCATGCTTAACTCTCGTTTGAGAGGAGCTTCCCAGATACAATCAACATAAAAGAGGATTTACTTATTGATTGGCTAACTACATCTGAATTTAAACACTTGTGGAGAGTTGAAACTCCCTAACCCACAAGTGTAGCCTAAGCTAGTTGGTGTAGGAGCCTATAAAATAAAACTTACTAATAATTTTTAAATTATATCGTTCATTTTAGAAGGCTTTTTTTAGTCAGAGGTAAATGGTGTGAAACAATGTGGTGTTATAGACTCGATAAGAAAAAAGCAAAATGATGTATAAATCAAATTTAAAAGTAAATTGTAACTACTTAAACCAAATTTCTTTTCTGTTTGCAAAATAGAAGCTAATGAATTTAAAACTAAATGCGAGAAAACTAAGACTTTTTTTTATAATTTTTGAATTTTTTTTTTAAAATACTGAAAAGAAACGACTAAATGCAAAAGTATAAAATGTTTTTCTTCACTTTTTTTTCAAAATTTTTAAAAACTATAATGCAACTAAATGCAAGTTTTGAGCAAGTTCAAATAATCAAAGCATATAAAAAGTGAAATGAGGTATAAAGGACCCAAAATGACCTACTTCAACCAATCCAGAAGAAGACTCAGAAAAACCTTGACTTGGAGAAACTATTGAACCCAAAGAGTCCACTAGATTCACAAAAGAACAAGCGACAAACTGACACTACAAAATGCAGTACATAATATAAACCATCCAAAGCCATGATCACTGACCTAGACACAAGCACTCAAACTTACAGACCAAGCAGGAGGACCACCTACACTTCACAAAATGCAAGAAAACCAAAGAAAAGACTCAAAGCCTTGAAAGACAAGCAAAAGTTGTGAGACACAGACCTCAAACTCATAGAACCATGCAATAAACAGAAGACTTCCAAATAAATAAAAAATCCAAAGAGACAGGGACAAGTAAACCCTATCCAACTTTTAGACTGCTATAGGACACATGTGCCTATTTATTTAGGAAACCCGCATACGACACGCGACTGTCTTATACAGCAACCCGTGTGTATAAGGTCATATACGCGATTGTCTTATACAACAACTCGCGTGTACTACAACAAAAAAATTCAAAGAAAAAAAATTAGCACAGACTTCTGGGCACACTCTACTGTAAATCAAAAGCAAGATAAAAAGGACCACACTCAGAATCAGAATCAAAACAAAGACTGGTAAAGGGAACCTACAGGATGAACCCACAGCAGGCTGGACTCCCCAGCGAAGTCGCCAGTTCTGTTGTACAGGACAATACACCCTTGTACCTAGGGTTTGGGGTTGCCAACTTACTATTAGACTTGCAGACAATCAGCTTTTACAGAAAATGAAATGAGAATAGGAAGAGAGTTTAGCTTACCTGGTTTATGACGGTTGATCCAAGCTTGATCTTCTCATGCTTCAATCTTCTCCAAAGCTTCTAGGGCTGCTTCTCTTCACTTCCATATCTCATATATATATATATATATATGTGTGTGTGTGTGTGTGTGTATGTATATCAGAGGTTAGATGAAACACACATTAATAATATAAATGACATCATTCATTAACCAATATACATGAGAAAAGCACAATACAAATATTGGAAGAAGAATTCTCTTTATTAACAAACAGTGAATAGGTGAGAATACAACCCAGCATCTGACACAAGGACTCCTTTCCAACCGAGGACTCTGAGTTCCGCTGCTCCAAGACTCTAAAGGTATACCACCAACATAACTTTGCTCTTCAAAAATTGATTCCTTAGCCCCATCCCAAGGCCTCTATTTATACATTGGGAAATAGAGTGGTTTCAAAGGTTAGGATGGTTGAGACAGTTGGGATAGTTATGGATTAAGGCCCAACTAATCTCATCTAATCACTATTTATATTTTTTAAGGTCGAACTAACGTACACCCGAGTATTTGTTAAGCAAGGCACGTATGACATGCTTGTTGCTCAAAGGGAACTCACGTGTTCAAGGTACACGCAGGTTTCAATGCACATAGTCGTGTATAAGACGCAAGTTGCAATGCACATAGTCGCGTGTGCAACCCTAGACTCAGAATAAAAATATATCAAGTTGGTCTAGAGATCATGCATCAATGGTCATGAACATCTATAATGTTTTGGCCACTTCAATCCTAATTGTAATTTTGTGTGTCTACATAATGTATGTCAACACTCAGACGAAGAAGTGCCATTTTGGTTGATAACACTCTCCCAAGGTTGATTTCCCCCTCTACAATTTCGTTTCTGGTTGCCAAACGTTTTTCTACATACCTAGCATTTGTATTTTCTTGTTATGTGCATCCATGTTTTGGTCCGAAAGACTTAGGAGTGGAAGAGACCCAGAATTGGCTTGATAAACCTAGTGAAGAGAGGAACCTCACAAACAGATCAAGAGGGGCTAGCTATTCTTCTATGCACACCCTGAAGAGCATTGGAAGGGAAGGTATGGCCTAAGGGACTGTGTAGCAGTGAAGGGAATAATTCCTTGTGTTGGGTGTGTAGGTATTGTTGAGGTCAAGATAGGTAGATCTTGTGCAAGTGTCCATAGATCTGTGGTTGAGCTCACTAGCTTAGTAATTCTCCCTTTCCATTGCCTTAGCAGCCTGATAAACCAAATTGTAGATTGGCATGGCTGAACCTTGATGTGTATTTGGCTATGTGTGAGCTTGTAGTTCCCCTTTTCCTTGTGGAAATCATGCCCATCTCGGGGGTGGCAGTTGTGCTGAGAGATTGATGAGCACAATTGGCATATGGTTGGGTGGAATGTTGTAGAGACAACTCATTTTCAAGATAAGTGCTCTCTTGTATTTTCTCCTGCAATGTACTTGTTATTATGAACATATTGAATCTGTTGAAATGTATTTGCTTCTGTTGTATATTATTGCATTATACATTTGCATATGTATTTTATTTTCAATGCATTTTTGTTTATGTTCTGGGGATAGATCCCCAGTTGGTTTGATAGACAGAACAGTCGAGTCGCATCCTCTCCATCAGCGAGATGAGGGGAGGGGACGTGACAACGCTTGGAAGAACTTTGATCTGGGGGCAAAGTTCTCAAATTATAGGAACATTTCACTTTTTGTCATTTCATGTAGGAAATTGAGCATGTTCCATCAAATGATTTAATGTGGAATTTAAAAGCTACAAGAGCATTGATTCGAAAAAATGAAAATTGCAAGAAGGAAACGACAAGGCAGTGAAGGAGCCTTTGGATCCCATCAGGCTCAGCCACAAGGAAGGTAAATTACATGTAAGATAAAAGATTGAGTTTTATTTTCCAAGCCCATCTTTTTTAGTTAAGTTTGCAGAATAATAATTTTTGGCACATAAAGTTTTCAATTCATTCAGTGGGAATGGAAATGTGATGCAGTAGCAGGTATAACAGGAGTAATTGGCATAGGCAAGGATGCAAGAGGTATACTAGGCGAGGGCATGGCTATGATAGCTAGGAGGGAAAAGGGAGGCACAACTACGGGAGGCATACCAATTGAAACGACAACCAATGCCGCAGCTAGGGGAGCTGCTTCAGGTCGTGCAGGGATGGTTAAGTTAGGTTGGTTAATTGCCAGTGTAAAAATTTAAGCAATGGAAGCATCCAAACCAACATGGGAAGTTAGGGATGCACTGACAAATCCAAGCAAGCTAACAATGGAGGAATCCTCAGATGATTGTAACCCTGAAAGCCTTCTCTTGTCGTAACTTTTCTATTCTTTTAGAAGTTGTCTAAGCATTCAAATTTTTCACTCGGATGACGAAATCGTCGACCATGTCAACCATCTCTTCGGCAATCGAAAATATAATTGGTCTAGTAGTCCTTCACTGGCCCCTGTCTCTGGAGTCCTTCATTGGACCCTGTCACTAGACATCCATATGTCCATGGATACCATAGCATCACATCACTCCGATCATATATGGCCTTCCTCAGGAAATATCGTTCACCTGACTCGTCCGTACTAGTCCAAGCTATTTTCGTTCTCCATTAACTTGCTTAGGTGGTTTGTTGTTTGCAACCTTGCATCAGTTGTTTCCATCCTTCGTTAATTTATATAATTCCTTGGGGGTTTTCATGGGTTTCTAACATGAAATTGAGGCAGTGAAGTTTAAACTGCTAGCAAACCCAGTTTTGGTTGAGAACAAAGAAACCCTAAACCGCTAGTTCATACCTACTTTTGGTTGAAACATATGCACGTGAATTCTACTAATGGATTCCTCCCCTTATGTTACTAGATGCATGGTTTATTTAAATCCAATGGATAGAAACTTATTCCAGAATCTGCCAAGTCATGTCCAATCTATATGTTATTTAGAAGATTAAAAATTTGTCTAATTTATTAACTCAATCATCACCTCAAGATAATGCATGGTGTATGCAAAGGCCTGGGCATGCATGTAAATTCTAGTAATGGATGCCTCCTCTTATGTTATTGAATGCAAGGTTTGTTCAAAGCTAATGGACATAAACTTATTCCAGAATCTGCCAAATCATGTGCAATCTATGTGTAGTGTATGGAATGCAGAAAACAACATTTAGGAATTTGATACATTTAACATAAGTAGGGATGTGAAAGTCTTAACGATGAACTTCATAGTGAAAGTATTACCCAGGAAACCAAGACTTTTCATACTCAACTTCGCGTTAAGTTTTCATAAGATTGAACCTGGTAATCCCCCATTTTCAAGTAATCCCCCATTCGGCAGGTATAATAAGTTATATGTATATATTGAAATCTTCCACCAATACTACTCTCGTGAGTTGCTTAAGGACTTCAACCTTCCTATAACTTGTTATGTTCACACTTAAAAATATATTCATTAATTAAAATGGTCAAAATTAAAACCTACAATCATGAAATCTACATATTTAATGGAAAGTTATATTCATCATTATTGTATCTATAAATATCATTATTGTATCTGCAATGATATTTGTTTAGAAAAAACAAGGATTTTTTTTATAGATGAGGTGGTTGAGACACTATGTTATAGTGTTTTCATCCAAGTTCAAAACCTATAATTAAATCTAGCACACCCATATAGTTTGGGGTTGGATTACTTCGATAAGGATCAAATGGTTGAGAGATAGTTATGGAATGAAATACAGTTTAGAAATATATTGTATTCATCTTATTCTTTAGTTAAATGGATTCAAGTGTGAGTTATCTATGCCTAAGTTCATGTTATCACAGACATTCTTCATGTTATCTATTTATCAACTATCAGTTATTTTTTATATTCTTTTTCTTTTATCTCACATTTTTTTAGTTGCCACTAGAGGCTCTTTCTACAGCTCAAATGAGTAAGATGTGTCCCTAAATTAGTGAGATGTGTGGCACATGTCGGCTTAATAAAAATAATAGTAATAAAAATTAAATAAAAAAAACTTATAACATGTCCGCTTATAATTAAAAAAAATAAAAAATATTATACTCATGTAAATATACAACCATATTAGGGCAATACTCACAAATAAAAAAATATTATACTCCTGTAAATATATTAGGGCAATACTCACAATGTTACAAACTGAGTAGTAAAATTCAATTGCCTTGAGTAATAAAAAGAAGATTATAAAACCAAGAACATATAAAATTTAATTTTGAATTCGCTAATTTTTAAAACACATTTACTTAATTATATATCAAATTTCAAGTTAAAATTTCGCTGACTTGAACCTAAGCACACATAATGTTATGAATAAAATATGTGATAGAAAATAAATTACAAAATAATAGTGATTACAATACCAACACTAGATTTACCTTTGAAAACCCCCTAGGGAAAAACCAACTTTCAATAACAAGAGCATCTCTCGTGCTTACTTTGGCACATTACAATGGAATATTACAATCATATTTATAAGGTTCTTTAAATGCAAATACAAATAGCAAGAAACCATAGGCCACTAAAACCATGTGCCTTAAACCACTTACATCCTTGGTCATTCCCAAGTCAAGGTTGACCCTAACATGCAAATGTTCATTTTTAGTTATAAAGAAAAACAAGTCATTTCTCAAAAAATGTTCATGTTTGATTATATGATTATTAATGTTACTCATCCCATTCTTCTACTATTTACACCTCAAGAGAACTTGATCCCTCTTGGACCTTGATAAAGCCTATCTATATTAGTTATCTGCCATTAACTATTGGTTATCTAGTCCTCATCTCTGAGTTATCCATGCATTGCTACCAGTTATCCATTCATCACCTAGCTACAGTTATTTTTTCTATTTTTTTCTTTATAATTGTTTATTTGGGATTTTGAATGACTTCCATAGAATCAATCTCGATTGTACTTGCCTTATCCTCGTCAGTAAATAAAAAAGCATCTCAAATAAAAACGTTTAGTATTGGTTAATAAAAAATGTACTTGACTTTTTGGGTTTTAATATTATCCTTCCTGAAATGTTTTATTTAAAATTTTACCCTTCAATTATAACACCAAATAATTCATGTTATGATTTTTGGAGAATTAATCAATACTCTTTGAATGTGAATCTATATAATTACAGAAATTATAGGACAAATGCTACACATACATTATTGATGTTATTTAAAATGATTAAAAACTACATGGACATACTCTATAATAATTCATCAAAATCATAGATTTCAAGTAAATCTGAGAATCTAAACAAATCAATAAACATAATGCCAAAATCATAAATTTCAAGTAAATCCCTCAATCTAAATAAATGAATAAATATAATGTCAAAATTATAATGCATTACCTCATTAATATTTTTCCCAGCTTATCTCTAGTAATAAGTTGGTGGATCTTTCTATGGACCCTTCTGCCCCTGCCTGGAGAAACGGGCACTCTGGGGATGCGGGTATTTGCAAAAGACTGGACAGGTTCTCGTTATTCGAGTCTCTCCTACCTTCTTTTTCCTACTATAGATCCTGGGCTACTCCATCTGATGTATCAGATCATTATCCTATATGTTTGGAATGGGGCCCATATAGCCGTGCCTCTTGCAGGCCTTTCAAATTATATAAGGCTTGGCTGATGGAGGAGGATTTTAAGAAATTGGTCTGGTCATCCTAGAAGACTTCTCTGGATTTTACTGATCTCTGCCATATGGATTTACTTGCCCACAAGTTACGTAGACTTAAAGGCTCTGTGAAGAATTGGGAAAGGACTAAAAATCTTGAAAGGCGGCAGCAGATTCTGGATATAAATACTGGCATCTCGGAATTATTATTGGATGATTCTGGTATTTTATCGGTATCAAATAAAATTAAATGGGATGCACTTCAGGAAAAAAAGAATAAATATTGGGCCCATGAGATCACGACTCTGAGGTTGAAGAGTAGGGCGTTGTGGATAAAGGAGGGGGATGCTAATACGAAGTTTTTTCATTCCTTTGCTTTAGCCAGAAGGAATACTAATACCATTTGGTCTCTAAATGACCAGGATGGAAATTCTGTATCAGAGGACTTGGCTCTTAAGGCTCTTGGCATTGAGCACTTCAGTAACCTTTTCTGTGATGATAAGTCCTCTGATATTGCGGATCAGCTGAATGTGGTCAGACTCTTCCCACACATGACTTCTGATGATGATATAAATTGCTTCCTTAAGCTTATATCGGGCTCGGAAATTGAAGCTGTGCTCAGGGGGTTTAAAAAGGATAAGAGTCATGGGCCTGATGGCTGGCCTGTTGAGTTTTTTCTGGTGTTTTATGATCTGGTGGGGGAGGAGCTAGTAATGGCTGTGGAGCAAGCCAGATTACAGGGTAAAGTCTCGGGTTCCTTGAACTCTACTTTTTTGACCCTGATCCCTAAATGTGAAAAGCCTTTAACCTTTGCTGATTTTCGGCCGATCTCCTTATGTAACCTGGTCTACAAGATTATATCAAAGATTGCTGCTATCAGACTTAAGCCTATCTTGAACCGTTCTCTGTCAGCTCATCAATTTGGCTTTCTCAAGGACTGACAGATTACTGAACCGGTGGGTATTACCCAGGAACTTCTGCACTCGATTAAGACTAAAATTTATGATGCCTTGGTTTTAAAATTGGACCTTGTAAAAGCTTTTGATAGAGCCAACTGGACCTTCATCAGATTGCTGCTCATTCAGATTGGCATCCCTCTTATGGGTGTAAATTGGATTATGGGTTGTGTCACGAGCTCCTGTCTCGCTATATTGGTAAATGGGTCTCCCTCTGATTTCTTTCCTGTCTCTAGAGGGTTGCGACAAGGCTGCCCCTTATCCCCTCTCTTATTTATCTTGATTATGGAGGGTCTCAGCCGCATTATTTTGGATGCACAACACAATGGATCGATCATGGGTTTTCAGTACTCTCCTCATCTGTCCTTAACCCACCTGTTATTTGTAGATGATGTTATTCTTATTAGGGCAGGAACTATTGATGAATGGAGCGCATTTAAAGGTGCTCTTGATTTATTCTGCGGGGTATCTGGGATGTCTGTTAGCCCTTTAAAGTCTTCTTTCCTCTACCAGAATGTTGATTCTGTGTTCAGGGGGAAACTTGCTGAACTCTTTCCTTTCAAGATGGACCCTATCACTGTGGGATTCAAGTACTTGGGCTTCAATCTTAAACCGTTGGGATACCACACATCTGACTGGAGATGGCTTATTCATTTATTTGAAAGTAAGATTCATAATTGGACTTACAGGTATCTTTCTCTGGGAGGTAGAGTGGTCCTCATTAGAGCTGTTCTAACTGGGTTGGCTGTCTATTGGTTTGCATTGGCAAGATGTCCCAAATCTATACTAAATGCACTGCGCAAACTTATTTTTTCTTTTCTCTGGGGATCCTCTGACAGACACAAGTTTTCCCATCTGGTCAACTGGGAAACTCTTTCTCTTGCTATTGAATTTGGTGGCTGGGATATCAAGAACCTTGAATGGTTTGGTATCTCACTAAGGCTTAAGAGCTTGTGGCAACTTCTCACTAGTACTGGGACCTGGAGCAGGATTATTGCTCATAAATATTTAAAGAACAAACCTCTTGAAGATTGGATTCGTGGCCGGTCCTTTTGTATTATTGGTACCTCATATTTTTGGAATGGTTTTATCAGAATCTTTGAGTGGATTACCTGTTAGTTGTGATGGAAGGTGGGAAATGGATTAAAAATCAGGGTGGGCTTTGACCCCATTGCTGGGCTCAACTCACAGTACATCCTATCTGAGGAGCTCAGGGAATATCTTACTGACCTGGGGATTACCTATCTTGCACATGCTCTTAATATGGATGGTAGTGGCTTGGATGGGACTGATTGGTACTCAGCCTCAGACCTGCTACTGGGAGGAGTTTGGGCTGATCAGTGGTCCTCTTATGTAAATGGACTGTCACGTGGGGGTATTAGGATTGGGCATTCTGAGGACAGGCTATTATGGATGTTTGATGAACAGAGGGGTAAGGTGACAGCCAGGAAAGCTTATGAACTCATTGTCTCAAATCACAAAACTATTCTGGAAAATGACATCATGATGAAGATTTGGTACTTTAAAATTCCCCTTAAGATTAAATGTTTTGTGTGGCTCTCGTGCAATAAGAAAATTAATACTTGGGACATTTTAAGCAAGAAAGGATGGAGCGGACCCAATAGATGTTGTCTCTGTAAAGAGGAGGCAGAGTCGGTTGAACATCTTTTTGTTAGTTGTCGTTTTCTGAAGGAGGTAATCAGCAGACTCAGCTGTATTTTTAATGTGCACATTCACTGGAATGCGTCAACCTTACTGGGGAACTTATCTATTTGGTTATCACAGAAGGGTATTTTACTGTATCTGCCTATTTTCATCATATGGAATATTTGGAAGGCTAGAAACCGTTTATGTTTTGAAGATCAGGAGCCCATTTTGAACAGACTGTCATATATTATTTATGATGATGTTATGACCTTTAAGCCTCCTCTATTTCACAAGCATAGAATTAGGAACATTGGGAAGTCTCCTACTTCTGTGTATCCTATGATCTTTTTTGATGGTGCTGCAAAAAAAAATTGGGTGGAGCGAGTATCTGTCTTTGGTTGAATGAACATCATATTCTTGCCTTCAAGCTCAGATGTGGCAGCTGTACAAATACAAGAGCTGAGCTCTTAGCACTTTGGGCATCACTACGGGTCACTAAGGATATTGGGTTACCTTACCTACATATCTTTGGCGACTCCTCTGTGATTATAAACTGGGCTAAAAAGGAATCTACCCTGGATATGGTGAATCTTGAGGCCTGGTGCTTCAACACTAGAATTCTCATGTCCTCTTTTATGTGGGTGGATCTCAGTCATGTTTATAGGGAACATAACAGGAGGGCAGACATCTTATCAAAGGAGGGACTGCACTTGGCGCCGAGCCATCTCTTACTTACTGAATCCTATGGGAACGAGATTATTGGGGTATACTCATCACAACTCTTTTAGAATATGCTCATTCTATTACAGTTGATCTCACCTGATTCATTGAGTTACTATCAGGTATTGTTGAGCTAGCTACTACATGATACAAGAGTCTCTCTCCCTCCTTGGATCAGATTTCTGGGCTCCTGTTATTTTCTCTAGGGACATAGATGACTGTATCAGTCAGCCTTTGTATGAGAGGGATCTTATTGTTGTGATCCACAAGTGCTTTGAACTACTCTGTATTTTCTGTGGGTATCTATTTGCATCAGCTGTGTCTTTTGTATGTTTGGATAGGTTTTATTTACTGATTTGTTGTACTATCCCTGGTGGCAAAAATGTATATCTTGAAGATGTAAAAGGTTCATTTGATTCATTGAATACCAAGGAATGATTTTTTCGACTGAAAAAAAAAACTTGTAAATAAAAATTCAACAAAATAATTATTCTAATATTTAGTGAACAAAATAATTCTGCTAATATTTAGAGAACAAAATAATTCTACTAATTTTTAGTGAATGTGTAATTTCTAAATTAAAATTTAAAAAATATAATTTTATATAAAATAAATATATTAATATTACTAAACCCTAAACCCTATTTCTCTGAAACTGCCCCATCAAATTCCATCACTCTTGACCTGACTTGGATAAGGCGAGAAGAGTACTCGAGCATGCCGTGTTGACTAGGATATCGAATATCATGATTATCCAGAGAAGAAATGAATACTACATCTGCCCATCTAATTGGCTACACGAAAATAGCGAAGGAGTGATACGGAAAAGAAAGTTCCAATCTCAATCGCTACACAGAAAGGGAATAGCGAAGGACTGATACGGAAAAGAAAGAAAATACTGGCCAGGGACCACGAATGGATTTGCAATAGGAAGCTGCCTCGAAGACGAATTTGTAGAATATCCAATCTTTTACCCCACACACGAAATAGCGAAGAACTGACATCGCAAAAGGAAGGAAAGACTTGGCAGCGACCATGGGTTTGCAATTGGAAGCTCCTAAACAGGACGGACTTGTACAAACCAGAAAATGGGCCAAATTATTCATCTGCCATGGATTTTGGTCGATATTTTGAAGTTCCTTTATCATTCCAGGGGAGGATAACTTTTACCAGATAAAGCGATACTTTCGATCCCATGGGTTTCTCAGTTTTGTAGAAAATTGTTTCGTGTGTGGACCATGGAACGGCTAGGAGCTTGTCTTCGGTCCCATGGGTTATGTTTCGTGTGCCCACAATGGACATTGTTCACGGATTTTTTTTCTTATATTCATCCTAGTTTTCCTGATCGACTTGAATCGGGAGTCCTTTTGGCCTTTGCAAGGATAGGAGAGCCATGAAAACAGTAGGGTGTTTGGGCTTGCTCGTGCTGTTTCTCCAACTGATATGCCCTGTTTCTCCAACTGATATCAAGTGTCTTCAAACTACTCTGAAGCAATTGAAGGACCCTCAAAATAGCCTCTACACCTGGAACTTCGACAACAATACCAAGGGTTTTGCTTGCGATTTTCTGGGAGTTACGTGCTGGCACAACCATGATAACAAAGTGCTCGAAGTTTCGCTTCCACAGTTGGGGCTTCAGGGTAGCTTTCCAAGTGGATTAAAGTACTGTCCGAAAATAATGAGATTGGATCTCTCCCAAAATAGCCTTACGGGGAACATTCCCAAGGAACTTTGTCAATGGTTTCCTTATCTGGTTACCCTTGATCTCTCTCAGAACCAGTTTACGGGACCTATCCCTGCCGAGCTTCATAATTGCACATACCTTAATATCCTCCGCCTGGATGGTAATCGATTTACAGGGAACATTCCCTGGCAATTGACTCGGCTGGAGCGCCTCAACGAATTCAATGTAACAGACAACAAACTTTCTGGAAAAATACCTAAAGATTTCTCCGACTACAAATGGGGCACAGCTTCTAGTTTTCAGAAGAACCCTGGCCTAGTTGGGTCTCAGGCTAGCGAAAGTTCACGCCTACCATCGTCTCATGGTCGACCAGATCCGATGAATGTCACTTCTTTTCTCCTTTACGGCATTGTGTTACTACTATGGATTTCATTTGGTCTTCGATGGTTGTTTTCTAAAGAAAAAAACAGAAGATCCAACGAGCTCAGTGATTGGCAGAAATATGTTCAAGCTCGGAGTTCCGTTAAAGTTCGCTTGTTCGAGAAGCCCATCAAGAAGATGAGATTGGCTAATCTTTTCGCTGCCACTGACAACTTTAGCGAAGACAATATCATATTGCGCGGAAGGACAGGTATACTCTACAAAGGCAAGCTGCATGATGGGTCTTTGTTGGCAGTAAAAAGACTCCGGCCATGTTCACAGAGCGCAAAAGATTTCAAGTGCGAGATGAAAGCATTAGCCCACCTGAGGCACCGCAATCTTATTCCTCTTCTTGGCTACTGCATTGCAGGCGAAGAGAGGCTGTTGGTGTACAAATTTATGGCTAGGGGAACACTGCTTAGCTGCCTTCATGCAGCAGGCGAACATGATACGCTCGACTGGGCGGCGAGATTCAAGATCTGTATGGGCACGGCCCGAGGACTGGCATGGCTTCACCAGGACTGCAATCCCCATGTCGTCCATCGCAATATAAGCAGTGGAATCATTTTTCTTGATGAAGAGTACGAAGCGCGAATAAGTGGATTCGGATTGGCCAGACTTATGAATGGGGAGGAGATTTGTGTTCCCATTTCTTCCTCTGGAGAGAAGGCTGAGCAGCTTGTGGATGAATTTGGATACGATGCTCCTGAAGCGGGGAGGAACTTGTCTGTTGCGACATTGAAAGACGATGTGTACAGTTATGGGATTCTTGTGTTAGAGATAATCACCGGGTTAAGGCCGTGTGAGACGATCATGGATGAAGAAATTAGTAGAAAAGAAATGAGTTTCAGGGAGTGGATACATGGTCGTTTTGCACATGCAGAGAGCGGCTGTGTAGAACAGGCAATTCAACGTTTATATCGTGCGAATCAGATGAGCGTTTCATCAGACGAAGGTGTTTCAGTGGCTGCCGAGCTGATGCGGGTGGCATTTCAATGTGTGAATTATAATCCAGATGAAAGGCCATCGATGAATGAAGTATACAAGTCGTTGAGGAAGATTGGAGACAAGTATAGTGCTATTTCGGACGAGGATGAGGTAATCCCACTTATGTATAGTATAAAGCAAAACACATTTAAGAAATACTGTTGATATAAATGGCAGGATGGTATTTATAGTTAGGTGGGTTTTGTAAGTACGATGAAAACTTTTGGGTTAATTTGGGATTATTGTAATTAGTATAGTTATTTATATGTAAAGTGTAAAATGAGATATTTTAATTATATAAATTTATGTAATTGTTTATTTGATATTTCATGAAAATTCTAAAATAATTTTAGATGGTATATTTGTCTTATTTTATTTTATTGTATTTTAAGAGTAAGATTTTTTCATATTCTTAAATTATAAAATATAAATATAATAAATTATGATAAATTTTAAATTAATTTTAATTTTTATAATAAATAATAAATTTAGAAATAATGGATTTTAAATTTAAAATATCAAATATAATCATCCCTATTAAATTGCTGAAATGTTCATATTAATGAATTCATGGTGTCAAATCATGAGTTCATGAAATTGATGAAATGTTCATAGAAGTGTAGCTCTTTCCTATCTTTTTAATGAATTCATGGTGTCAAATCATGAGTTCATGAATTAATGTCAGTTTCTCTCTTTTGGATGGATGGTGTAGCTGTTATATTTATTGTTATATTCATAGCACATGAACTTTCTTTTCATTATATATATATATATATATATATATATCTTTTTATTGTAATTTTATGAATAACAATATCCTCTAAAAATCTCTGTCAATTATGATTATGAATATTTTTAATAATGTATTAAAATGAATTGATTTTCATTGGGTGAAAACTTGCATAGTTGACCAGCCTTATAGTTATACAAGGGATTTTTATGATATATTATTTGTATTTTATTAAGTTCAATAAGATAATATTATTGTAATTTTATTAACTAAAGGACTTTCTTTCCGGTCAAGGAATGGCAATACCATGTCATAAAAATGTATCAATTATGTTCATTCAACATTAATATTTTTAATAATGTATTTAAATGAATGAGCATTCATTGACCAGGGAGTAAGTCTTTTCGATAATGAACGGCAATACCATGTCATAAAAATGTATCAATTATGCTCATTCAACATTAATATTTTTAATAATGTATTTAAATGAATGAGCTTTCATTGACCAGGAAGTAAGTCTTTTCGGTAATGAATGGCAATACCATGTCATAAAAATGTATCAATTATGCTCATTCAACATTAATATTTTTAATAATGTATTTAAATGAATGAGCATTCATGGACCCTGAAGTACATAACCAACTGATTGACCACGAAGTATCCCACACTTAGTTTGGGTTTTTTTTATACTCTTTATATTTTGTGATCAATCGACTTCATTTTGTTAGCTGATAGGCTGTCATTCCTATTCTCATACTTTTTTGTTATAACTGTCAATAGGCACTATCAACTCAAAATACAAATATGCTTTATTCCCTAAAGCATGTGTGACCGTAGCTGACTCTTTAGCGACGATCTCTCGAGTTGTCATTTTCAACCATTGCACACCTTCTATCATGGTTCCTTCTGTCGCGATTGATCTCATCACATATTTCCCTTCTGTTGTGAACTTCTTCTTTCGTGGTTGCTTATGTCGCAACTTTCCTTCTACCGCTACTTCTTTTATAGTATCTCTTCCTCCGTCATAGCTTCCTCTGTTGCATGACCAAACTCTTTATATCTCAAAAAAAACAAAACTATGGATGAATTAAGCCTATCTTCTCCTAGGGCCAACAAAAGGCATGGACATATAAATGTTAAGTATGTATTATGGTGTGGCTACAAGACAAATGCCATCATTGAGAAGGTCCATTCAAAGTCTTCAAGCTTAGAGTTCAAAGGACATTTGAACCTTACTAGCTTGTTTATTATCCAATGTTTAAGGCGATTACCATATTTAAAGTGGTAACTTTGAGTGGTAGCCAATTTGACCTTTTTTTTTATTTGGTTTGAAAGGGGTTCCTTGAAGTAGGTTAATGGGTTTCACATATTCCAAGGCAAATACCTTTAATTGGTTGTTCTTATTTATTTCAAAATGTTTTTGAATATGCCAAAGGCATAAGATTTTAATGTGGGCCAATCAAGATCTTCTTTGGAAAGGTTTGATGTTGTCATTTCTACTTTTCGAATGGGAACTGATCATTCAAATATCATGATGGTCTATCACGGCCTTTCAGAAGTTCTTTCAAAGAGGCCTTATAATATATTGGGGCCTTTCGAAATATGTACATGTGAAGATGCCTAACGTCTTTACCATTGAGAAAATCTTTAAAAAGAGGTTTGATATTTAAATATACCTAATGGTCTATTAAGGCCTTTCAAAAAATATTTTTTCGAAGAGGCCTAATAGTGTATTATGGCCTTTTGAAAGATGATATTTTAATATTTTTTCGAAGAGGCCTAATAGTGTATTATGGCCTTTTGAAAGATGATATTTTAAAGGAATGATCACTATTTTTGAGGTTAGGGTTGTTCTTTTGAAAGGGATCAATGGATTTACCATTGAGAAAAAATTTAGAAATGGGGTTTGCTTGTCATTGAGAAAATATTTTAAAAGAGTTTTGGTTCTTTGAAGAGGCTTGATGGCTCTGTGATCATGTAAAGCTTTCGAAAGAGTTTGGATCCTTTGAAGAGGCTCAATGGTATATTGGGGCGTTTTGAAAGATGATCTTTTGAAGAGGTATGATGATCTATTGAGGCCTTTCAAAAAATGATCCTTCAAAGCATCCCAATAGCTACAACTTTTAGGGATGGGGTTGTTCCTTTGAAAGGGCTTGATGGATTTTCCATTGGGAAAAATATTTGAAAGGCATGATATTTCAAAGAGGCCTAATGTATTTTCCATTGGGAAAATATTTCAAAAGAGGTTCTAAGAGGCCTCATGACCTTTGGGAAAAATATTTCAAAGAAGGTTCTAAGAGGTTTGATGGCCATTGGGGCTTTTTGAAAGATGTTCCTTCAAACAGACTTGATGGTTTCTTAGGGTTTTTTAAAGAGTGTTCTTTTAAAAACCCAGTGGATCTAACCTTGAAGGGATGGATGAGGGTGATATTTGAATAGGGTACAGTGAGTTGGTTGAATAAAGTTCAATGGTTTAATGTGTATAAAATATTTATACTAATTTAAGGTGATTCAAAGGGATACAAAGGAGTCCAAGCTTATGGAAATGAGGGAAAATACAAAGAAAAGAGCCCCACTCCCTTGCTAAGACTACATATGGGGATGGGTATGTGACATAGTGGCATCAAAGCAAGTTCTAACACTAGGTCCTATTATGAGATAAGAATGAGAATGATCAAAAAGTGTTACGTACATGTTGCATCATTGTCCGAGTGGGGGCATAACCTCTTGATTAAACATTGATTTTGTAATGATACTTCGTTGACATTATTAACCTAATAGGATTGTTGTTGCACACAATTCCTACTGCCCAATTAGAGTTGCAAAGACTCCATCTTATTAGATTGAGCAAGTTGGCATCATGGTATATGCACACATCCCTTATGACCATGAAGCATACAATATGGGTGAAAATATGTAGGGTAAAAAAATGCAAAGGATGAGTTTGATGGATGATGAATTCAAGGGAGTCTACTAGACATTTTAAATACTATGAGAAGCTTGAGAGTAGAACTCCAAAGTTGTAGAGCGGATAATGAGATTTGTATTAGGGTTCAGGGGGAGCATAACTAATTGAATGATTCCCTAATACAAAGCTTGATAAATATACAAAGGCAAATGCATCTTGGATAGAATTCAAATAATATCGGTATGAGTAGAGGCAACTCCATGCATTATTCATGTAAGAGATCCCATAACACCAAGATGAAGGGATTTAGTGATGGAATTTATACACCATCGACATCTTTTGACAATGAATTACCATCTTCCTTTGAAGATTCATTAAAGAATTTGACATCTTCCTCTCATAGGCAAAGGAGAAAGATGGCTTCCATAGTAACTTACAAGGAGAATTTGGAAAAAAAATACACTTGCTTTTGATTGAGAGGTAATGTTTGGTAAGGAAGTTGAGACCTATCTTCTTGGGATAAGGAAGTATTTCCAAGTCCATGACTACTATGGAAATATGAAATCCATAGTGACAATATTTAATTTGTATGACGATATTTAATTTAATGAGATCCACAAGGGACCACATTCTGGCCATGTAGGCTACCGAAATGATTGATTTATCAAAGATGCAACATTATAGCCCTAGAATGAAAAATGTTGGCATTGAATACATTACAAGATGTATGGAATGTATGTAGTTGAATGATGGACATAAACATCCAAGAACTTTGCTACAATCTTTGCCACTTTCAGAATGGAAATGGGAGGTGATAACAATAGACTTTATTATACATTTCCAAAGATAGTGAAGCAACATGATACTATCATGGTTATGGTTGATAGATAGAGAAAAGGTGCTCACTTTATTCACATAAAGCCCACTTGTAAGGGAACACGCATTATGAAAATCACTTTCAACTGGTCTAACTTTTGAAGGATGGGTTGATGCAATCTTTAGATCTAGCTTGACAAGTTTATCGAGTAAGAGTTCGATGGTTTGATATGTATGAACTATTTCAAATTAGCTAAAATAAGGTTGGGCTTAGACCTATAGGTTAGTTGGTCAAAGTACCCTCCTTTGGATGTTTTGTGGTCTAGAAAGGTTTCAAGTTCTAATTGATACCCATTATGGATACTCAGGCTATCTTCATTTTTACTTCAAGTATATAGAGGTCATTACTAGACATTTTAACTCTTTGTTTGGGCATGTTTAACTCTTTGTTTGGGCATGTTTTTGTTGTAAATATTGTTATATTAATAACAAAAAGAAACATTAAAGTATAAAAAACAAAAAACAAGGCAAACTTAGAAACTTTGTAGAGTAAAAGAACTCGAGAAAATAAAGCGATAACAAAAGAAAAGTCTTGAGTTTTTCAAACAAAGAATGACTTTCGGTTTTGAGGAAAGGATATCCTTGGGCTCCACAAAGGTGATTCAAAAGCATGATATTAAAGTCCACCGAAATAAAGTTTAACATCAAACAAAATGTAAAAAATCAATCCAAGATTAAAACTCAACCCCAACTTCAACCGATACCACTCTCTTGAGTTGCTTAAAGACTTCAACCTTCCTATTCCTTGATCTAAGCACACTTTAAAATCTATTCATTAATTAAAATGAAATCTACATATTTAATGGAAAGTTATATTCATCATTATTGTATTTATAGATATGATTATTGTTTTGCAATGATATATAAATATCATTATTGTTTTGCAATGATATTTGTCTATATATAAAACAATGATTCTTATAGATTAGGTAAGTATGTTATATTGTGTTTATCCAAGTTCAAAAGCCATAACCAAATCTACAACGATTTTTTTTTATAGCTTAGGTGTTTAAGACAGTATGTTATATTGTTTTTATTCAAGTTTAAAAGCCAAAACCAAATCTATATTTTTTTTTAAGTTCAGAACTAATTTATTAAGGAAAGATAAAAATACAAGTAATAATACAAGTCTGTGTGTTTCTGGAACACGAAACAGAGCCAAAGGAGGCCATCCAAGAGTGCAAAAACTGATCCTCTTCATTATGGGAAAAACAAATCTTAATCATTAAAAATTTACAGACGGAAAACTTTAAAAGTCAAGCTAGCCTAAACTAGACAGCTGGATGAAACCAGATACAAAAAACCTTAAGAAACCTGGAGAGTCTTGACACCTGGCATTACAGCGGCTCGTACGGAACCTCGGTAATTGGGCAACTGTATTCGGTTCCCCATTGAAGTTCTTGATCCTTGCCATTCTTCCTCTTCTGGTATGGTTCGTTGACGTTGCCCATGGTCGTTGTTCTTGGTATTGCCTGAGTCGGGAGGGGGTTGCTTGACTGGCAGAGGTGACGTTTTCTTGACCGCTTTTCCTTTCTTCCGAATAATCTGGCACTGCGAAGAGGTGAGGATGGCCTGACCAGGGGGGGGGGGGGGGGGGGGGGGGGGGGGGGGG
>LPNX010627834.1:124497-163141 GCA_001517045.1 Pseudotsuga menziesii
GCGGAGTGTTGACAATGCGGAGGATGAGTCTGGTCAGAAGATTTTTGAAAATCCAATAATTTCCCTTGCGGGACGAGGTGCGGGTAGCTGCAGTGAGAGAGTCGGAGACTTCGTCCTCCTAATCATTGACCAGGGTTCTCAAAGCCTCCGGAACCTCGGCTTCATAACCTCTGTTGCTAACATGCGGGTGGAAGGGTGGCTCTGAGGGGTTGCCAGCCCTTCCACAGCCTCTCTCGCCTCCGGGAGGTCCTCTCCGACTTGGCAGCATGAATTTTTCGGGACGTGAGTGACTGTAACAAGAACATGAGGCGCTGAGCGAATTGCGAAGGCCGGGACTGAGCAAGACCAAACAGGGCATGAGCCGAGCCGAGTCGAGCAAGAAGAAGCTCATCAAAGCGTGGGTGACGAAATGCAGGAACTGGAGAGCGAAGAGCTTGGAGGAGGCCATAATGCACTGAATCCGAGGGGCGTAATGGTTTGCCATTATTGCACTGTACCATACCTGCTCAGCCTTAATTACCGAAGGGACTGCAGCTGCTTGGAGGACCGGGCTCGCCGTCGTCCCTCCTGGTGATGTCGTCATCCCCGAAGATTGTCGGATTTCGATTGCCGTCAAAATGTGCATCGGTCTCATGGGGGTTCTAGTGGGCGTCGGTCGCGTGGGGGTGCTGGTGTGCATGGGGCCACCCGTCATCCACTCGGCAGCAGTCGAGGGTGGTGAGTGGATCGATGACGTGTTGGGGCACATCATCAATCTACCCCACTTGTGCCCTCCTGTCACTCACTTGTGCCCTTCTATCACCCACTTGTGTCCTCCTGTCACCCGCATCCGGGGCATAACTAAATCTATATTACACAAGTATTCGTTAATAAAAGAAGGTCTAAAGAAACTCTTTTTACATAATATATTTTATTGTGATATATATCTTCAATTTGCTACTTGACTTTTTGGGTTTTAATATTATTTGTAGTGAAATGTTTTATTTAAGATTGTATCATTTAATTATAACATTAAATAATTCATGTATCTCAATGCCTCAATGAGAGTTGTGGAGAATTAATCAATACTCTTTGAATCTGAATTTATATAATTACCGAAATTATGGGACAAGTGCTACAAATACATTATTGATGTTATTTAAAATGATTAAAAAATACACAAACATACTCTATAACAATTCTTCAAAATCATAGATTTCAAGTAAATGTGTTAATCTAACCAAATCAATAAATATAATGCAAAAATCATAGATTTCAAGTAAATCTCTCAATCTAAACAAGTCAATAAATATAATGCCAAAAATATAGTGCATTACTTTATAGTAAGTATATAAAAAATATAATGCATTATCTTTAATAATGTAAATAATTCGTGACTCTCTTTTCAAGGCGTTTTAATTCCATGAGTCTTACCTTCCAACTTTCAACCATGTTAATGTAATCAATGAGCATTGAAGATTAAAAGTTGTAGAATGTAGATGGTCATTGCAATAATAAAAAAATAATTGAGTTATATGAGCTTTTTATGTTTTTTTGAAAAATACAATGTAACTTGGCAAAAAAACAAAACAAAATAATTCTAATTTAATAAATGTTTTTAATGAACGTTTAGTTTGTAAATTTCTAATGTAGTTTGTAAATTAAAATTTAGAAAATACTAGTCAAACGTGAAATCAAATTCCATGACTGCTTGACTTGATGCAAGGAGAGGAGTCAAGCATGCCGTGTTGACTATGATATCGAATATCATGATTATCCGAGAAGAATTGAATCCTACTTCTGCGAAGCTAATTCGCTCCACGAAAATAGCGAAGGACTGATACGGAAAATAAAGAAAAGACTGGCCAGGGACCACGGATGGATTTGCAATAGGAAGCTGCCTCGAAGACGAGTTTGTAGATATTATTATTACCCGAGAAGAAATGAATACCAGATGCTCCCATCTTTATCCCACACACTAAATAGCGAAGAACTGACCCGCAAAAGAAAGGAAAGACTCGGCAGCGACCATGCGTTTTGGAAGCTGCTAAAGAGGACGGACTTGTACAAACCAGAAAATGGGCGAAATTATTCATCTGCCAAGGATTTTGATCGATACTTTTAAGTAACATAGTCGCATTTCCAAAGAGTTCCTTTATCATTCCAGGGAACGATAACTTTTACCGGACAAAGCGACACTTTCGATCCCATGGGTTTCTCAGTTTTGTAGAAAATTGTTTCGTGTGTGGACATGAAAATTGTCTTTCGGTCCCATGGGTTATGTTTCGTGTGCCCACAATGGACATTGTTCACGGAATTTTTTTGTTATATTATTTATAGTTTTCCTGATCGACTTGAATCGGGAGTTCTTTTGTCTTTCAGTGGCCTTTGGAAGGATAGAATAGCCATGAAAACATTAGGGTGTTTGGGCTTGCCCATGCTGTTTCTCCAACTGATATGCCCTGTTTCCTGTGTTCAAGAAAATGATATCAAGTGTCTTCAAACTATCTGGGTAGGTTTGCAATTTGATTGGTATAATTAAATAGTTATTTAGACATTAAGTGAACAATGGAATACACAACACCTCATAACATAAAAGAGAGAATTACCTTGGAAACCCATTCCTGGGGAAAACCAATAAACCAGTGATCTCTTGGATTTTATATTATAAAGCATAAGTTCACTACACTTGGGTGGTACCGACACCGACCAATCAACACACATTGTTACATATGTGATTACACCCACTCATTATATGTAACAGTGCACTACACTCTATCATCTATTACCATGCTCTTGATACGATGTCATTAAATATTATTTATAGGTGTAATGTAACTAGTTGCTCATTAATGGTGATCCATAACCTCCTAATCAAATCTAATTATTCTGCTTTGGCCTTGCACCAATTGTAGTTGAATTCGTTGAACTTCCAGTCACCCAAGTGTTTTTCAAATTCATGCTTTCGTCGACTTTTGTTAACTAAGTCATTTTCCTATCGACCAAACAACTAATCCATCCGGTCGACCCACCAAACCTTTCACCGTTTGTCACCAGCTTCAATTGCAGTTGACTAATGTTAGTCAACTATTGACTTTGTTAGTCGATCTCATGCAAAGAATATAGCACTCCCAACATTCTCCCACTTATTGTCTTCTTTGCATAAATAGGAGATTCGTAACTTTTAGTTCACAGAGCTCACAAGCCCATCATTTCCCTGTGCCAGGAAAATTATTTTGTGCTTACTGGATTCATTAATGAGTTTTCAATGTTCTTCGCCGTGTTAACCTTTTCCATTAACACTTTCTGGTTCCCCACCACTTCTCTCACAAAATGGTATTGAAAATCTATGTGTTTTGTATTTGAATGATATGTTGGATTCTTTGCTGGGAAGATTGCACTCTAACTGTCACAATCCAACCTAACAGCATGATGCATGAACCCAACATATGAACACAACCTCTACAACCAAAACTTCCATGCGTCCATGAGTAGATGCCATGTATTCATCCTTAGTAGTCGATGGTGTAACAAATGACTATCTTCTACTTATCCAACTAACTTCTCCAACATATAGCTTAAGCACATATCATCTAGACAGTCGTTTATGTCTACAGCCCAGTCGGAATCAACAAAACCTTGTACATTGAATTTCTTGTTTCTCTTAGGTTCTCCTCCATAACATATAGCTAAATCCATCATTGCATGGAGATATATAAACACTCTTTTGACTGTGGTCCAGTGCTCTTTTCTAGTTGTCGTTGTGTGCTTGCTCAATATTCCCACTGCATTAGAAATATCAAGTCACATATAGACCATTTCCTACATTAGACTACCTACAACACTCACATAGGGCACACCGACCATTCACTCCTTTTTTGCTTTTGCCTCCAGACATTGTTCAACAAATATGTAATTGTTACACTTATTGTTAACCCGTGGTTATCCAATTTGGACAATATGCCTAATACATTTACACAAAATATTTGATTTTCAAAGAAATTGTAAGAACATGCAATTATATTGATTGTCATTCTTCACTCAAAATTTTGTCATTGCTTGAGCTGCTTTCATGCCTCATTTCTTCATCACCTGTAGGCAATATTGTACTTCAATTATTTGATTGAATGTTTTTTAATTAGCTTGATTTTGTTCCTCATCTTCATTTTCCATAAAGGGTAACAATTATATCTACATTAATGACATAATATGCATGATTGTGTAAATTTAAAATTGTACTAGAGTAAGATTTGATTCATAAACAAAACACATTCTTTCAAAAGAATTGCTTTTGACATCTCTTAATAATTGTTATGTTGGCTCCACTCTATACTGTTCTTCTAAATTTTATACACTATGACAAATTATTGATATAATTAATAGAAAGGCTTCTTGTCGTTCCATTAATTATAAAATGATGGAAGTTAAACACCATAACTACTTACAAATTGTACAATTAACTTAAATAATACTGTAACATATACGCACAAACTGTAACATCTTAAGTTTTCTTAATTGCTTAGATGACATTCTAAAACAATTTACAATAATAGGATCACTGAAAGAACAACAAGCACAGTAACACAAAGAACACAAATATTTTCATCGGGGAAACCACAAGGGAGAAAACCCCGCAAAACTTCCTCAGTATAGAACTCAACGATAGTAGTGTAAAACCCAAGACAACTGCTTCTCTCTTCTTCTTGGCGCGCTTCTTCTTCTCTCTCTTGCAAACTTGCTTGAGTGAAGTGTGTACAAATGAAGGGGGTGCCTCCCTATTTATATTTGACTATTGACTTGACCTAAAACCTAGCAAGGCTGACTTGTCTAACTGACAGGGTCGACTTGTCTAGTAAGACACCAAAATAATATTTATTATAATAACACATGGGTACTATTGACCCGACTTACATCCGGAGGCTTACATTGATTCTTGAAATGACTCTTACATGACCAATCACATTAGATACATCTCATGAAGGACGAATACAATCAGTAAAACTAGAATATCTTCCAAAATTACAATACTTTAACATAGCATACGCATTATCCTCATTAGGCATTCGGGATAGGGGGTATAATTTTTTTCCTTCAACTTCTACCAAGACACATGTAAGAGAGGTATTATGTTAGCCATATCCATGCAATGCCAAAACTATTCATGGAAGCTAAATATATAGCAAGTACAATGAGAGTTGTTGCACCTGTCTACGTCTAAAAGCCATGTACTTCATTGTCAATATCGCACTTCACATTTAATCCACATAATATATTAAATCATATATTTTGCTAAGCATGTTTTCTCAACAAATTATGAATCCCTATGTTTCAACACTTAATCAGTTACATACCACCTAAACATTATATCTAATTTCCATTTACGATCATCCAATGGAACTACTCCTTAGTGATCCATTCCAACATCAATCAGTTATACAACTCACTCCCTTATTCATACATCAAGGGTTAGGTCAGTTTAATGTTATTTGATCACATTAGCTAAACATATGCGACAATGTTCATAAAAAATAATGGTTACCCTATTAATCATATCTATCTAAATAATACACTAAATTATGATAGTTTGTCCGACTACATCTTAGACAAGTTAGCTAACCCTTCAATCGTAACTATTATAAAGTCCATGACTCTCCAACATACTTTCCAGTGATTCAAATAACTAACCCTTATAAAGTCCATGACTCTCCAACATACTTTCCAGTGACAAGTTAGCTAACCCTTGCTTTTGACATCTCTTAATAATTGTTATGTTGGCTCCACTCCATACTGTTCTTGTAAATTTTATACACTATGACAAATTATTGATATAATTAAAAGAAAGGATTCTTGCCATTCCATTAATTATAAAATGATGGAAGTTAAACAACATAACTACTTACAAATTGTACAATTAACTTAAATAATACTGTAACATATACGCACAAACTGTAACATCTTAAGTTTTCTTAATTGCTTAGATGACATTCTAAAACAATTTACAATAATAGGATCACTGAAAGAACAACAAGCACAGTAACACAAAGAACACAAATATTTTCCTCGAGGAAACCACAAGGGAGAAAACCCCGCAAAACTTCCTCAGTATAGAACTCAACGATAGTAGTGTAAAACCCAAGACAACTGCTTCTCTCTTCTTCTTGGCGCGCTTCTTCTTCTCTCTCTTGCAAAATTGCTTGAGTGAAGTGTGTACAAATGAAGGGGGTGCCTCCCTATTTATATTTGACTATTGACTTGACCTAAAACCTAGCAAGGCTGACTTGTCTAACTGACAGGGTCGACTTGTCTAGTAAGACACCAAAATAATATTTATTATAATAACACATGGGTACTATTGACCCGACTTACATCCGAAGGTTTACATTGATTCTTGAAATGACTCTTACATGAACAATCACATTAGATACATCTCATGAAGGACGAATACAATCAGTAAAACTGGAATATCTTCCAAAATTACAATACTTTAACATAGCATACACATTATCCTCATTAGGCATTTGGGATAGGGGGTATAATTTTTTTCCTTCAACTTCTACCAAGACACATGTAAGAGAGGTATTATGTTAGCCATATCCATGCAATGCCAAAACTATTCATGGAAACTAAATATATAGCAAGTACAATGAGAGTTGTTGCACCTATCTACGTCTAAAAGCCATGTACTTCATTGTCAATATCACACTTCACATTTAATCCACATAATATATGAAATCATATATTTTGCTAAGCATGTTTACTCAACAAATTATGAATCCCTATGTTTCAACACTTAATCAGTTACATACCACCTAAACATTATATCTAATTTCCATTAACGATCAGCCAATGGAACTACTCCTTAGTCCTTAGTGATCCATTCCAACATCAATCAGTTATACAACTCACTCCCTTATTCATGCATCAAGGGTTAGGTCAGTTTAATGTTATTTGATCACATTAGCTAAACATATGCGACAATGTTCATAAAAAATAATGGTTACCATATTAATCATATCTATCCAAATAATACACTAAATTATGATAGTTTGTCTGACTACATCTTAGACAAGTTAACTAGCCCTTCAATCATAACTATTATAAAGTCCATGACTCTCCAACATACTTTCCAGTGATTCAAATATATTTCCAAATAAACTATTATTGATAGAGACATAATATCATTCTTATGCCCTACTTGTAATGACTAGAATTAACTAAATTTTTGGATAATTATGCACTCAAATTTAACCAAATATTTATGGCATTTCTACCATCCATCTTTTGATTCAATAAATATAATTATAAAAATATTTGAACACTATCAATGACATACACTTTTACACATTACTTGAACCAATAAGGAGTATCATCACTAAGTTTGAAATAGTTTTCAGACAACAACTTACTCCTTTAAAGATCAAATGGATTTTCTTTAATGAACATCAAACTTAATTTACCAATCTCATAAATGCTTTTGGTGGAATAATTAAAACTATTTACACAATATATACTTAGCTATGCTCTTCGTTGATACAAAAGATTAATTCAAGAACATCATTCCATCATGATACGGTTTATCTTTAGTGATTATCGGTGATCCACTAAATGTAACTGGGAAACATCTACATCATGGCATTACATGTCTTCTTCCTATAATTAACATCAATGACTTAGTGTATATGTAAGACATAGATCCCATATCGTCTCATGTTAGTTCATATGATTATCGACAGCCATAAAAATATAAAGAGACAACATTCATATCCTTTAAAAAATTCTTTGTGTATTGTACTCCTTCAAGAAAAACATAACCATATATATGTACCTCATGCGGATAACATCAAGCAATAATTCGACTACACATGAACATGCAACATTAATCCACTTAACATATTTCTATTTGATCATGTTCAAATATTAATAACATACAAACAACTTCACCTATCTCACATTCGACTACACATGAACATGCAACATTAAACCGCTTAACATATTTCTATTTGATCATGTTCAAATATTAACAAGTGGGGCTGCTAAGGTAGCAAGTCCCTGCCTAAAGCTTTATAAGTTGACTTGGCTTGCAAACTATGCTTGCATAGATTATTGTTTCGCAAATTTGTAGCTTAATCTTTGGAGGCTAAGTATACTAGAAGAATTAAGGGTTGAGACAATCAATATTTTTGGTACAATTCTGACCTAAGATTTCCTTGATTGAGATAAACTCCTAATTGGACAAATTATATGCTAAGAGATAGGTGATTGAGATCTCCAGCACGCGTAAGGAAGAAGGAAGGATACCGCCCAGGCCACGTCTATCAAGCAACACGCCACACTCGACACTATCAAGCATTAGCCACTTGCTTACATGTCAAATAAAAATAAAATGATGATCATACTCAGCAAAAAAAAGTTTTGACTTTCTCATGATCTTAAAGTGTGATCTATCATGAATTATCATCGACGAATAATGATATTGCAATACACCATATCATTATAATTCTTTTACAGTAAATACGTAGCGGAAGAGAATAATTTTTTATGGCATTGTGTTGCATAACACCAAGTCTTCGAAGTTTGTGATACATCGCATCCTGATAAAATTGTGCTCAATGTGATAAGCTAAAGTAAACAACATTGGATGAAGTAACCGTCTATTCATCAACGACCAACAAACAGGCAAAATTGAATGATTGAACCTGTCGTCTATAAATATCTCACAGATAATTTGGCATTAAAACTAGTTACTTCATTTTGTACTTTTGTTTACATATAGAAAAAGACTTTGGGAGCTACAGAGTGATCTGCCACGTTTAGACCATGCACATGCATGCATCCACCAGATGTATGAAGGCAGTTTCCAAAAGCTTAATAGGAGACTTGTTCAATGAATCCGTGTGTGTGTCTATGGAGGCCATTTCATCCTACATCAATGGCGATCATGTTCTAGCTTTCACACAAGGCAATTGTTTTGTAGATTCCATTTTCGTTGAAGAGAGCGCAGGTGCGCCTGGTTGTTTCTCGTTATAGCTTACAGTCTTTTCATTTTCTTCTTTTTGTTTCACACAGTATTCTAGTCCAAATCCTGTGCAAAACTTGGAACGATAATTACAGGCTACGAATTACAGCGAAATGCAACCCAGAAACTGCAGGATCTGAAGGCAGCTTGTTTACCAATACAACTACAGGGGACGACTAGGTAAAATGGCAGATTTGGACGAACCGAGGGTCGTGAGGAATTTTAGCACCTTGTTTACCAGGACGACTGCATGGAGAACAACCGGGGCTCGATGCCCAGCCTCTTTAAAAAAAAAATTGTCAACAAGACATTGATAAATCCCATGACCAGATAATGAAGCTTGTTTCGATTACATAGTACTAAAAATTAAGGGTTTAATGGAGGGTAATCTAGGCCGACTATATCACAGCCCGCAGGCCATCAAAGCAAGCAGACAATCACCCGTAGTTGCTCTCTGTGCACATAACCATGCTAATTTCATTTGCCTTAGCAATCCAACACGTCGGCTTATTTGTGCACAGATGGATAAATATGGATAATTTACCTGTTTGTTACCCAAATACAATAAAGCAAAAGAAACCCTCCAAAGTGATCATAATTGGCAGAAGATAAGTCTTCTGCAAGGAGCTTAGCATTTTTGAAATGATTGAAAAACCATACATTTTCAAAACCATATATTTTCAGCAAAAATGCGGCTTTATACCATGCTGTTTACTTCAACACCCCATAAAACGATAACGTTGTACAGAGAAACCGGAGGACGGAGAGAGCAAGGCATGCTCAATTTTAATGAGCTTATTCACCTCTAACAAAAGGAAATCCTGATAAGTGCTATTGAGCATCTAGGCGAGGATTTTCATTGAGCAAGCACGACGAGGAAGGTGAGAGACTCTTTTAAAATACTATTTTGTCTAGATAATGGTAATTATGAACTTTCAGGCCTGCATGAAGCATTTTCAGTTCGAAACTATGGACATTTCAAATCTATATTTCTCTCTCTATATATATCTTCCCAGTTAGATTTTAAGTAGAGTACTGGAAATTCAAGTTGAGTTTCATCAAGCTAAAGAAACACAAACAGACATTCTGATTATGTACAGTAACTTGCATATATATGATGGGTTAACTAAGCTTATTGCAGAACTATATGAATTCTCAGTCGCACCCAGTAAATCCAAATATTCTCTATAAAATTCTGAGGACGTTTAATCTATTCTTCTGATGATAGAGATATCAGGGAAAGTCTTTAAAACGTCGGTGTTATACCCATTTTACCAAGTTCCCTAAGTTAATATATCCTTGATTTCTCCTTCAGTTCACGTAGTGGAGATGGTAAAGAAGGATAGATACTTATACTTTTACCCTACAAGAAGCCGCCTTTCCTGCATGTAGCTTCGCAAGCCTCCTTTACTACATGTTTTAAAGATTGATGCTAATTATAGAGAAATAACTTAGTAGAAATAATTTTGTTACTAACAGAAAAGCACAGCTAAGGTATAGGTAAGTAAGGTTCTTCCCTTGAGTGAATTGATCGCCGAAAACGAGCGAGGAATGGGACTTTTTACAGTAACCATAAATAATGGAACAACTAAGCCAATTGGGTGGATTTCTCATTACCATTGTCTATAGGAGTACTTTTCAACCAAAAGATAGGAGCCTAAGAAGCAGACCATTGTATCCTTCAATAAACAGTTCTCATGATATACATATTGCTCAACAGACAACTCAGAGATAAAGAGCATGATTAACATACAGTTGACCGCGCTTGTCCATGAAGCTCTCAGGACGTGTTGAATAGGGACAAGAAATGAATTCCAAGGTTTCTCCTATGAAAGGCCATCCCAAGCTGCCCAGGGGAAGCTTAGCCCCCTGTCTCCTGTACCCTCCATCTCTACTCCATACCAATATCAACCAAACAATCCCCAACATGATGCTGGACATTATCTTTATCTTTATCAATTTACGGTTTATTGGAAGGCACCAAGTTCATAGTATATCTATTCTGGATATGGGACCTATAATTAGATCTTGAAAGTAAAGGTAGGGGGATGGGTAAGTCGGTGCGTGGTCACCCAATATTTCATTTTTTTGGGTGTCTAAAAGTAAAGTTGCCTATTCCTTGTTGTCCCCAACCACACCCTTTCTGTCTAGCCCCAAAACGATATTGAAACAGGTTGGCTCTAGATATTGAAAGACCACATTAATTTCAGTTGGTTGCAGGCCTTTAGTTAAAACTCTCTTTGAAATAGAAACTGAATGACATAAACAATGGAAATTAACTAGAATACATTAATAACATCCCTGCAGGGATAAGCTATTAACAACAGAATTAACTTATAATTTATAGCGGAATACAATTTATTATATTACACATTGGAATACTATATAATTACATATAAAAGTAAATCAAGAGTTGCTGAAAAAAAAGAGGGTATGGAGTTGTTTGACCCTGTGGAACAGGAAAATGAAATCAACAAAATTAGTCATGGGAAACTAGCATCCCACGCACTATATGAGCGACGTTAGTTGGGAAACCCTTTGGAGGAAGGTAGTTTTGAGAAATTTTAGGTAATTATGAGAAATACAATCTGGAATATGCATGGGTACATGTATCCCTCTTAGGAATATAGCATGAACAAGCTAAAACCAGGAATAACATACATACTCTGAGGCTTGGAATTTGAATTCTTAACTATGAGAAAATTATCTTGGATATCAGAGTACGTTCAAGATTATTAGCAGCTGCAATCCCCAACTCCATCTTATTATATCCTTGTTTATAATATAGCTTCCCAGCTCTGCTTCTATCCACTGTCAGGTTTCATAATAATTTATGAGCAGCTTTTGCTATTTTTTTCTCCTACCTTTCTGGAGAGAACCAACAAGGACCTGATAGAGTGAGGGTGCCGGCCAATCCGATATAGATAGTAGCGCTCACTCCGGACCAGAACAGACAGGTAGCCAAGCAAGCAAAACGTAAAGCCCACTCGACTGAAAGGAAACGATACGGTACACTCCCGCCGGGTCCAGAAAGCAAGTGAAGCGAAGCGTTGTGAGTGCTACCGTCCTCTACTTATTAAGGTTAGTCTTATAGGAAATCTTTGTGCATAATTAGGTAAATGCAGATACACACACATGGTACCAAGACCATTACATGTGCACTGCATGCACACGGAAAACTACGAAGCGACATGTACACTGCATGCACACGACAAACTAAGAAGTGTTCTACAAAGTGAACCAGATATACTGAACCAAATTTTATTAACATTAAATGCTATCAAACTAATGCCATCATTAATCTCTTTGATTTAGTTATACTCTGTTATACAACCAAGGCCAAAAAAAAACCATAGTAAAACAATGACCTTGCCTCGGGATGAGGCCAAATAAGAAGTCAAAACTATTCATTGGTTAAAAAAATTAGTATTTAGTGTCTGATTCGTTGAATAAAACCGTGGAAAATAAAACTTAGGATTAAATGTTTTGATTTCTGTGCTGGTTAATACAAAAGACGGCAGACCGAATACAATAGTCCCTGCTAGCCCGGGGCAGGGACTAATAACATACAAACAAGTTAACAACTTCACCTATCTCACATCGGACAGTTGCATGTAAATGAATCACATTTATTCATAACTTTACACAATGATCATGTGGTAATATAAATATTTATAAACCCAATTTATCAATCACGGTATGTATCCACATCACTAATATCAGTTATCAAGTATAAGTGCACAACACGCATTATTCGCATAATAATGGAACATTTATACATTGAATCAAAATCTATTAATAAGGGTGTTGTAAAAAGGAAATAAGTTAGATGACATGAATTACCTGGATGATTGAATGCGTGGTTGCAAAGTTCCTCCTAAATATAACACAACTATGCTCATTAATTTTTCAACACAATTGCCATCCCTAAGCTGGGAAATGAATCTACTATGGAAAAGAGTTAGTTGGAATTCCCTAAACATAATTTAAGAGTTCTCAACTCCCAACCTTTCCTCATGGCAATATGATAACGGGCTCAACGCTTAGGTGTTAAGTTTGGATCCTTCACTATTCACGACTCTTTATACCGCAACTTCCACAATTGACAGATTTGAATGTTACAGATGGTGTTTGAATGCAATGGTTTTTCTCATCCACGAAATTACAAATGGTGGTTGTAATGGAGAATGATGTGAGTAATTACATCGACGACGGGTATACATGTGCTTTATCCCGTGCTTGCAACTACTGCCCTTTGGTTGCCACGATTTCCAAGGACTTTTTTAAATAATTTTTTTTTCTTCAAATGAAATGAACCAATTCGTTGACATTAATATTTTCCACATACACCTTTTTTTTCCAGAGCTGCAGATAAATCTAGAGGTTACAATCTGTTTTCATTTATCTCTAGATTTCTTCCAATTTGGCAGTGCCTTGACTCTCTCATTCTTTATTTATTTTTATTTTTTTCAAAGACCTGGATGCAAAGAAACTCTAAAATGTTTATCAGACAAGGTCTGACAAAGGGTGTGGCCAAGGGTCGAAATCAGAACTAGCTCTGATACCGCTGAAACGACAAAAAATGTTTCTGAAGGAAATAACCAGCACAAATAAGCCAGATTACAATAATCCATGAGTAAATAAAGTATATGATTGATAAGATAAGTGATGATATTACAATGAAAATGATGCTTGTATAAATACCCATGATGGGTGCCCTTTCCTAAAGAGGCATAACCTTTCATCAAGGTGCCTCTTCATTAAGTATTAGTTTATTTAATTGTTAATATTTATTAATGTTTATTTATTATATTTTTTATTCATTACAACACCCATGTCTCATATGGGGGTTAACTTTGTTCAACCCTCTCTACAACAACAAACTCAACAATTTGAACAACTCAATATTTCCAATCCCTTGAATCCCCATAATCAGGCGAATAAGAAAGGAAAGAACTGACATCCCTAGCAGCAAGGGAAAGGGGGTAATCAATCCGCCTAACAAAATCAAAACTTGGGTAGCCAAACCCCACAAGGGGAAAACCCTCCTAAGCAAGGAAAGAATGCAAATTTGAGAACAAACTATCCTTGCTTGATATGTGGTGAGTATGGTCATTACACTCACCATTGTTCGCTTATCCCCAACTATCAAAAGTCGTTGGGATCCAACAAGAAGACACCCATAAACGCTCCTCAAACGCCTCCTACACAACAACCAAAACAAGTCGTTTTACAACAACCCTTTACCAATCAACGGGTGGTTACCCAACAGCCAGATCCTCGCCCCTTAGGTGAAGGATCATTCCAAAAAATATACATGACCCAAGCATCAATTAACCTAAAACTCACACTAAGGAGTACACCAATGTTGAAACCTCACTTGTCCTTAAAGGAACTTCAGTTCCTTTAGGAGAACCTTTGCTAATCTCGCGACCTACCACGAAACAAATTCTGAGGATTCCTAAACCACCACTAAGGTGTACCCCTCACAATCCCCACATGAAGGTTTCCCATAGCTACAACATTGTGGATGATTTGTCACAATCACCAGCCGCCATGTCAACCTTATAAGTACTTCTATCATGCCCTTCCCAATGAAAGGCATTGTTGAATGCAGTTGGAGATGTCGACCCTTCCGATGCAAATCTCATGACCTTTGACCTCGATAAGGGTGAACCACAACTACTCTCATCATCCACATTTCAAGTATCAGTCACAGTAAAAAACATCATCATCCATCGATGCATCATCGATGAAGGTGCATCCACATTCGTAAAGTCTTCCAATGTGTGAAAAAGATTGAACTCCCCATAGTTAGCACCATCCTTCATTGCTCTGCGTGCATATGATGGTCGACCATCCCAAGCGAATGGCTTGTACCAAAATGTCCCCATTGAGCAAGGGGGGAAATGGTCATGATTGACATGGAAGACATTGATGCCCAACTTGACTACAACCTTCTCTTGGGGCATAGCTATATGTATGTCATGAAGGCGGTCGTATCCTTGGTATTATGTATCATGATGTTCACATACAATGGGAAGGTGATCACCCTTGACCAACTTAGATACTATAACCCTAATGCATCAGCCAATCCTGAAAATGTCTTACCCACAATAAGTGAGACAAACAATACACCATATGTTGAGATTATCCCAGGAGTCTATAAGGACTCTAATCTCCTAGGGTCATATTCAGGTCCTCCACCTATCATCCCCCCTCTAACAGTAGGTCTCATGTGTACCCTTTCGACAATGGAGAAAGAAGAATCCACACTTGGAGCATCATCATAAACAACCTCATCAAGCGATAGTGTTGAGCAAATCTTGAACCCATAAGTGCTACCTATGTTCTAGATACCATTTCTATACCCCCCCACGAGAGTATGAGGAACATCGATTATGTCCCAACTAACATTGTTAGGACTCACACTTGGATTACCTGTGTGGTACCTCACACCACCATTCCAGAGATGACTTCGCCGCCTATATCCCATTATGAGATGGTCCTAGTGCAACGAGTTAACACTCCAACTAAACTTACCGAATCCACTACCTTTATGGCTCAACCACCACTGTTGGTTACCAAACCACCAAATCGGAGCATTATCCCACCCAAACCAACCATCCCCGCTAACGAAGGTGCCACTCAGCCAAAGTTGAAAGCCCCCATCATAGCAAACCATGCTCCTGAATCATCTTCATGAACACCTAAGCCCAACATGAAGGGTGACACCCAACAAATGATCAAAGCACCCATCATGCATGATACTCCTACCATGCAGGCCACATCCCCATGCGCTCTGTGTGGACAATAAGGTAATGCAACAAATATGTGCCCCACCTTACCAAATCTCATAAATTTGCTAAATACACCTATTAGCACCACAATTTCCCCTCAAATTGAGATAGGGGGAACATCAAATCCCTCAAACCCTAAGTCCAAATCGCTAAGCACCAACATTTTTTCTCAACATGGGAATTATACACACCATTTCCCCGATCTCCCTCAATTTCGAGATGCATTGGAAACTATTCACCTTACACCATTAGTGAAGGAACCCACGCCTACCCCACCACCATAGGTTGCTTCCATCAATATGGTCACCACCAATGAAGTGGCAAAAACTATGTCTCTAGAGATCATCCCTGCAGAGACCAATATCTTGCCACAACGTAATCCTGCTAACATGAACCATGACACCTAACCAGATGGGCGTGTTTCATGTGAAAATCACTGCCATATGATCCCCAATCATATTCATCCCATATCTCCTACAACATCCCTAACACTAAGACTAGTTCCAATTAGGGATCACGTCCATTGCGAGCATGTGATGCTACCTCCCATTATTTGTTTTAGTGTCCCATTTATGCATTGAAGGTGGGGTTCGCGTAGAGAAAATGCGTCTCCAGGACTAATTGCTCCAACTCAGTGTCTCCTCACAAGAACCATCATTGCAGCACATTGTTCCCATGATGGATGACACTATCGAAGATATATCTCCCATGGTTGGATTACTCACAACTCACAAGCGAGGATTCATCATCATCTAATGAGAAGCCATCCTCTCCCAATGATGGCCCTCCTCCACCGATCCCAAATTACATAACATGAGATCTTCTTCGATCTCTCACAAGCAAGGATTCATCATCATCTAATGAGAAGCCATCCTCTCCCAATGATGGCCCTCCTCCACCGATCCCAAATTATATAACATGAGATCTTCTTCGATCTCTCACTAGGAACATAAAAATATATTCACACTCCATTCGTTGCGGTATATAGTTTCCAGTTTTGATCAACGACCACTATTGAACCCATATTTCATTACAAAAATTTCAATGTTCATATATGTTTTCCATCCCATCGCTCAAAAACTAAACGATGTCCTTTGTTCCCCATGCATATGGATATCAATCACACTTACACCAATTTCACGGACGACACAAGTCGTTGGTTGAAAAACCTAGCATCAAGTGCTTGGGCCATTTACTCCCCCACCAAACTTTATACCACATCGTGGACTTTGTTTGGGGCAACTAACAAACAATCAAGCCGAATATGAGGTCGTTATAGGACTATTGACCGCTGTCATCCAAACTTACATGTGCTTAATATTCGCTCGTTCAAGGGTAGACGCCCCCTGGATAGGATATCGCCCCTGGTCGGGATTGGGTCCGAGATGTCTCAGCCCTTGCTAAGTCACAAGTTTCTGGTATATCCTAGCTTGCGGGCTGTCGGTTTATACCTAGGGGCTTATAGTGACAGCCGGCGGATTTGAACCTGGGCCTCGCCCAAGCAATTCCGACGAGTTACCGATTTCCCTACTTCAAAAAAAAATTCGCCCGTTAAAACTTACCATGGCTAAAGTAGTTGTAGCGACTCGCGAGCATAGGACTCACGAGTCAAACACGCCGTGTTGATTACGATTCCCGATAACAATGGTTATCGAAAAAGAAGACGACTCAGCAGCTGGGTTGCTTCGCTTTCCGCGTTATTTTCTCGGGCTGAGCACTGGGCAGCTTTCAAAGGAAAAAGAAGACGACTAAGCTGCCCGGCTCGAGAAAACAAGGCAGAAAACAATACATAAGGCACAGAGCGATACCCGTGTCTTGACCCTTGAATTTCGTAGAAAAATGTTTAGGCTGTTGACTGACCCTTGAATTTCGTAGAAAAATGTTTAGGCTGTTGACCATGGAAATAACTCCTATGTTCGTCTTCAAGATTTTTTTAATTATATCAGTAGCTGTTTCACAGCAGTCCTGCTTGAATTGTGAATTGGGCTGGGAGTCCTTTTAGTTTTCGGTGGCTTTTCATTCAGATTAAGCCGACACACGGTTTTTTTAGAAACAATAGGAGAGCACTTATTAAGCCATGACAATATTTGGGTGTTCGGGCCTGCTAGGCGTCATGGTAGTGATTCTCCAACTGATATGCCCTATTTCCTCCCAGCCCAGTGCTGCAGAAAATGATATCCAGTGTCTTCTAACTACTCGTAATGAATTGAAGGATAGTCTAGATAGCCTCTACACCTGGAACTTCGCGAACATGACCAGGGGGTTTATTTGCAATTTTCTGGGAATTACGTGCTGGCACAACGATGATAACAAAGTGCTGTCAATTTCGCTTCCAGAGCTGGGGCTTCAAGGCGAGTTTCCATCTGGAGTAAAGTACTGTGGGAGTATGACGACTTTGAGTCTCTCTCAAAATAGTCTTACGGGGACCATTCCCAAGGATCTCTGCAAGTGGCTTCCTTATCTGGTAAGCCTTGATCTCTCCCAGAACATGTTTACGGGATCTATTCCTGCTGAGCTTCATAACTGCACATATCTTAATGTCCTCCACCTGAATGGCAATCAACTTACAGGGGAAATTCCCTGGCAATTGACACGGCTCGACCGTCTTAAGGACTTCAATGTAGCACACAACAAGCTTTCTGGAATTATACCTTCATTCATTTACCACAACTTCACCTCCACTAGTTTTCAGAATAACCCTGGGCTATGTGGGTCTCCCCTTTCAAAAACATGTACAGCAATTATATCCGTCAATCCCATGGTTGTCGCCGCTTTTCTCCTCATTGGCACTGTGTTGATTGTCTGGATTTTGCTTGGCCTTAGGTGGATGATTTCTAAAGCAAAAATTAGAAGATCTGTTAAAGTCCCACTGCCTACATCCAAAGAGCCCAACGATTGGCAGAAATATGTCCGAGAACGGAGATCCGTTAAAGTTAGCCTGTTCGAGAAGCCCATCAGACAGATGAGATTGGCGGATCTTGTGGCTGCCACTGACGACTTTAACGAAGACAATATCATACTGTGCAGAAGAACAGGCACACTGTACAAAGCCAAGCTGCATGATGGGTCTTTGTTGGCAGTAAAAAGACTCCGGCCATGTTCACAGACCGCAAAAGATTTCAAGTGCGAGATGAAGGCATTAGCCCACCTGAGGCACCGCAATCTTGTTCCTCTTCTTGGCTACTGCATTGTAGACGAAGAGAGGCTCTTGGTTTACAAATACGTGGCCAGGGGAACACTCCTGAATTGCCTCCATGGCCCTCACGGCGAACATAATACGCTCGACTGGGCGAAGAGGCTGAAGATCTGTAGGCACGGCCAGAGGACTAGCATGGCTTCATCACAACTGCGATCCCCACGTCGTCCATCGCAATATAAGCAGTGGAATCATCTTTCTAGATGAAGACTACGAGCCGCGCATAAGTGGGTTCGGATTGGCCAGACTTATGGATTCGAAGGACAGTAATTGTGTGACAATTTCTTGCTCTGCAGAGAAGGCTGATGTGGAGCTTGTGGAGGACTTTGGATACGATGCTCCGGAAGCGTGGAGGAACTCGTCAGTTGCGACATTGAAAGGCGATGTGTACAGTTTCGGAATACTTGTGTTAGAGATAATCACGGAGTTAAGGCCGCGTGACACGATAATGGATGAAGAAAGCAGAAAAGAAATGACGTTCTTGGAATGGATATTTGCTCGTTTTGTGCATGACGGTGTTGATTGTATAGAGCAGGCGATACAGCGCTATCGTCAGAATCAGTTGCGTGAATCATCAGATGAATGGAAACGCCGTCTCTTTGCAGCACAGAACGATTGTGTAGTTGAGCAGGGAACAGTAGAAGGGTATCGTGCTAATGATTTATCAGACGAAGATATTTCAGTGGTTGCAGAGGTGACGCGGGTGGCGTTTGAATGTGTGAATCATAATCCGGAAGACAGGCCATCCATGTACGAAGTATACAAATGCTTGAGGAAGATTGGAGAGAGGTATAGTGCCATTTCACACGACGACGAGGAGATCTCACTTTTACACAACTTTGCGTAGCCAGTTGCTGCTGTACAATTGTTGTATCCCACGCCAGTAAAAATATTCTTCAGTTTTCCATGGTGAACAATTCTACAGCAGTTGTAGTAAGTTCTCAATGATAAGCAAAATATGATTCTGTCTATATCACCTAGCAGAGATTGTAAATCTAAAAAAACAATCCTACAGCAAGCTCTGGGATGACAAGCAATAATTTTGCCTATCTCTACAAACTTCCTCATTTTACAGCTTTGAGAAGTTATGGAGATATGACAAAAGGAAACTCTGTTTTTCACCCCAGAGCACACAAGGTATTCTGGTTTTAACCCCAGAGTTACTTCAACAGCGGACAGCTGATCTTTAACAACGCAATTTCCGAGCTGACAAGCAATAATTCTGCCCATCTCTTCAACAAGAACCTGTATTTCATAATAATAATAAAACATCTAAAACTTCCTCTGTTTACAAGTTTGAAAAGTTATGTATATATATGACAAAAAGAACTTTGTTTTTTATGCCAGAGCACACCAAGTATTCTGCAGTTTGTGTTAGTTCAACAACGGATCTAAGTAGCTGATATTTAACAACACAAGGTCGACAAGTAATAATAGCTTTCTTATCTCTCCAACAAGAACGTGTAATTTAAAAAAATCACACACACACTCTCTAAGAACTTCCTCAGCTTACAACTTTGAAGAGTTCTGTAAGTATGACAAAAAGAGGTTGTTTTTACGCCAGAACATACCAAGTATTCTGTAAATGATAGACTTGAATTTCTTCATTCAACGGATCTAAGCATAACAACCTGATTGTATAAACCTATAAGACTGTCCTGTTCTTCACAAAAAAGGAGGATGATAATACTCCAGAATTATTCCATTCTTTTCTTCCTTAATGTGTCATTGTTTTCTTCCTTATTTCGCCAGAGGAAATATCTATCAACACAGATGGCTATCAAACAATCAATTTTTTTAAGTTAAAGCATGGATTCATTTTCTCAAATTATTTTAATTTAGCATTAATTTAATTCTATGTTAGAATTTTTTTTTAAATTTATCAATATTTTTTTTCAACAAGAAAGAAAATAAAAATCATACTATTCCAAGAAATCAAAGAAACATAAGCTATATATTAGAAATCAAAAAAACATAAGCCATATATTCTTAGATTGCACCTTGACTACAAAAGAATCACTACTATCATAATGTCAAAAAAACTATTTCAATAACTATTTTATCAAACCCTTTCAAATAAAACTAGCTTTGTAAAAACCATATCTAAAAATCTACTTACAAACCAAGTTTATACCAAATTGTTCAGATGCATTGTAAAAAGACAATCATCCCAAAAAAACAAAACTAGGTGAAAAAATCTTGTGAGTCCTCAACAAGACCTCCAAGACCACCAATGGTCCTTTTTGAAAGTTCATTAGCAATGAAGTTGAATTACCTATAAACTTGGCAAATAGAAAATACCATAAAAGAGAGAATAAGAAGGGTAACTCTTTGACACCAGTGCTCCAATGCAAAAACCTGCAACTTTGACATATGTTTATCCCAATTTATAATGACCTTTGAGTCACCCAAGATCTGAATAGACACTATGCCATTAAGGAAAGTAAACTGTAAGAGACCCCATAGAGTTAAGAGTTCTACTCTAGAATTTGTTCCAAGACCATAGCTCATCCATAACTTGAAGTTATGGTCTTCATTAATTCTCATATACATCCTTGCACCACTGCTGCCCATTTGAGTTGCACCATCGAAATATCCAACAACTGTATGAAAAGAATACTAGGTGCAATTTTCAATCTTGTCTTCTTGATTTTTTCTCTTTTATAAAACTCATTATACAAGCTCAAAATTTTCAAGTTGTTGTTATCAACATTGGGAATTATGTTTTAAAAAATAACATAATTTCTAAATTTCCATACTCCAAGATATAAATATTGGAAGAAGCTTGTGATTGTGGACATTACCAATCCAATTCCCAAAATTTTCTTCAAAATAGTAAGATCCCCACTCTTGTTTGAGCTAAAATTCTTCTACAATGACCTTCCATTTATTTTTGTTATATGAACAATGAACCATGAAACAGAGAACAAATGTTTGGACTTGCCCACCCCCTTCTTACAATATTTTGGACTTGCCCACCCCCTTCTTACAATATTATCCAATGTTATTGCAATTTAGATTTGAGCTTGTAGTTGACTCTTGCGTGAGATATCTACACTAGTGTACATGTACAAAAGTTCTTGACATGTAATTACATTGCCTTTTTACTTATCAGCTCATCTTAAACTAATTTTTATGTTTTTTCTATTGCAATTTGTAACAATTTTATTCAAGGGTAGAAACAATTTCAGTCAGGGCATAACTATTTAAGCTAGGTATTGTTTCTATGTATTCTTTATGTGTTTGCTATCTATATTCAGTATTGTGTTCTAGTACAATTGTTTAGTTGTATTTGAACTTCTAGTTATTCTGAATCATGTTGAATATGTAAATTTCCTAAATATGGCTGATATTAAATTCATTGTTCCATACCTAGCAAGGCATTTATTTCTTATATTAAATGCATTATTTATGTTTAAATAATGGCTCTTCTATCAACATGTCTTTGCACCAAGTAGACAAAATTAATTTATATATTATGTACAAAATCGAAGTCATTTTCAATTAAAAATGTCGTGCATATGAACTAAATGATTTCATAAAGTATTTTGAACTTCTCAATCAAATACAAGGTGCAAAGTGAAGCATTACAAAATGATCTTTAATGTTTTTGCACAAGTAGTTGGCAGCCTCATTATTGCATTCAACACTTAATGTCGCTTGGACTCCATATTATTTTTAGCCCACTGTTGTTTTTAGGGCCAACTGATTCATCCAAGGATATGAACTATATAGAAAAATCTTTCTTGCATTGCTATCCTTTATTTTATCTCACTTTCACCTTATATTTGGTTTTTGTCTTTCCTACTATATGGCTTGTCGTCCTTTACTTCTTTTCATCTTGCGGTCTAACCTACATTCATGTCAAAATAATTAAAGCAATCTCATCTCCCTCTTATGGTACATATCTATGTGTTTAAAGGCGACTTTTATATTACTATATTTAAGTGTTAACTGATACAACTTACTTTACATAAATATGTATAAATGCCAAGACCCGCTTTTAGACTCTTCTACTAATGAATGCTTGCTGCAATTATACCCATAAAAGAAATTATATACCCCTTTGTTTGGGGAACCCAATTATGAGCAAAGCTCAGGGCTATAGCATAACTCCATGCCTATTAGGCACCGACTTTCTATGTGTGACTTGGGAAGTCTGCACCACTCTCACATACTTGGCAATGATCAGAATTCGTTAGAATAATCTTCCAAGTGCCTCTTGAAAAAGCACATGACGTGTACTTCTAGTGTTACCTTCTTAGCCAAGTGTTAAGGTTTTTGGTTCATAACAGAATTGCAAACAACTAATGCCATGTATAGTTGTCAATTAATTTGTGTTGATTTTGACAAGGACAAGTCATTGCACTCATCATTAAAACTAGGGAACTTGCTTGAAGCTTTTCATAATTGTATGATGCTTAACACTTTTTAAGCTTGAATTGTATGGCGTATCCCTCTCCTTATGGACTTATTTCAATTTTTCCAAGCACATTTATCAATGCTAACCAAGTAGGCGAGTATTTTCGACAAAATTTCATAAGGCTATCTTTTGCACTATTTGCAACATCATTGGTGCTTGATGAATGTACATGATACCTATTATCCTAAGTTGTCAGATCAGCCCACGTCAGATCAATATCTATGTTTCTACAAATCATATCAAGAGATGGATAGGATCCATTTTTGGATTGGAAATTCTAGAGGATCCGTTGGGGTCTGCTTTGGTCTGCTGGAAATAGACCACCGGTAGATCCAAAAACTCCAATTTTTTTATTAAAAGTACTTAAAACAACTTAAAATAAAAAGAAAAAACTCGCGGTCCTAAAAGCCTAATTGTTTCCCATGTATTAACCCCCTATTCTAAAACACACCAATTTGTGTTTTCCATAGTTGTCTACATATCATGTATGCATGCGATGTTGACATCATGTCAATGTTTACAAACTGATTTTGTACATGTGCAATGTTTGCATATCATATCTAGACTTTTATGGATATTATAATCTGGTATATTCATATCTGGGTCTTGTTTTTTATGCATTACTTTGGAATGATGGCTTATCAAAAATGTATTGAGCATTGTCTTAGTCCATGTACCATACTTGATGTGGCACTGAAATATATGTCAGATACATGACTTACACTATTGATCTAAAATGATCTCAGAAGATGCTTCTAGTATTCTAAAGGACAAGTCTTTTTAATGCTTATATGATATGAAAATGGTTGCACATGGTGTTCTTGGCAAAAGGACCAAATTTGATTCAACATGTCTCCATGATTCAATGAAATTTGTTCTTGTATGCAAATTGTTTTGGTTGACTAAATCCCTTTTTTACCAAAAAAAACAAAAGTAAAAATTAAAAAAAGTAAAACCCTACAACTACCCTAGAACCTAATTTTGATATGTTTAGTAATGCTTATATTCTCTCGTTAATAGACTGATCTTAGATCACTTGCATCCACTTCCACTGCTATATATTCATCAATGATAGGAATGTGAAACTTATCTTTAATGGTGATCTTGTTGAGCTCTCTATAATCAGGACACATACTTCATGATCCATCTGGCTTATGTACCATTACCACTGCTGCAGAGTAAGAACTTTGGCTAAGTCTAATTATGCCATCCTTTAACATTTCAGCAACCATACACTCAATTTCACTTTTATGGCTATAGGGATATCGGTAAGGTCTGATGTTAGGAGGAACGCTACTTGGAATTAGGTGGATAGCATGATCAAAGTCTCGAATAGGTGGAAGACCTTTGGCAATATCTTCAGGTACCTTGGAATGCTTATTAATGACCCTTTGGAGATCTGGGAAGATAGGGAACTTTGAGGTTTGAACATCTAATGGGCATAATTGTGCAACTACACCTTGATGTCCCTTTGTTAACAACTTTGTCATACAATTAGAGCTTATCACCCTTCTTGATTTTCCTGTGATACCATTTAACTCATATTCTTTTCCTTTGCATGAAAATTTCATGAAAAGTTTTTGAAAATTAAAACCCACTATTCCCAATGATTGTAACCATTGGACACCTAAGACAACATCAACACCACCCATTGGCATAGCAATCATTGGACTATTCAATACATATTCCCCCATAGACAAATTGATACTATGGCATTTCCCTAAGCAATTTATGGTTCCTCCATCTATAGTCATTACTTGAAACTCTGGTGTTGGATATACAAAGCAATTAAAAACATTGGCTAATTTACAGAGAATGAAATTATGTGTACTACCGAAATCAATCAACACTATTACCTTCTTCTTTTTTATGTATCCTTCGATCTTGAGAGTTTGAGGAATGTTAATTCCATCCAATGCATGAGAAGATATGGTGGGAGTAATTTCTTTTCAAATAGCCTATTCTTGAGATGCTCCATCTTCTTTTGGTTCTTCCTCTTCACAATCTATGTACAATAATTTCTTCTCACCGCACTTATGTCCCTTACTATACCTGCTGTCACAATTAAAGCATAATCCTTTTGCTCTTCTTTCATCTAATTGTTGGGGTGTCAACTTTTGTGGTGGTTTAGAAGAATGAACATTATTTTCTCTATATGTGTTGGAGAAGCCCTTTCTAGTAGTCATTGCCATATTTTTACTTTCAACCTTCATTGTCATCATGAAAGCCTTCTCTAGGGATGATGGTTCAAAGAGAGGCACCTCGTGTTGAATGTTATATTTTAAGGTTCCAATAAATAGATCTAACAAATTATCTTCTAAAATATTCTTCACTCTGGGACTTAGCTGCTGAAATTGCTTGATGTGCTTTTTAACTAAACCTTTTTGCTTGAGATTTAAACCAATTGGCTAAAGAAGGTGTTGTTATTTATATCCCCATAATGTGCAATCAATTCTTTTGTGAATATAGACTAAGAGATAATAGAGTCCTTTTTACGGTCACAAATCCGATTGGTACCATACAAATTGATCAGGTTCTAAATATAAGGATGCAATAGTTACCTTTTGCAAAGTGGGCACTTGGTGTAGATCAAATAATTTCTCCATCTGAAAAATCCACGTGATTGGATGCTTGCCATCAAACTTTATCATGTCAATCTTACAAATAAAGTAGTTCCTTGGGGCTGAATTGAACCCATGATGTTGTTGTGGATCATCAACTTTTGAGGACTCCAACTTCCTATTCTCCAATTATTTTTCAATTTTCTCCAGACCTAACTAGAATAAGTCCTCTTTTTCCTCCTTATCCTCTTCTTGAGTAGATACATGAGGAATAAAGCTATGTTTTATATCTTTCATCAATTCATTCAATTCTTGAAGATCTTCTTTTCTAGCCATCTCTTTGAGATCCTCTTTACTAGCCATCTCTTTGAGATCCTCTTTACCAGCCATCTTATTTTCCAATTTAACTAAGTCATTTATTTTCACATTTCCTTTAACCATATCTTCCAACTTGGACACTCTAAAGATATGTCTTCCATTTCATCACATGTCGGGGATGAGTCCTCTGGGGGTTTTAGTGGAGTGTGATTCTTTACACTTACTTTTGGTGGAATTTTGAAAAATAAATATATCTCACACGCTAGGGTTTACCACAAATATATCCTTCTACTCAAAGCTATTCAAATGCAAAAGGACGTAACTTTTTCAAACTCTGATTAGAAGATTGTTTTAGGGATGACTTGTAACTAATCTAAAATTTGAATTACGACTCCTCTAGGTCTGAAACTTCGTCCTATGGTACCCTAATGTGTCCTATTTCCACTGTTGTAGTACTGACTTAATTTAGATCTGCCAAAAAAAAGTTATTGCAAATCTCCCAAAGGTTCTTATTTTTGGTCTATCCAGAAGAGAGAACTTGTATGGTATGCTAGGTGTCCAATATTTTGTTTCTATAGATGAAAATTCTACCACAGACACCCTGGCCCGTCTTCTTTTTTATGCAATTGGTCTCACTCAATTTGGATCTTGGATTCCTCAGATATGATCTTTTTCCCTAAAAACCATTTTTTAGACTAGGTTTTGGACTAGTAAAAAACCATAGAATCCTCCAAAATCATATATGGAACTGTAATGGATCAGGATTTGAATTTCAGAATTTCAGGAATTTGGAACTGAGAAAGATAAGCCTATTTTAGAAGTGGGTTTTTAACCTCGATCTCATAATCATTGTAGAAAAAAAAGGTTGTAGCGAAAATTCCAAGATGACTCGTTTTGCAAAAGCCAATCCCGAGGAAGGAGCTCTAATACCAAATTTTATGCAACCAAGTGCCATAAATAGCATAAAAAGAGCAGAAATAGACAATACGAGAGTAATCCATGCCTTAAAAATGGAGAACATAGATAAACATCAATCCTCTTAGAGGGAGGATCCTACTTACACAATGTATTGAGTACAAATGACAAGATAATATACAATGATGACTAAAATGAGAATATATCCTTCCTATATATAGGATGCAAAGGTGGACAATAACAACTAATAAACCCACTAATAGATCCAAGCCGACATAAATAATATGTAATGCACCACTATATAGGGGGTAATGCACCACACTATATGGGGCCATCATTAAGGGCTTCACATTAAAAGTATGTGTGATTTTCTTGTCTTTTCTACTACATAATTGCTAAGAACTTTAGTGTATTTTCTTTCATAATTTAGTAATTATTGGAACAACAAAGCAGATCTAGGTTCCTAAATTTCAACAATAAAGCCCTACCTTTGTGGTTCGAAGTAAAGTTTTTATCTTATAAAAGCTTTGTTATGCACTCGGGGAAGATAATATGGGGTTCCTAGGTACCCAAGGGGATAATGTATATAATGTGGTTAGAATTATGGAATAGGCCAAGTTGGTAGTCGGTGGATAATAAACGGACCCATTAGGTAGTTAGAGGAGTCAATATAATAATAAGGGGTAGTTGGCATAAGCCCCTTAGGCATACTTACGAGATAATCTAAATATGCAAGAGTATCATTTTATGAGATAGGTGGGATGAATTGTAATGTAGCAAGCATGTCTTGTGGATTGGTTCCTTTCACAAGGAGTAATTAATGGTATTACCCTACCTTAAGAGTTATTATTTATATTCTTGTGTTGTTTATGGTGTGAATGTCTCTTGATATTTATGAAGTTTAAAGGTTTCATATCAATGTTGTAATTCGATTTTTGCGTTAAGGATCACTACAAGTGGTATCAAGGAACTTCTTGGGTGAAAAAAATAGAGTTTTTTTCATTTGTTTTTGTAAAAAAATTAAGGAAAAAAAAAAGAGAGTCATGGAATTGAAATTGAGTTTTGAAAGTTATGTGAAGAATTTGAATAATTCAGTTAAATTTCTGAGTTCCTCTTGTTAAGACACCTAATTTATTAAAAAAACCATCCACGTCAAAGTCCAAGAAGTGAAGTTAACGTTGATTTAAAATAAGCTATTTTTTAGGTTTTTTCAATAACGGTCACAAATATTGCAAAGTTGATATATTTTGATAGGGAGACTATATTTATGCCAAACCAACTCTAATAGATGTAGAATGATTATGACATTTCATATGGTGGTCATAATAAGATTTCAAGAATTATTAAGGGAGTTATGTTCATTTTAAATTTGTCTCCTCGCAAGTAAGTGATTTTTTTCAAAACCTTGGCTCTATTTTTGGAGTTATAGCAAACAATATTGTTTTTATATTAAAATCTAATGGTCCCACCATTGAAGCATGCATATATTTTTGGGAGACCAAATGTCCCTCTACTTGGAGACATAAATTAGATATTAATCTATAGGAGGATGTTGTCATATGGTTTAGGACAATTGACCCTAAGGCACTAATAATACATTTTGATATGGAATATAAAAGAACTCTTTTAAACATGTGGTGTCATACTTTGAAGAAGGATCACTAAGAGTGGAAGTCACTTGACCAAGATAAGATGAAGAAACTCTCAAATGAAGAATCTGAAAAATGTACGGTTAGATAGTTGTTCTAAAGTTGTGAGGAGGAATAATGAGTTCCATAAAGGTTTATTTTCATCCACAAATTTCCTCTTATAGGTTTGTGAATGTATTCAACATGGAAATGTTATTATATATTTAAACCCTAGTGGCATTTATAATATCATCAATGCCAATTTGGCTAAAACGTTGCAAACCCCTACAAAGCATATTCAAAGCACACTTGTTGAAGGTCAAAATGTTCAGATATCTTAAGATTTGAAGATTACCATGGAAAAATATGTGTTGTATTTATATTTTTATGCCATCTGTATGAAAGATATGGATGTTGTTTTGGGGTACCTTTGGATGAATGTGCAAAAGAGGTTCTTGAAGCTTTGGTATAGGAAAAAAAACATAACATGATATTTTTTTATTAAACAAGAAAGACCAAGAGGGCACATGAAGAAGTTATTGCAAGTAAAATAGTTGAAGTGTTTGTAGACATGGAAGACGCATAGATTGAGGTTGAATTAGAAGAAGAAAAATATATATAAGCATGTGAAAAAAAAACCTGGGAAGGATATAAATAAGAAGAAGATGCTAAGGAGAGACACAACCCTAAGGAACAACATGTTCATGAGTCAATGAAAGAAGAACCAATAACTAAGATTGTAGTGTATCAACACCCACACCATTGTGAGAAATAATTGTGATAAAGCCAAGGTTGGGCGTCAATCAGTGAATATGGAACCAAAAATGAAACCAAGATGGAGAGATAAAAGCATTGCATGGAGATAACATAATATCATAGCAACAACATGGACCCATAGGAGAAACCATAAGCAAGATTGAGGTGATAAGGAAGCGGGTGGTCTCCAGGTGCACATTTCTCTATGATGGATGGATGCTCGTGCTTGGTACTAGTCGAATAAATTTCTTCGTAAATCATATTATATGGCTTCCTCCCATGTTTCAAGGATGAAACATGTGAAGTGGGGTGGAATGTTTTGTACTTAGGGAGAATAATATGAGGTACTTAAGGAGGTACCCAAGAGGATAGTGTATGTAATGTGGCCATGGAACAATCCCACTTAGCGGTTAGTGGGTAAATAAATATTCTTACTAATTAGTTAGGAGAAATAATACAATAATAAAGGGTAGTTGGCACATGCCCCTTGTAAATACTCATGAGAAAGTATAAATATACATGAGTATTGTATGGGATAGGTGGAATGCAATGCATTGTAGCGAGCATGGCTTGTGGAGTGATTCCTTCAATAAGGAGTAATTGATAGTGTTACCCTACCTTGATGGTTATTCTCTATATTATTGTGTTCCTTACAGTGTGAATGTCTCCTTGTATTTTTTAGGTTTAAGGGTTCTATATCATTGTTTTTATTCAATTTATGGGTTAAAGTTGTTATGTACCTACGGTGAATAATAAACTTCATATCTTTGCTCTCTTTCATAAGTACTGAAGTCCACGTCTAGTAGCTTTGCTTGGCGAATACCACCTTTGGATCTATTCATTGTTCACCATGCCTCTATGTCATGGGAATGCATATTCTTCAGTTATTGGTGAGTCATCACACTCCCGAGAAATATAAGTGCTTGCTCTATCTCTTTTAATGCTAATATGCTAATATGGGCTTCCAATCCTTTTCAACTAGACACATATTTCTATGTCTAGGTATGAAGGTCAAATGCAAGGTGAGCTTCTTGACTCATGGATATACAACTTCATTACCAACTTTAAACTATGTACACACATCACTGAATATCAAAACTTTCAAAATGCCAACTATAAAATGTGGCCCGCACATGACGACAATTTTACTCTAAGCATCATCTCACTTCTACGTGGGATTCCTTCCACCAAGTTTTTTATAGTCGTTTCTATCCTATAGGATATATATATAGGTTTTGATGGTATATTGATTCTAGACTTGCTAATCTCCAAGCTAGAGTGTAGCCAAAGAATACAACATGATATGTAATTCTTTACCAAATCCATGGTTCAACTCAAGATTCACGACTCTAGAGATATACCTATTCTTGAGTTTAATTTTTTATTGTTTAGTGCCTTTTGCAATGAAGTGGCCTTGTTTTAGAGCAACATCCTTGTTTGGGCCTTTGTATGAGACATTGTTGTGAAACCTCAATTGACACACTATTGTAGTCTCTCCTCCCTTCCTAACCCTAATCCACCCCCCGTCAACAACAAGGCATCCCTTCTCCTCCAAAAACCCCCATGGTGTTATTGTCCTGTGTTGCATATCCACCACCTTCTTTCTCTTTTCCATCCCTATATTCCACCTCATAGACATATTCAACCATGTACTACTATTGTTAGTCATCCCAAATTGTTTTGCAATGAAGTCACCTTGTTTTAGAGCAGCACCCTTTCTTAAGTCTTTATTCGAGCCATTTCTATGGAATTTCAGTTGGCACACTACCCCAGGCACTCATCCCTTGCTAACCCTAATCCACGCCACTTTAACAATAAGGAACCCCTTCTCCTCCAACAATCCCTGTGGTGTTATTTCCCTATGTTGCACCTTCGTCACCTTCTTTCTCATATCCATCCCTATATATTCGACCTTATAGACATACTCAACCTTGTATTACCATTATTAGTCATCCCACATTGCCCACCCAACCTATCCCCCTAATTCCATCGTTGCATTCATCATCCAACCCTAGGAAATTTGATCTCATGTATGCCCCACATCACCCTCAACCCATGACATACCACTATATGTCTACCCTCATTAACGTGCACAACATCCCTTTATCACCACTAGACTCTCCAATGTCCAGTCAAACGATCTTCCTTGACCTCCTCCTCCCCCTTGTTCTATTGATAAACCCTCTCCACCTTATTACACCTTGAACTCAACTACATAATCATTGTATGACACCTCTCCTCCCCCACACTGTCAATCTACTAATGTCTCTCTACCCCTACTACTCTTAATGATTATGGAGCACTTACGTAGTCTAACACCAATAACAACACCTCTAACCACTACAACGTGATCTTTAGTCCATATTCCTATTGCAACTCCTCATATAGTTTATGACAAGGAACACACATAACAAGCATTCCATCATCTTCACAATAGAATGATTAGTTGTCATCAACATTGCCTTCAACTCATCTTCCTTCATAGTTCCATGATGCTTCTCATTTTGCCTACCTTATTTTATACATGGAGAACTACAACATCTCTTCCATAACGTCAGTTTCGACTTCCCAAACATACATCATCTAAACAATTTAAGATATTTACCTAACATTTATGCACCTTCCTAGTGGCCTTCCTAAATTGGGAGGCAACCATTACAAACCAATCTCACATGGTACTTGTCATTAGGCCACCAATTGACAACAGGGACTCTTGCATTTGTTTGCACAACATCAATTATTTCTATGTTCTCCCACACTTGATGCAAATCCATGCTTCCCTATTGTTTTCCATGTGCTTTCTCTCTCATCATGCACACATAGCTTCAGTAGGGCATATGCACCTACTATAGCCTTCCCTGCTCTAGAAGGAACGTGAGGATGCTTTTGATTTAAAATGGAGGAACTTACAAGGAACAAGAAGACACACCATCCAGGATTACCCCCTCAACTACAATTAACCCAACTTGAGGACACTCCCCAACTTCCAACTTTAGTTATTTTACATCTTTTCCAACTCTCGAACAATGGACATCTAGTTAGGAGTAGCTTGTTTTCTAAATTTCAAGATGTGTGCATTTTATATTATTTATTATGTTGGTAGTTAGAATGTGGAGTCATTGGCATTTTGGGCAAGTGACTAAGTTAGAAAATTTATTATAGTTTTTTTCTATTTCTATTATTTATTTCCATTTTTATGGTTATTTTATGAGTTTTGTTTATGGTTTTTTAGATGAGGCTCTCTGAACCTTATTAAAATATCTCCCATAATGGACTCTAGAGCACTTCTCAAGGTAATGATAACACTTTTCTTTTGTTTTATATCCATCCTTCTTTGAAGACCAAGTTTGTTAATAACCCTTTTTAAACAAAATGAGTATAATTATTATATTGATAAATGAAAGTTGTGGCCAAACCATTCAACAAAAGGCATAGAGCGTCCATTACATTGCATGACCATAATCAAAATTTTCAAAGTTTCCAAAAAACTACGTGTCCATTGTTTATCATGACTATACTTGCTTCATATTTGCTTTTGAGAGAACACACACACACACACAACCCTCCTAACAAAATACAAAATACAAAATACATTGATAATACACCAGCCTAGTTCAAATCCTAGGTTCTATAAAGCGCCGAGAGGGATCAGATCTCTCGAGGTGCAAACCAAGGAGCTATCAGCTTTGGTGTGTCCTATATATAGCAATTGATTTGATTCAAACCAAAAGACACGTCTTTTTATTTAAGGTTGACATATAATATTAGTATTTAATATTATGGTCGACATATAATATTTTTTATTTTGTTAGGAACGGACATTACAACATCTCCCCATACATGGTTTTAAAACCATGGCCAAGGCCCTCCTAAAACCATGGGTTGTTTAGGAGGCCTTGTACATGGTCTTAAAACCATTTGCAAGGCCCTCCTAAACCATGTACAATAAAACCATAGGTTGTTTAGGAGGCCTTGCACATGGTTTTAAAACCATTTGCAATGCCCTCCTAAACCATGTATAATAAAACCATGGGTTGCTTAGGAGGCCTTGCACATGGTTTTAAAACCATGTGCAAGGCCAACTTTTTTTTGCGGATAATTCAATTTTTATTTTTTATTATTTTGTTAGGTAGGAACATTACAACATCTCCCCCATATTGTGTTGTTTTTCTAACCGACATTTTTTATTGCCAGATAATTAAATTTTAAATTTTTTATTGTTTTGTTAGGTAGGAACATTACAAGATCTCCCCCATGTTAGGTTGTTTTTCTAGTCGACATTTATTTTGGCAGATAATTAATTTTTTTATTTTTTATTATTTTGTTAGTAACAAACGTTACAACAAATATCGACAAACGTTACAAGATCTCCGTCATACTTGGTTGTAGAGCGCCTCTCAGCGCAATAAGACCTGTTGGCACTAAATGAAGCCATGTCCACTGTGGGCTTCTTCCATGGTAGTATATTCTATTATCAGATTTCCATTTCTGTGTTGTGTTGGCATAATGTCTGCATGAGCTTCATAGGGATGATGCATTATCAAATGATTGATCCTTAATTGAGCTTACACAATCAGAGGGTTGCTCCATAAGATATTGTGGATTGTGGGCAAAACATAGAATAATATTGTAATACATGTCCAAATCTACCATGCTTTCTATTTTATATTCCAATTTTGATACCTTGGCCAATTGAACCTCCAATTGCATGTTGGTGAGCTAAATTGTCCTTGCAGACCTACCAACTAGTTGTTCATACCCATTCACACCTTACAGACCTCCAATATGCCACAATTTGTATAGTTGTCGAGTGGTTACGTTTGGACACGATTGACATATAGTCGCAATGGTTTGACGAGTCCAACCTTTGCTCATCCACAAACTCTTCACTATAGTGATCTCCACTACATTTAAGAATAAGAAAATGGGCCCTAAGGTATTAGAGCAATCAAAATCTAGAATGCCACCATAAACTCCTGGTGCAGGACTTGACTGTAAACTCTTCATGACCAATTTCACTTTGCACACAGGTGTAGTATCTTAGCACAAGACAAACCCAATTCCCACTATAGCGACCAATCATACATTTTGGAAATGACCTAGAGAAATCCCACCCATGCCATGACTAACCACCACTTCATTGTCAATATGCCCACCGCGATTGAATTGGTTGAAGTGTAGGAGTGGTACAAGAGGGCGAGGAGGATTTATGATGCTCTCCTCGAACCGTTACAAAGGACATTTGTCATTACAATACCAAACCATACCATGCAAATGATTTTGATACACTGTACTTAAGGGATTGATAATAACTCGAGGTCATCCCCATTTTTTATTAGGACCCCCTTGTCCAAGTTAACTACAAAATTCCCCAATCCATCCATTGGAGCATTGCATGAGCGATGGATGTGATAGAAGTCCTTTGTTTGAAAACAAGGGATAAGTTCTTTGATCTTCTTGATAATTCTAGATAGGATTAATCCACATCTTACACTACTCTTTCTTACCCACTTGATGACTAGCAATGAATCCCCAAAGACCAAAACATTCTTGATATTCAAATCATGAACCAAGATTAATTCAAGGTATAGGACATGCATCTTTACTTGATTATTTGTTGTCACTCATGTTCCTCAACAACATGGCATTTCAAGTTTTTCTCCAAAATCTAAAATCACCCCACATCAATCAACACAATTAATAACAATTATTAATTTAATGAAAAAATAACAATTTAAAATTTACTAAAACAAACATATCCAAAAATAAAATAAAAAAACATATGCTATGACCCATGATATGATTTATCGAGTCAATTGCCTATAATTATAAATGATTTATGGATTCCATTGCCTCATAGTATGTAGATCTAGATAGGAGCATCTTGTTTTATAAATTTCAACATGTGTGCATTTTATATTATTATACCTGCCGCAACAGGTATATAGTAATCGGTTGCTAGTCAACCGAACTTTGACCTTCTATTAGTTGCCGCCAGGAAAAAAATAAAATCTGTTTTCTAAAGTTAAACTTTAGAGTTTGCAAAAAAATATTTTAAATTTTAATAAAAATATTTCTATTTGCTATTTTGTAAACTTCTGATTGGCCATCAGAAATGATGTCATTCTTGGAGTTTGGTATCTGGTTTTCACTTGACACATGGCAATGATGACATCAGACCAATGGATCCCAATTCATTTCTGAATTCTGATCGATCTTTAATTTATTTTATTGGTATATTTCCTGCGCAAGAGGAAGGCGTCCAATGTAATCAAGAGTAAGAGATGCATAGTAAAGATAATCTCCTGCCTTGACTCCTGCAGTAATTTGACTTCGAAAATTTGGATCGGAATAGAGCGTAATCGGATTTCCCATCTCATTCACTACCACAACACCTGTCTCATTTGCTATAGCAGCGATTGCCGCATTTGGTTCCGATTTTGCTATCAGGGCCAATACGCGCCTCATAGATGGGAATTTCGTTGCAATCATCCAAGATATGCTTCGGCTCTGTAGAAAACTAGAGAATCAGAGACAAAGAACTAGTTGTAAACCTTTTGTATTGTAACGAATGGTTCTTTAATGTAATTTAAATCTAGAGGTGTTACAATGACAGATTATTACCATAGCGAGTGCAATCTAGAAGGTACCGTTTCCGTCATAGCGGATGTTATCTGGAAGTCCTGGTAGATTGTCAATGCAAGATTCAACGGTGCCTTTCTTTGGTTCTTCTAACCAGTACTTCTGGCACCGATACCTGTAAAGAAAAGCAAGGCATCGGCCTCTCAGTTCTGATCTGAATCTTTCATTAATGGTTGAGAGAAAGATTATTGCAATGCATACAGTGAAGTTTCACAGAAGACGAGGAAGTCCTATTTGGCAGAGAGAGCCACTCCGTTGGGGAAGAATAGATATTTGAGAAGCACGCTGGTTGTCTTGGTGTAGGCCTCGTATTTCAGCAACCGGCCGTGTGGTCGGTACTCCATCAGATCTAACAAATAGTCATGGAAGCCATATTTATACGAAGCATCTGTGAAATAGATTGCCCCTCCTCTGCTTACATCCACTCCGTCTACAAGTCTGCAATAATATAGCCATGTAATCTAGAGGTTTGGTATCAATTTGACAATGTTAAGAAGTCTATTAAGGATTTTATTTCCAAATATGTTTAATATTCTTAGAAAACAATCTTTTCTAGGAATGACATTGCTTCGAACATTCATAAATAGAACATTATTTGATTCACTTAACCTATATTAACTTTTTATTTTTATAAAGAATCGATTCATTGCTCAAATTTTGAATTAAAATTTCAAAACAAAAATGATCTTGATAAAAATGTTACTTCGTTTTCAATCCATCTGCTTCGTCTGCAAGCATTTCCACATGGCCTTCTGTGACATTCAGCAGACCCTGCTTAAAAACACAATGAAAATGAAACATATGAAGATGAATATAAAATTGAGTAGATGAGATGATGAAGGGCCGATCATAACCTGATAAGGATCGCAGACTAATAACTCTCCATGGATGCCAAAAGCGAGGCCCAGAGGACGACCTCCAACGTATGTCCAGTTCTCCACAAGAACATCAAGATTATCAAGAAAGGAGATTCGTTTGATCCACCCATTGCCACAACCCATATACAGTCTGCCTTGAGAATCCAAAGCCACATCTTCAAAGCTGGGGATGAGTCCAGATTCGAGTTAACATGCATTTGGGTGCTTTGGGAGGTCTCAGCAGCGAGTTCGACGACTCTGTTTGATGCATTCAACTGTGCATCAAGCAGGGATTTTCAGCATGAAGGACAAGAGGAATTGGAAACCAACCATGCATCTATGCAATCCAAGTGGAAACTGTGACAGCATCCTGGTAATACTCGCAGCTTTTCTCCTTCCACAAATTCTGAAAGGAAAATAGGGCATTCCATTCCTGCAGAATCAGCTAGGCAAATGGGGCAATCCATGTCTGTCAGGGGCGAGCCCGTGCGGTACACTGTGGCAGGCAGTGCTTCTATATCGATCTTCTCCATGCCAATATTACCTCCTTCGACCTCCGGATCGATTGGTGGCTCCAATACCACCCGCCGTCGTCTACAACAGAATCTATAGCGTAGTAATAGACATAGCAGGGTGCATAGCACGGCCGCCATCACGGTGGGTAAGGTTGAATGGAAACTAGAACTAGCTTTGGACAGACCGTCCATCGATCCCTATGGACTCTGCATAGACGAGCTGATGGCAGGAAGGGAGTGCTGCAATATCTTCCAACCTAGGAACAAACTGCTTCCATCAATAGAAAACGGGTAGTCATAAATACTCTCCATTTTACAGAATCCGAGCTCCAATCGTATAGAACCGAACCTGGAATTGGGTAAATGCACAAATTTGGCTCACAAACAATGAACGTTTCGAAATATGATAAGAGGCAGGGCGAAATGTTACATTAACAGAGTATAGACGAGCGAGCATTTCTTCTTTAATATGAAATACATGGTACAGTAAACCAACAGGAGACCAACCACCACGCCATTTCTTGATGAATGCTTGACACATACCCAATCCATCACCGACAAGATTGAATCATGAATGCTGCGGAAACCGGTATCACCGGGTCGTCAATTTTGAAGAACCCAATTTGTGTCAGTCTCTCACTTCGCCACGAAATGAGTGGGAAGATTCAAACAAAGTTATTTGCAGCGGTGTAACTCTCACGCTTCGACACGAGAAGACCTCACAAAGGAAGTCAATCGAATAAGAGACCGGCCGATGGCGACGCGAGGGCATTGTGGTATACGGGATTCAGACTGTCATTTTAGGCGAGCGGTTTACGAGTTCGTTGAATCAAAAATCTAAGAAATGTATAATTTATTGTAGGAATTACGGTTTTTATTCTGTGAACCCATGCGTAACCCCAAGAGACATCAGGGCTGACATAATCACCTAACCAAGACGTACCAGCAAGGCAATTAAGGATATGATTTTTTTATTTTTTGTAAGAACTCCTCTATTGTATTTGATTGGTCCAAAACCTTAAAAATTCATAAATAACA
>LPNX010627843.1:2645-30887 GCA_001517045.1 Pseudotsuga menziesii
GACAAAAGAAAATCAACCAAGGGTATAGGAATCAACCAATGGTGTGGGCGTGAGACCTCAAGTGAAATCATAAGACACTATTTAAATTTAACATTAGCTTGTAATAAAGTGAAACTCAATTCAATGTTCAATGTATTTATATTGATAGTTTAGTTCTTGGATTTGAACCTGAGATTTGTTCAAATAATAGAAATTTCCATCTTTTAACCACATTCTTCAATCTCTTAGATACTAGGTGTATAAGGTAATGCTCTTGAGAATTAAAAAAGATAGGAGGGAAGTGCATTTGAATATCACACATCTAAAGTCACACAATTATAGGGTAAAAATTGACAAAAAAAATGCATTGGGTGATTGAATTACCTTGTTGGATGACAATGCACGAGTGAAATCTCCTCCCCTCAACCTGAATCAGCTCCTGCAACAATCCCAAGCAGTGGTCTCGCTCCAAACGCTCCAATGGCCTGTCGAGTTCGCGTTCCTGATTGTGAAAATGGGCCGCAGGTTCAGGACTGTGTTTTTATTTTTATTTTTATGATTTACAAATCGCGTACGCATTTTATAACTGCATATCGCGAGCGCGTTTTGTAGTTATATAACGCGTACGCGATTTGTGTTCCTATCCTACATGTTCCATGACATGTCAGGCTCGGGCTGAACCATACCAAGTGCTATGTCAGGCTCGGGTTGATGTATTTTTTGGTAACATGATGTTGTTTTTGAAAACTAGGATTGCATCTTAAAGGTCCCTCATCTTCTTGCACTGACCCTATGATAAAGCCTCAACATTCCAGAAAGGGTGCAACAACGATTCGACTCACCGACCAGCGCAACTCTCAACAACAAAAACATATCGACAACATTCTTGAGGAATACCAGAACATTTCTCGAAGAATCCAACAGGTTGAACATCCAACAAGAAGTCGCCATTCGACTCTGACAAGTCGAAGAACCGTTTCTCAGCTGACTCCGCTAAATCCTGATCATTAAAAGAAGAACTTTGATAAAGATAGGAGGGATCATAGCAAACAAGATCCTACTAGGAAATGGTGTTATTATTACAACTCAGCATGGCATGATATGTCAGAATGAAAAGCTCAAATGAAGTTTTTGGCAAATTTTTTGACCTCCAACTTGTCCGACAGAGCCCTAGTAGAATCTGATCTAGATGCAGCAACCCTCTTGGCTTTGACCTTGACTATTCCATCAGCCTCAACTTTCATCGACAAGGAGGAATGAGAGTGCATGTTCCATACACGGATGTGGGTTCAAAAACACCCATTACATCTGATTGTGGATAATGGTAGCTAGAATAACTTTGTTTCTAAAGGTCTTGTGAAGAAATTAGGTCTTGTCACCACTCCACACCCTCAGCCTTTTGAAGATGAAGTACTCTGTGGCGTGGCACTGCTTTCCGTAACCGATGCCTTGTTTGGAAAACCTTACTTATGGGATCGACATGGTACATATCAGTCACGACCTCAGAAGGTGATTGTCAAAATTTAGAATCAATGGTACAACATACCAGAGCAACAACCTACATCAACGGTTTCTATGATAACTACCAAACAAACAAAGAAGCTTATCAACCATGCCCAGAAGTTTGCATTAATTACAATAAAGCTTCAACATTCCAGAAAGACTGCAATAACGAGTTGACTCATTGACCAATGCATATCTTAACAATAGCAACAGATCGACAACATTCTTGAGGAATACAACAACATATTTCAAGAGCCGAACGAAGTACCTTTGCATTGTTAGGTAAAACAATCCATTGAACATGTTCCTGGTTCTTCATTACCTAACACATCTATTTACAGAAGATCAATTCTCGAGAACGAACAGATTCACAGACAAATCCAGGATTTGATCGACAATGGTCATATCCGCCCCAACTCTTCTCCTTGTGGAAGTCGAGTTGTCCTAGTTCCAAAGAAAGACGAGACTTGGCAATGGGGTTGTTTAGGAGGCCTTGCACATGGTATTAAAACCATTTGCAACAACCTCCTAAACCATGTACAATAAAACCATGGGTTGTTTAGGAGGCCTTACACATGGTTTTAAAACCATTTGCAAGGCCCTCCTAAACCATGTACAATAAAACCATGGGTTGTTTAGGCATGTGCACGACAAAGATTTTTGTTTGCGCATAATTCAATTTTTTATTTTTTATTATTTTGTTAAGTAGGAACATTACAACATCTCCCACATATTGTGTTGTTTTTGTGGCGGACATTTTTTTTGGCATTACAATATCTCCCCCATATTATGGGGGGGACATTTACAAGAGAAAAGTTACATGAGTAACTTTACATAACTTTACATAACCTTACAAGATCTACTTGGGGGCAGAGCTCCTCTCCACTCAATAATATTACATAATTTGTTACAAGAGCTCCTCTCCACCCAATAATATTACATAATGTTACAAGATCTTCCTCCTCTTAATCAATAATATTATTTTATTTTTAATATTTACCTTATTTAAACAAATAAAAATAAAAATAAAAATTTATTAAAAAAAAAAAGTTCTTCAAAGTTTTCAACCATCCAATTAGAATGGAAAAAAATGATTTTTTAAGTGTCGTTCTTAAAGTCGAATATCTGTTTTTCATGTTCCTCCAATATAATTTAACGACATTTCCAAACAGTATACTTAAAGATATAACTGAAATTACACTGTATATCACATCGACTAAATTTTATTTCTTAAACTTGGTCTTCATAGTATTTTGATATAGACCTCTTAGTTTCACCAAGAAAAAAAAATGTTTGCGGGCATTCTGGAAGGTCTCGAAATGAAACACTTTTGGAAATTTTTTTGAAATCAGGCTTTATTAACGATAAATCGAAATGAATTATATACACTTACAAGTTACACTCTTCTGGTGTAATTACACGTGATTTTATCCTAATATCATAAACAAATTGTGGACGGTAAAAATGACTAACGAATGAATTAATAATTCAATTAGGATGAATGAATTAATGAATGTTTCTGGAAAATTCCAGAAGGCTTTCGGTGGGAGAAACCGATAAAGCAAATAAATGACAGAACAAAACTTGAAATTTGGCAATGCTTTCGGTGGGAGAAACCGATAAAGCAAATAAATGACAGAACGACACTTCATATTTGGCAATGGCCAGTTTACTTCTAGCGATTTCCGATATCTTGACGCGATGGACGCAACGAACTTACAAATATCTTCTCATTTTGGGACGATCGTTGTGCTGTTACAAAAACAGACGGTTATGGGATGATTTCAGCCATGACGGGGAACCAGATTTGTAGCTCTCTGAAGGCGTGATGGCATATTTCTGATCCAAGAATCCCCATCAATGAAACCCTGGCTCAGAAACGGTGTGGCCTCGTTATCAGTGAGTTCACGCGACCATGAAACTCTTCCTTTATCTCTTGCTCCAGGTCCGGAACATTTGTACAGCCCATAATACACAGTCCTGGATATACACAATCAAGAACAATAATGTTATTGGAATACAATTCTCATAGTCCATGCAACGACGTGGCTTAGATTTTCTGGGCTGGGACACTTACGATTGTCTTCTGGGATCGTTCCAATTATCCCATCGTTGGGGGAAAATAATGTCCGCAATATAAGTGTAAGCAAACACTACTCTCGAGTAACGTCCCCATGCCCTGCCGAGGTACATTAATCCGCCCCCTGTAATCTTGCAATTTAGAAAGGTGAACCCCGTATCTTCCCCCGGAGAAGATCTCCTCTGAGCCGTGATTGCGCCATTTAGCTCAGGAATCGTATGTAGATGGCATTTCTACAAATAAACAGCAAACAAATTTGTTTGATCAGCTCTAACATCTGAAACAGAAAAAATAATCAAAATACTGTGCATGTTTGTATTTTGTGAGCCTACCTCGTACAGAGACTGTCCATTACCACAAATGAAATCAGCGGCACCTTCAATGAAACAGTTTTTAAAGTAATGCCTCCCGCTCTCATCCAGCAAAGTGTCTTGATACCCAAGAAATCTGCAACCGTAAAAGGAAGAACGATCTCCCGATATCCTTAGCGCCACAGCTTGATCGCCTGGACCATATGAATTCTGCACGAGTACACCTCTATGCTTTCAATAATTTAACATAGAAGATGGCATTCCATATTATATTATGATCATTTATAACAAGCAAATACCTGGAATGTGATGTATCTGGCCATGAAATCTGAAGCAAACACGGAGACCGTTGCGCAGTAATATGTCCCTCCGCTCGATTTCGCACTATCATTCCAAGTGATGACTGTGTTGTTGACACCCGAGCCACTCAGGATGATGAATGGTTTCTCTGCAGGAATCGTCACCTTCTCCCTGCGCAGATTTCGTCACTAACAATTTAGTTTCTTGTAGTAAAAGCCTTGTTTAATCTATGACTATCTTCAGTTCATAATCCGTTGCATGAGAAATTTATAATGTTCTACTCAAATACAATTTACTCACTTATAAATGCCCGGTTTAACACGAATTAAGATGAGGTTCGTGTTATTCGCTGGAACTGCATTGATGGCATCCTGGACCGTTGTGAAATCGCCGTTGCCCTTCTCCTTAGACACTACTATAACACTCGCTACGTCGATCAGTTTTCGAGACGCCTTGGAGTCCTTCTGTCCATGACTGTCACGTAGTGCATGGTGTCGAGATGTGGTACCCATAGAGTAGGCTGCAGGTTGCAGAGAGAACACATGAAGGGCTGCAAGCAATAAACAGATAACGACTAATCTCTTACACTTCGCCATGGAAATAACAACCGCGTTGATGGAGGCAAGATTAACAAAGAAAAAATAATATTCCACTGAACAAGTAAGAAAGAATATAGAAACCAAAACACCTCGGTAATAAGAAATCTATTCAATGCAAGTATATATATCAACGGGACTTCAACTAGAAACTCGCGAAATCAGTTGATAGCCGCCAGAATTGTGGACCTCAAGGAATCCATAGCCGGCGGCCACATGAGAATAATCGATGGACTGAGGATTACAGTGCAAACGAGAGGTTGCTTTCTTGCAAAGCGTTTGACAGGTAGGGGAGGCGGGATGAATATGAGACACGGGAGAACAAGTGTACGTTTCTCAGCTTGCCTTAAAACGCTCAATAGACCAATAGCGTGGCCAACAATCTTATGGTTAAGCACAGAATACAATTCCAGAGGCTTCTTACCTGTTTCCATTTACAATTAAATTATAGCTGTGATATGAAATTCGGCATCTGTGGTATTGTGATAAGTATTGGAAATATAAAAGTATATTTAATGTGAGTGATGACATACGACCAATTCAATGTTATTTTGTTAGAATCTTTATCAAATATAGCGACGTAGAGACGTAAACACCACTCTCCCTCCAACATTTGTGTCATGCTTCAAATTCAAAGAATTTTAAAGTTTAAATTCATGGCACTCTCTTTGATCCAACAAGTAAATGCCTCTTCTCTCAGAATACAAATATTATATTGGAGAGATGGAAAAAACAAAGCATGTTTGAATATGACTGTTGCTTATACTTCTCATAATTAGAAGTATTGGGTTACTGACAGGGATGGAATTTGACGGGTAAATGCTCATTATGTCAATTTATCCGTCAAATACAGCTAAGATTTTACGAAGAGTGTCAAAAATCTGGTTTAGAATACAGAAAACGTTTCAGATTTTGTTTGTTACCGGCAATTTTGACAGGTGTCCGTCATTTGAAATTCCAACCCTTTGGGTAGAGTTCGAGATTCTATTTCAAGACATGTTAACCGTTTAAAGTAAACGGAATGAAATTGGATACCAAAGAATTAGTGTGTTTAACCTCGTAATCTGGGCTTTGTGCCTCACTAGAATCGCGTGACGTGCAAATTTGCTTCCAATGAAACTATACGCCCTGAATTTTTGATTCGGCATTGACTTTTGCTTTCCAAACATTTGTTAAGAGTGCTTCGATCAATTGCATCACGATTGCAATGATAACCTATGTTCAACTTTTATAATTCAATTATTAGCTGTTTACTGTTTAATAGTAATAATCATATTAGTAATATTTTCAAAATAAGTAAAGAAGTAATATTTGACATATTGATAATGTTTTTTAATAAATACAAGCAGTTAATTTATGATTGTTAAACTTATAGTTGAAGTTAGGCTCATATAATAGTATTATTATTGGAGTTAACTAATAGTTGTATCTAATAGTTAATTTAAAAGTTAATATAAAGCTTACACTAAGTTTTATGCACATCAACTCAAGTCCCAATTGCTAGATAGAGTTCAAGTGTCACATAAGATGCACATTACCTAACTCGTTTTTCTTGGTACATGGTTTCACTACAATCATGGTCAACTTCTCATGGTAAGACACAGAGTTCCTTTAAATTTAATTTTATAGTTGTATCACTATTGGAATAATTTAATAGTTACCCAATATAAGTGTGATTAAAGTTGAACTTAAGCTAATAGTTGTAGAATCATTGTACTTAATCTAATATTTATCCAATATAACATTGATTAGAGTTAAAGTTAAACTAATAATTGTAAAATTAAGCTAGTAGTTGTATCTAATAGTTAGTTTAAAAGTTAATAAATTGGCAATTACAATTCAATTAAAATCCATGATTGGAGTTGAAGTTAAGTTGATAGTTGTATCATCCATCTATTTAAGCTAATAATTGAATAGTTGAAGCTCAAGTTTGCTTTTTCCAACTATCATGAATTGTATTTATCACATGTTAACTAAGTTATTTTTAATTTTTTTGAAATTGTTAATTGAGTTAGACTAACCTCCTTTAAAAAGAATGAAACTGAATTATATCTATATGGAAAACCTAAACATGTAATACAAACTCTATATTAGCTAGATTCCCACGTACAAGATGCATGGGGTTCAAACTATTTTATTAGGAGTTCTACTCTTACATGATTGCACATTAGCTAGACTCCTAGATGCCAAATGCATTTGGACTAAGTCTTAAGTGATTAGAGTTGAAGTTAAGCTAATAGTTGTAAAATCATTGGAGTTAAGCTAATAGGTGTATCTAATAGTTAAGCTAATAGTTATCCATTATAACTATGATTAGAGTTGAAGTTAAACTAATAGTTCTAGAATCATTGGATTTAAGCTAATACTTGTATGTAATAATTGATGGAGTTAAGCTCCTACTTGTATCTAATAATGGAATAGTTGAAGATTAATTTGGATTTTTTCAACTAAAACTAATTATACTTATCACATGTTAATTAAGCTATTTTTTATTTTTTCGAAATTATTATTTATTAACGCCCATAGAATCAATCTAGACAGTACGCTTGTCTCATTCTAGTTTAATCTTGGATGATGCCCATAGAATCAATTTGGATAGTACATTTGTCTCATTCTCGTCGGTAGATGAAAAATCATAGATGGTAATCCACCCCAAAATTCTAAGATATATACGCCTATCAAAGTAGTTATCATCATTATTAACTATTAACGAGAATATTCAATATTTTTAATCAATTCGGGTGGACTACCATCTATGCTTTTTCATTTATGGACGAGAATGAGACAAATGTACTCTCCAGATTGATTCTATAGACGTTGTCCAAAATTTATGATTAATAATTTCCAAAAAATTATAAAAAGAACTTACTTAACATGTGATAAGTACAATTAGAGATAGTTAGAAAAAATAAACTTCAACTTCAACTATTCAAGTGTTAGAAACAACTATTATATTAGTAGATATAACTATGAGCTTAACTTCATTGATGATACAACTATTAGCTTAACTTCAACTCCAATAATGACTTTTATTTGAATTGGAACTATTGATATATTAACTTTTAAATTAACTATTAGATACAACTTTTAGTTTAAATCCAATGATTCTACAACTATTAGCTTAGCTTCAACTCTAATCATTGTTATTATGGATAGCTATAAGATACAACTAATGATTCTACAACTATTATTTTTACTTCAACTCTAATCGTAGTTATATTGGATAACTATTTGATAAATATTACGTTAACTCCAATAATACAAGTATTAAACTAGCACAACCACAAGTAAAGTGGTGGGTGAATGCTGATAGGCACAACTAGCCACTTACTTTTGTGATCACAACTAGCCACTTGCTTTTGTGAAGATAGATAGCTGTTAAAAAAAAACTAAAATATACAATTTTATATCCATTATTCATACCATATTGTTAAGTTAATATAAGCAAAAAAATACTATTTAATAAACAAAAAAAGCAACATCTAATATGAAAAAACAAAAACAAATTGTTTTTTTAAAATAAAAATATTATATTACTTCATGGCCAAACCAAATACATATCACTCTTTTTCATAGTAGCATAGTTTCAGCATCACCAGTCTTTCCCGACATTACATACATTCTAAAAAATATCACACTATTTTGAACATATTTCCAAAAAAGAGGATACTTCCTATCCTTAATTCTGCTATAAGTTATGGCTATTATACTAACATTGTAAGACAAACAAAAAATAACTTCGCTCAGTGCCATTAACTGAAAATGAAACCGGGTTCTTGGAGTAGTCCCCATACTGGTTCTCTCAACAACAATCATTTGGATCCCCTCACTTATATTCAGAGCATCAATTACATCCTACTTCTTATCCCCATTCTAGCATGACCTCATACTGGGTCCTTCACACTCCACATTCTACATCCCTGGAATGTAAAATTGGAGCCCCAAATGGGACACAATCAAGTCAATTTTGTGGTGCATCATCCTACAATCCATGTTGCGATCCTTCCAGGAATGAAACAACTCCTCATCCCCCTTCCTTTTGGAAGAACCACCCATGGACACATGTGATATTAATTTCTTCATCACCCAATATAACATTATCATCCAGTCATACATAGCGACCCTTCTGACTGTAGTTCCAGGTACCACAACTCATTTCTCGACCTCCATCCGGATATCCTCAATTGGCACTGTATGAACTTCTTCCCACAACCATTTCTCGACGGTCTCGAAATCATTTCGGATCTCTAGGGGGGTGCAGTCCTTAAAGAAAGAAGCTGCCTCTTGGGCCTGAGTTTGGGATCATGTCATAAGGAGTTACCAAGCCCAAAATGCATCCTAAATAAGAAAAACATAGAGAGAGATAAGAAAAATTGAGAGAGAAAAAGAATATTATGTTATTTTTGCGCTATCGTTTTATCCCAAATTTGGATTGGGGTGCTATTAGTACCGTTGGAAAGGTGTCATCAAGGGCTATAATGTTCATGTTTTGAGGGTCACTAGCTTCCTCACATTTTGGTCAGGGTGTGAAATTCTGTAAATATGGGCATGAGGAATCTTGAAAAGCATATTAGCTTTTAGAAAGCATCTTTGAAAAGATGCTTTTCGAGATTCCTCATGCCCATATTTACAAAAATGAACACCCCATCCGAACCGTGAGGAATCTCACAAATCTAAAAACACAAAACTTGTAGCCCTGAATGGTACCTTTCCAACGGTAGCAAGAGTGCCCCAATATGACTTCGAGACTAAAAGTTATCACAAAAATACCATAATATTCTCTTTTTCTATCTCATTTTTGTTGATCTCTCTCTCTATATTTCTTATTTAGGATACATTGTAGAAGAGGGTAGAAGGTTATGGTTACTTTGCCCTTGTAGCCCCCTGTCTTCCCAACCACTTCTCATTCCCATGTTGTCCTGCATTTCCCGACCCCATCCTAGTTTCCACATTCATGGGTCGTTTAGGGGCCATTCTAGGTAGACACAAAGGAATTTACACATAGAAATACAAGTAACTAGAAGTTGAACTATCTATGGGAACCTCTCCGGACAACTTTCCCTCAACAAGAGCAGAAAAAAAGAAATTTCACGAAGAAAACAAATGGAGAGGCTGAGTAAATCTCTCAGATATAAGGTTGAGGAAGCCATAATTTCCATAACCTGTCTGAAATTTCCTTCCTCCTTCCATTACTTTACCTCACCCACAGATGTACCAAGCATAGATCTTAACATCATACCTAGATTAATTACCTGATGTGGACACTGGTGCGTATCCGGCTTCCATCTTTTCCCATTCTTGTTCTTGTACCCTTTAGTACCTAGTTGTGCAATGAGGTTGGTTATACTCATCATGTCCCACATAAGTGATATTGGGGGGCTGACATCACAGCTGGGGTCACCATCTACTTCTTGTCACCGTCATGGGATTCCCATCCAGTCCGTTCCATCTGTCGGCTTATCTGAGTTTCTAGGGAGGCCATATGGCTACAGTTAGGGTCCCACGTTTGATTTCTAAAATCAACCATTAAACCCGAGAGGCAAGACCTACCCTGTTTTGATCCGAGGCTAGCAAGGAGGTCTTCCATCTTATTTGCATCATGTCTTACGTGGCTAAAGGAAATAGTTTTATGTGAGGAGACAAGGGTCCTCCTGGTGTCCAACCTGCTCGAAAGTCTCCAACTAGATGTGATTTTCTCAGTAGATTTCCCATTGGATATTTTTTTCTCCATCTGAATTATAACATTGGAGTCCCCTTCCACTATAATTGGCAGCCAACCCTCCCCAATAGCAAGCTTGATTCCTTGGACGAGGCCTTCCAATTATGCAGAATTGTTAGTATCATAACCTATATGACCAAAAAATACCTTCATTATTACTCATGCATCATTCCTACAGAACCCCTCGAACCCTGTTGCTCCCGATTTTCCTTTGGATGCCCCATCAATATTTATTTTGAACGAGTGAAGTGGAGGGAGAGACTAGGAATTCAGACTAGATGGTTTGCAAATTTTGTCCCTCCATCTAAACCTATCTAATTCACTCTTCCCAAACCCCCACCAGTCACGATGTGAGCTTCATCCTCTAAGAAGTTCATGTCTTTTTCTCTCCATTGCATGCTTCTAAGAGTTTCCATGATATTCTTGACCAATATCTACCACACCTCCTCTTCATTGAATTTACAATCCTGAAATATGCAATTATTTCTTTCCTTCCACGCATTCCACATAACCATACTTGGAAACATCATCCATAGAGTGCTTAAAGTTGGATTTTTAAAGGATTTAAGATTCCAATCATACAAAGACTGACCCGGTTGACCTCTTATTTGATCTCTCCTCTGGAAGATCATGGATCCTCTATCCCATAGTGAAGTCATCTAGGGGAAGTTGTCCAACAGGTTCTCCATGTTTTCTTTATTGTTGAAGCATAAAACACATTGGGAAGGACCATGAATCCCTCGGTTCCTTAGATTTACTCCAGTTAAGATCCCGCACTTGACAACCAACCAACAAAAGATGGAAACCTTTGGCCATGGATTTGTATTCCATATATTCTGCCAAATTACTTCTCCATCCTCCTCATGGCTAATGTGAATATCATAAGCTTATTTAATGCTAAACGTGCCTTTCTATTTGCATCCCCACCTCAATTTATTAGGCCTTGATCCAACCAGCAATTGACATGTTTTCGAACTTCAACAAAGTCTATCACTTCGACTACCTCGACTGTTTCAACAGGTTCAACATTGAATTCGATAAGTACGAACCTTGACATGACCGACCTCACCAGGTTTCATGCTCGACGTATAACATCTTGACATGCCTTGTCGACACCTCTTGAACATCGACAGATTGACTCTCTATTATCTGCGATGGTTAAACTTCTGAACTGTTATAAATTCTTGTAACAGAAAATAATGGGTAGTCACCCAAGCATATCAGCATTCTATATAAACATGTACATTATTGTAACAAGGAAAAAACCTTCATAGAGAGGAATTAATAATAGAAATTGGTTCAAATTCTTGCATATTTTGTGTGTGCATACTTTCTGTCGATATAGTGTATTTCTTGCTTTCCTTGTTCTTTTTCTAATATTTTTCCATAATAGTGCTCAACTCATTCAGTCGATTGTAGTCCCTAGTGTGCACCTGGGAACAACCTGGATCATTGGTATCTGATATTGATCTTCTCCAGAACTTAAGTTACATCAACACTTCCATCAAAGTTATTTGACTTATGTCTATTCAAACACCCTCACAAACTCAGCAACACAAGCAGACACTTCCTTCAACTTCAGAAAAGATGGCCGAAGAAGCATACAATAGACATGCAACTAATGAGACATAACAAATCATAGAAAAAGCACTAGCTCTCCACCAAACCAAATTTTTTTCCCAGTTCAGTGAGATTCTCATGCGATTCGCTTCAACCTCTAGGGAATCCTTGACACGACCTCACTTTGACAAAATTAGCCCCTTCAAAGTGCAAATGAATATGGACATACCAAATATTGAAGGCAATATTGAAGTGGAATTTGTCGACAATTGGGTACAACAACTAGAATCATACTACTTTGTGAATCAACTCTCCAAAGAGGAAAATATCACCATTGTGTCCTTAAAGATGTTGACCTTTGTACATTAGTGTTGGAATAATTTATTGACAAAGATGGAAAAATAAGGAGACCCCATAGACACGGGTAAATTTTTTTGAATATGTCCAAAAGGAATTCTACCAGTCGAAGTATCTTGAACAATAGGGTAAGAAGTGGAAGCAGCTAAGGAAATGGAAATACCAGTCCATACAGAGTTATATCGATGAGTTTTATTGACTCATGGATAGACTTGGCATCCAAGAAGAAGAAAAATTTCTTATCTTGAAGTACGTCAGCGGTTTATCCCTGTACATTCAACAAGAGATGGAGTTTTCGACTCTTAGTATGCTCATAGATGCATTTCATTATGCCATCAAGCTTGAAGCTAAACAAAAGGGAAAATCACATTTCACGAACAAGCCAACAGGTCGAACATCTGACAAGAAGTCACTAGTCGACTGCGACAAGTTGAAGAACCCTTCTCAACCGAGTCTGCCAAATACTAATCATCAAAAGAAGAACTTTCAGGAAGACAGGAGGGATCATAGCACACAAGATCCTACCAGGAAATGGTGTGATTATCACAACTCAGCATGGCATGATACGTCAAAATGCAAAGCTTGGAAGAAATTTTTGGAAAAATTGTCTACCTCCGACTTGTTCGACAAAACACAGGTAGAATCTGATCCAGATGCAACAACTGTCTTGGATTCAACCTCGACTACTACGTCAACCTCGACTTTCGTCGACGAGGAGGAACGAGAGATCCTATTCCATACATAGATATGGGTTCAGTAAAATCCATTACAACTGATTGTGGATAATGGTAGCCATAAGTACTTCGTTTCTGAATATGTTATGAAGAAATTATATATTCTCACCACTCCAAACCCTCAACCTTACAATATCGGTTGGATGAAGGATGGACATGAACTAAGAATCACACGGAAATGCAGACTCATGTACTTCATTAATCCTTTTGAAGATGAAGTACTCTATAACGCGATGTCGCTTTCCGTAGCCGACATCTTATTTCAGAAACCTTACTTGTGGGATCGACACTGTACATATCATTCACGACCTCAGAAGGTGATCGTCGAAATTTTAAATCAATGGTACGACATACCAGAGCGACAACCTACATAAACGGTTTCTATGATAATTTCCAAACAAACAAATAAGCTTATCAACCATGTGCATAAGTTTTTATTAATTATGATAAAGCCTCAACATTCTAGAAAGACTGCAGCAACGAGTCCACTTGGCGACCACCGCAGCTCTCGACAACAACAACAGATCAACATCATTATTGAGGAATACCGAAATGTTTCGCAAACAAGGAAGTAGGACGAACATCCGACAAGAAGTCACCAATCAACTCCAAAAATTCAATGAACCCTTCTCAGCCGACTCTACCAAATCCTAATCATGAAAAGAAGGACTTTCAGAGAAACAGGAGGGATCGTAGCAAACAAGATCCTATCGGGAAATGGTGTAATTATCACTACTTGCCATGGCATGATACATCAGAATGCAAAGCTTGGAAGACATTTCTATAAAAATTATCGACCTTCGACTTGTCCGAAAGAACCTTGGTAGAATCTGATCCAGATGCAGCAACCCTCTTCGCTTCAACCTCGACTACTCTGTCAGCCTAAACTTTCGTTGACGAGGAGGAACGAGAGCGCATGTTCCATCCACAGATATGGGTTAAGAAAATCCATTACATCTAATTGTGTATAATGGTAGCCAGATGAGCTTTGTTTCTAAATATCTTGTGAAGAAATTAGGTCTTGTCACCACTCCACACCCTCATCCTTACAATATCATTTTGATGAAGGATGAACATGAACTAGCCTAATTCATTAAGCCTTTTGAAGACGAAGTACCATGTGACATGGAACTGCTTTTCATAGTCGATGCCTTGTTTGGGAAACATTAGTTGTGGGATCGACACGGTACATATCAGTCACAACCTCAGAAGGTGATTGCAAAAATTCAAAATCAATGGTACAACATACGAAAGCAACAAACTACACCAATGATTGCTATGATAACTTCCAAACAAACAATGAAGCTTATCAAACATTCCCAGAAGTTCACATTAATTATGATAAAGCCTCAACATTCTAGAAATACTGCAACAACGAGTCGACTCACTGACCAACGTAGCTCTCGACAACAACAACAAATCGACAACAATCTTGAGGAATACTAGAATGTGTTTGAAGATCCGAACGGAGTACCTCTGCATTGTTAGGTAAAAAAAAACCATTGAACTTGTTCTTGGTTCTTCATTACCTAATGCAACTATTTTATACTTGTTCTTGGTTCTTAATTACCTAATGCAACTATTTTATACAAGATCCATTATCGAGAATGAACAGATTCGCAGGAAAATCCAGGATTTGATCGATAAGGGTCATATCCGCCCCAATTCTTCTCCTTGTGGAATTCCAATCCTTCTAGTTCCAAATAAAGACGAAACTTGGTGCATGTGCATCGAATATCAGGCTATCATATCAACACAATTTCAATAAAGAACAAATACCCTCTTCCATGGATAGATGAACTCATTGATAGTATGAAAGGTGCTAATTTCTTTACGAAACTTGACCTTAAGTCGGTATAGCATCAAATTCTGATCGAGTCCACTGATGTATGGAAAATGACTTTCAAGACCAAGGAAGGATTGTTTGAATGGTTAGTCATGCCTTTTGGCTTAACTAATGCACATGCTACCTTCATGAGATATATGGATCACCTTCTACGACCTTTCATTTGTAAGTGTGTCATTGTCTATCTCGACGATATTTTGATTTTCAGTCGATCATGGGAAGAACATGTTAGACAACTTTGACACTCTCCAGTAACATCGACTATATCTAAATACTGACAAATTCTCATTTGCGATGACCAGCATCAAGTATTTTGGGTATGCAATTGACTCTGCAGGAATTCATGTTGACCCAGAAAAACTATAGATCCTCAAATATTGGTTGATTACTCAAAACATTAATGAACTAATAAGTTTTCTTGGTTTGGTGAATTTCTATCGACGGTTCATACTTGGCTTCAGTCACATCGCATCGCCTTTGAATCAGTTCGTTGAGGGAAATGGAAAAATTGTCTTCAAATGGACACTGATACAACAACAAGCTTTTGAACAACTCAAAAGCAAGCTTTGTACTACATCAATACTTGTGTTACCTGATTTGCATTAGCCTTTTAATATTGAGATGGATGCATTGGACTATGCTCTCGACACAGTGATCACTCAATTAGGTCACCTAGTCATGTTTCATTCCAAAACTTTCAACGACATTGTTAGAAGGTATTAGACGTATGAAAAAGAACTGTTTTCCATTGTGCAAGCTCTTAAATAATGGAGACACTAAATTCTTGGTAAGGAAAAGGTTATCCTCAATGACCATAAACCTTTGCAGTTCGCTCTGTCCCAGTCGAAACTACATACAACCTGACAACTCAAGTGGATTAATTACTTGCAACAATTTCAATGGGTAATTAAGTATAAAAAAGGAAAAGCTAATGTCGTAGATGATTATATCAGCTGACCACCCATTACTCTATTGTCTACAATGATGAGTATGCAAGGTTACGTCACCACTACTGGGACACAATTGTATTTGGTAGAATGTAAATTCTTCACAATTTATTGACAGCTTCATACCGACACGTTGTCTACTACTCACTGCTTCCTGAAAGACACATTTCTATACAATCTTGGGCAGCTTTGTGTACCGATCGATGAGCAGTGACATAATCTCATTTTGGATGCACACTACAACAATATTGCATGACGTTTTCATTAGAGGAAATTTCACCTCAAAATGGGCCTCCTAAAAAAATTAATAAAATAATAGTTAAATAATAAAATAATATTTATTAATTTTAAAGGAAGAAAAAAAAACTATTTTTTGTTTGTATTTTCGACATATATCCCCTTTTTTTTTACTCAAATTTCGATCAGGAGAGCACGTTGGATGTGGAATTAAATTCTCCATCCAACGAGTACCCACTCGACATACTTTTGATGGACCCCACTTCCCCAAAAACAAGAAATACCTGAAAAAAACATGATGATGATGTCATCATCATGTTTTTTCAGGTATTTCTTGTTTTTCGGGTAGGGGGTCCGTCAAAAGTACGTCGAGTGGGTACTCGTTGGATGCAGAATTTAATTTCACATCCAACGAGCTCTCCTGATCGAAATTTGAGTAAAAACACGGGGAGATATGTCGAAAATACAAACAAAAAAGTAGTTTTTTTTATGATACCTATCCCCAAATTTATATTAAAAAAGTGTTTAAGACCTATATGGTATTTCAAATTTAAAGCAATTTCATTGGCTAACACATGATGACATGGAATTTGAGTTAAAGTTAAAAGGCCCATTTTGAGTTGAAATTTCCTCTAATGGGAGTCACAAAAACACTTGTTATCCTCCAAAATTATTTTTAGTTGCCTTCACTTAAATATGATGTCAAAAAGAACATTCGATCGTGCGTAGTTTGTTCCATCGCTAAAATGTCAAATCAATGACAATGACAGTACACACCCATTCCAGTTCCTAGTCGACCATGGAAACCTATGGACTACTTGACGGGATATCCTAGTACCAAACATCAACATGACGCGATCTTAGTAGTAGTCAAAATATTTTCCAAGATGGATATCTTTATGCCATGGAAGAATACTGCGACAACACAACAGGCTGCTCATCTCTTCTTCGAACATGTGTGGAAATATTATGGCCTCCCGATGACCATTATTCCCGACATAGATTCTATATTTTTCTGCACCTTTTGGCAAACCTTCTGGCAACAGCTAAACATGAAACTTGCTTTGTCGGAAACCTTCCATCCGTAGATAGACAGGCAGATAGAAGTTGTAAATCAGTTGGTAGTACAACTTCTTTGCATGTACAACCATAAGCATCATCGAACATGTGATAATAGCCTTCCAGGCATACATCACAACTACAATCATGCTTAAGATATTTCTATGAGCAAGTGTCTATTTGAGATTTGTTATGCATTTCAACCCTCATCTCCTATCAACTTGATCAGTTCCTCGACATAGTCGAATGACACCAGATTTGAAGGACGAGAATTTGTGAAAGCATTGAATTTTAGGATCAAATCTACAACATCTAGAAGCAAACACAAGAAATGTTGCAATGAGCTAATGCAAAATATAAGCCCCAAAATGACAAGCATCGTATTCCTCACTCATTCCAAATTGGGTATCAAGTCTAGTTATATCTAAATAAGGAGTGATTCACTAGTCCATAGAGCAAGATGAAACCTTTGTGATATGGTCCATACAGTATCCTTAAACTGATTCACGAAAATACTTTTCAGCTCGATATTCCTGCATGCCTTGGCCTACATCCAGTTTTCATTGTAGATCTACTTCAACCATACCATGCACCATTGTTGGAACATAACGACTTGCATACAATAGAACCCGAAGACATCCATCCAGATGTTCAGGAACCTCTTATTTGTCATACCATTGTGGGATTATGCATACGCTATATAAGGACGAACTCCATTCCCTTGTTTCAAGTGGCTAAAGCTAGATAGATCCTCATGCAAGGTAAATGGTACTTTTCTACTGAAGTAGCCAACAAGTTTCCTCACGTGAATGAATACACAATGGATACCATTGTTTTTTAAAGGAGGAATGATCCAACCACTAATTGGCATGTTATCAAACTTTGACAAAGTATATCACTTAGACTACTTTGACTGCTTCAATAGGTTCAACGTCGACTTAGACAAGTCCGAACCTCAACACAACCAACCTCGAAAAACCTCGACAGGTTTCGCGCTTGACATACAACATCTTGACATGCCTTATCGGCACCTGTCGAACATCGACACATTGACTCTCTGTCTTCTGCGACGGTTGAACTTACGAACTGTTATAACTTCTTCTAACTAACGTAACGGGTAGTCACCCAAGCGTCTCAAAATTCTATATAAACATGTACATTATTGTAACAAGGAACCAACCTTCATAAAGAGGAACTAATAATAGAAATTGGTTCGAATTCTTGCATGTTTTATGTGTGCATACTTTCTGTCAATATAGTGTATTTCCTATTTTCCTTGTTCTTTTTCTAAGATTCTGTCATAACAGTGCTCTACTCATTCATTCGATTGTTTCCCCAAAGTGCACTTGGGCACGACCTGGATCAGGCCCTGTCTTAATATGGATGAATATTTCCTGGAAAGCTTCCTGAAAAGAGCAAATATAGTCTCCAGATATTAGACCTTCCATCGCAGCCTGGTTCAACCATTTCCTTTGTTCCTCCAAGGGGTGATCCTCCTAGTAATGACACACCTTGAATTTTCCTTCTCCCATCCCTCTATCTCTGTTAGTCTTCCTTCTAGGTTCCTCTCCCAATTTGGGAAGTTGATTCCAAGAATCATCCTAGAAATTGGCAAGCTTACCATCACATATTTCCCAAAAGTTGTGCTCCTAAACAATCTTTAGGCTTGGTTGGGCTTTCATCCATATATGCGATCCCGACCTCTCCTCATTGTATCAGATCAGGTGTGAATTTTTTCTGTCCCTGGCATATTTCACATCCCACATTCTCTCCCAGGGTTCCATATTGTGATTACACCATTGCTACCAAATTTTAGAGCCTTGGATCTCACTCATAACTTTAGGATCCCTGAGACCCAAACCCCCTCTTTCGTTGGGGCACCAAATGTTTTCCCATCCCACCAGGGACAATTTGGAATCCTCTCCCCTTCCTCCCTAAAGAAAATTCCAATGGATACTTCTAATTTCCTTTATAACTGGCTTTGGTGCTGAGAGCACAAAGAAGAGGTAAATCGACATTGCTTGAAGAATATCTTTGACCGGGATTAGCCTATTAGGCAGGTTTAGAGGTCGAAGGATCCAACATGATAACCTGCTTTTAAGTCTATCTAAAAGTTCTTTCCAGGACACCTTGTTGATGGTGCCATATATTTGTAAGGGAGGGTTCCTTTGGAAAAACCTAGAATTTGAACTGTATTCCTCTGTAAAAGGGGAGAAGTATTAAAGAAAAATACCTGTGATTTATCAGCATTAACTTGAAGCCCTAAATCTTTTGCAAAAATCCTTAGAATTTGCTTAAAATCTCAAGCCTCTTAGACTAAAGTGTGTCCCATTCGCATTGTGTCATCCATGGATTGTTGTTGATTTTGTTTATCTATTCCCTTGTGTAGGTCAAGCCCATGGATCTCTCCACTTGTAGAATTTTCTTGGAGGAGCTTACTCAACCCCTCCACCATTAAGATGAAGAGAAAAGGGGAGAGGGAATCCCCTTGTCTGATTCCCTAAGAGATGTGAAAAAGTATCATCGGTGATCCATTCAATAGAATATAGAAAAAAGGGGTGGATACTAGATTCATTATCCACTCGACCCATTCCATTCCAAAACCAAAAGATTCAAAAATATTTCTCATGTATTTCCAACTTAATTTATCATAGGCTTTTGCTATATCTAGTTTTAGTAGCATCCTTGGTTTCATAGTCACCTTCAAAGAGAGGATAGTTTCTTAGACCAAGAAAATCCCATCCAATATCTTCCTTCCTTCCACAAAGCCTAATTGTTTTGGGCTAATCAAGCTGGGGAGGAGCGACTTTAATCTATTGGCTATCACTTTAGTTATAATTTTGTAAATGACTTTACAAATGGAGATGGTTCTGAACTTACCTAGGGAATCATCTCCCTCCCCTTTTGGAATCAAGGCTAGGAAAGTGGCATTAAAATCCTTTAAGACTCCATGGTTATTCCTCGATTCCTCCACTATTTCCAGAGGTTCCTCCTTTATCAGGTCCCAAAAGAAGTGGAAAAAATTTGTGGTGAATCCATCTGGCCTTGGCACTTTCCCTAAGGTAATCTGATGCACAACTTCCTCCACTTCCTGCATAGATATTGGTTTAACCAACATCTCATTATGCTGTCTGGTAATCACGCTTGGGATGAGTCTAGTGATCATGGCTCTCTCCTGGGTCCTGTCACCTTTATCCTTAGTCATTATGTCCTCAAAGCTGTGAACCAATTCTTCCTCATTTTCTCTTCTAGATTCAACCTAGTTGCCATCAACTTTCCTTAGTTTGTGAATCTTTGACCTATTTCTGTTATGGAGGACCAAATTATGAAATACTTTTGTATTCTTCTCACCCTCCTCCAACCATTGATTCCTAGATTTCTGTTTCCAGAAGATCTCCTCTTGTTTTTCCCTAGCTTCCAATTGATTCAACAGATCTTTCTCCTTCTTCTTCAGCTCCTCGTCCCATCCTTCCTCCATTCCTATTCGGTGTATATGCTCGATATCCTCAATCAGCCTCCTCTTATCTTAAAAAATGTTCCCAAATTCTTCCCTATTCCATGTGCGTATTCCTTCAACTTTTTCTAGAAACGGTACATTCCCTTACCTGCAGGAGGAACCAATTCTTTCCACCACTGACCTACCAAATCCTTGAAGTCTTTATGCTTCAACTAGAATTGTTCAAACCTAAAAGGCTTTCTCAATATGGAATTCGACCAATGCTAGTTGGTGCTTATGGTCCAATGGTCTAACCCTGCAGCCAAAAGGACACTGGAATTCATTTCCCCAATACCTCTGGAAATGTCCTCTATAACAAGAAACATGCCAATTCTCGAAGCCACAAGGTGTTCTTCCCCACACTTATTTTTCCATGTGTACCACCCATCTCCCATTTCGAGATCTATAATAGGACTATGGGCCAAAAGGCCCCATGAATGCTTCTTCGAATCTATCCAAGACACGCCTTCCACGCTTTTTTTCCCTGAGGTAGGTTATCAGGTTAAAATACCCTCCTATAATCCAGGAACCTTCGCAGGGTTGATCCTTTATCCAATTCATAAAAAAAAAATGGTTTCTGAGGAAAAACACTTGGGCCATAGATATTCACCAAGGTTCCCTTTGGCCCTGAATCTAATAAGTTAAAATTGGATATCAGAGAGAACTGGTTGGCCCTCCATTCCGAAAGGAAAATGGAATCCGGTTGCCAAAGAACGGCTAAACCACCGACCATTCTTGCAGCATCAATCACCATAACCCTACTTCCTTTCCAAATCTTCTGTCCCAACTTCTACATTACTTTTGAACTACACTTTGTTTCTTTTAAAAAAAGAAAATCTGGATTTTCCTGTTTGACCTTCCTTATTAAGGTCTTTATATTCATGGGATGGTTGCATCCCCGAATGTTCCAAGAAACTATCTTCATTGGTTAACATTATTTACTTTAGAGAATGCCGCCATTACCGTCAGATACTGGCCTGATTCCATTAGCTTTACTCCTACCTCCACAATCCTTTGCTTATTCGTATTCCTCCCTCTTTTCAGATCCTCCTCCAGATATTTTCTTCTACTTCCTTTCTTAGGATCGACAGCTAGCCTTAGTTGTTGGTAAGCTTTGTTTTTAATGATTTCTTCCTAGAGTAGTTCAAATTTTATTCTAGAGACATACCCCTGACATTTCTTGTCACATTACTTCTCGATCTCATCCAAATCAAGCTCACCCAGCTCCATTTCTTCCACATCGTCTTCATCCATTTCCTCAATATGGTCCTCCTTCTCCCTCCTGCTACATGTTTACATTCCCTTTCCACCATTTTGCAACTCTGGCTTCTCTGCCTTATTCCTTTCTTCCTTTGCATCCTTTCCTTTCTCCTCCAGGATCCGAAAAGGATTGTTGTTGGAAACCATCTTTCCCTGGTTTTTTTTCACTGTCTCTTGCTGCCCACCCACCTTATTTTTTTTCTCCACACTTGCGTGAATCCTTCCACATCTTTCTCTCCTCCCTGGGGTCGCTTGGAGATGGGTGGAACCTGGATCAATTGTGAGTAGTTCCAACCAAAATGGCCATATTCATGACACTGTCTACGTGCCTGAATTGAAGCTGCTCATAGTTGACCGACTGAACCCATTCCTCATCATCCAAATCGAGGCTGATAGCTTCTGGTAAATATTTTGAAAGATCCATGTGGACACATATGCGAGCAAAAGTCGTATACCTATGTTGTTTGGTCTGCTCTAAAACCTTTAAAAATTCCCCGATCATGTTACCAATGTCTTGCAATATTTCAAGATCCTGGTATTCATAGAGAGGGAAAAACAACTGGATCCAAACTGGAGCAACCTTCATGTCCTCTGTTTCCATATTAAATCTCTCTTTCCATGGTCTTAGATCAAACCCCCCTTAGAAGAAAAAATAGGGCCCTTCCTCAAGAACCCGATCCCGATCTTTCTGGTTGAAAAATATGATAGTAAAGAAACCCTTTGATCCCAAATGGAGATCATAGTGACCTTTAGGGTTCCAATTACTCTTGATCCAATGAACTAGATCTCTCTCGCGAGGAAAAAACCCCACAAACTTTCCAATGAGGGATTTATCCTTCCATAGCTCAAATTTTCATCTAATCTTGTCAGATCTTATCTGAATGGCTAGTATAGTCTGAGTTTTCGAGAGAGAACCTCCTGATCCTGATCTCCCACCATTACCTTTTCTAGCTCTGCTACCATCCCCAATCTTGCTCCTTCCATCCTTTTCGCCAGTAATCTGGCCCCCCACGGTCATTGCCTCCATGACCAGTTGTGGGGGTGTTATAGCCCCCCCCCTCTATATGATCTCCCCGTAGACTCCTACGTAGCCACAAACTCGCAGATCTCCTCCCGTCTTCTTCCTCTTCCAAAACAAAATCAAATTGTTAATGGTTTTTTTTTACTAGGGGAATCAACAACTGGAGTTGGGCTGGTACTCACGTGAAATGGGGTCCAAGGTGCCCCACACCCAACCGCAAGGCATGTGACACAAGTAAACCCGGGTGTTATTTGATCTCGTGACCTCCTTTACAACAAGTGGCTTCATATCAAGCGATGCTAATGAGCCACACCTATTCACCCGTTCGGGCTTAAGATAGCTGGTTGTTAAACAAATGCTAGAATATATAATTTTATATCCATTATTCATACTAGATTGTTAGAGTTAATATAAGCACAAAAAAATACTATTTAATAAATAAATAAATAAAACCTGATATGAAAAACAAAAACAAATTGTTACCCATTTATTTAACCACCCTTTAAGTGAAGGGTATTTAAATATTAATGAAGATGAATTTAAGCATAACAAGATACGGCGACCATGAAATCAATACAATCTATAAATATGAATAAGAAGGGGTGAGGGTTCTTAAAAGTTTCTTTTTCGATCAAGATTCGATGAACCAATGAGTCTAGAACTTCCATTAAACTATGTATTAGTAATTTATTACTCTCCACTTATTCCAAACATATTAATCTTATTAATATGGTTGTTGCTAGTATATTATTTTTACATGTTTCGTGCTATTTGGTTTTTCCTATAATTGCATTTTTTTTGAAAAATGTTATTTAAGAATGGTTTCATAAAATTAAAAAAACATGATTAAATTTTATTATAAATATGATTATATAAATTAAAAAAATATATAAATTCTAGTTTTATTTAAACCAAGGATTTTTATTCTTTCATGTCTCAATGAAATTTGGAATAAACCCATTTGTATATAAAATCATACCCCATTTTTTAAATAGTAATCCCCCATCTCATTAATTTTTAATGACAATCTCGAGAAAATTCCGAGGTGCACCCATCTTAGTAATTTTTATCATGTAATGGTAGCGTTCCTTCTCCCTAAACATATTTAAGTTCTAGTTTGGTATGTTTTGCTACATTATAGTTATAGACTGAAGAGTAGCATGATAAATTATCATATATGTATATTTAATATAATAATAATTGATACAATAAGTTCTAATTTGGTATGTTTTGCTACATTATAGTTAAAAAATGAAGATTATATATATGATGATGATGATGGTTAACGTCTTCTGAGACCAAACTTTGGTCTATCGGACCTAAAGAAGAGAATTAATTAGTTTGCTTTAAAGTTATATTTCTATGCTCAAAGAGCTTGGAAAGAAGGGTCCCGAGCTTACTATAATTTTGACAGGCTAAAAGGCTAGGAATGTCGGTATTCCAACAAAGATTATGAAACTGGGATCTAATGTGGGTGTACGCAGGGCACTCTAAGAGGAAGTGATTTTCATCTTCAATGTTCTTACTCTCACAAAGGTGGCAGATCCTTTCTACCCATGGTCTTTAAGGGACTGTCCAACGACCAGTTTCACTATGGAGCTCATGCGAGTTCGTTCTTATCTTAGCTATGTTAATTTTTTTCTTAGTACTGATTAAAACAGAGAGATACTTTTGATCTTCTAGAGTAGGGTTGATGACCTCCTTATAATATATTAATTTTCTTTTAGCCTCTAAATCTTTCTCACACCACAATTTTTCTTTAAACTTAGAAGAAATAATATTTTTAATGTTATCAATATTCTGCAAAGCAACATTTTCATCGATCTCCCAGTGATTTAACCAAGACCTGGTATCTTTATACCACCCACGCTTGAGCCTTAAGTGCTTTTGGCTAGAGTTTAAAGCTAGCTTAGGGAGTCTATGGTCTCCCATGTTATTGATTTTGTTCTTGTATAACACGAGTCTAGTCATAGCTAGGCTCTCGATGGGGGAAAGACCCACTTCTATAAGGAGAATAGGATAGGGTGTATTGTTTTTGATTTTGAGGTTATAAGTTATAAAACGCTTTTGGATTTGCTTGATCTTTCTCCAGGATTCTCTAGAGATGTTGCAACCCCAAACCTCACACCCATACAAGATAACAGGAGTGACTAGAGTTTCAAAAAGGAGCTTCTTTTTATCCCACATCATGAGGTTTGCAGCTTTACAGTTATTTTCAAGACCAAAGTAAGCTTTCCACCCTCCGTTAATCCTTTTCTTAATGCTATAGTTCCAGTTGAGCTTGTGATGAATATCAATGCCTAGGTACTTGTAAGAAGACACTTCCTCCAAGTTTCTATTGTCATACATAAAATTAGCATATGTATCATTCTTGGATTTAATAATCATAACTTTTGTTTTGTCAGTGTTAACAGTCATACCCATGTTAGAGCAGAAATCTTTGAGGAGTCGAAGCTGCTTATCAAGATCAGAAGAACACCTTGCGAGAAGGACAATATCGTCAGCATAAAGAAGAAGGATGATGACTATTCCAGCTAAGATCGTACCAACACAACCTGCTTCTTCTAAACAACCCTCTAACTTATCAATGTAAATGCCAAAAAGGGTAGGGGAGAGGGGGCAACCTTTCTTAACTTCGATATTACACTTAATATCTTTCGACCACCCCTCATTCCTTTTAAACTTGGCAATTACATTCTCGTAGAGCCTTGTCGCGGCAGCTCTCAGCTTGAAAGGAACCTTAAGCTCTTCTAACCTATTCCAAAGGTTATTTCTAGGTACCATATCGAAATCCTTTCTAAAGTCCACAAAGTAGCAAAAGAGATTGGATTTATCATTGTGGAACTCCTCCATAATGATCTTAAGCGTAATAAGGTGGTCCGTTGTTGAGTGATGCCTTCTAAAACCCGCTTGGTCTTTAGCCCGCTTACCTTCACTTTCAAGCCAAATGCTGATTTTCTTTTCCAAAATAATACCATATAACTTGGCTAAGAGGGGGCTTATCATAATAGTTTGATAATTTGAGCGGTTATTTGTATCCCCACTTTTAAAAATAGGGATAATGAGGCTCTGAGTCCAAGGTTTAGGGAACCCTTGCTTGACTGCTTGATTAAAAAGCTTGTGGATGTGAGGGATGAGGACATGACCTCCAATTTTTAATATTTCTGCCTGGTAACCTTCAATGTCCTTAGCTTTTCCATTAGCCAGACGCTTAACCCCAAAATCTATGTCTTTTAAAGAGAAAACATCTTCCGTTGTGAGGAGGGTTTCAAAGTTGTCTATGACATTCGGGGAGGCATAAAGCTAAATTTAAGATAGGAATTCGAGTCGTGCAAAGAAATTTTATTATTATCTTTAGTTTTTCTGGTTAGAATCTGCCTCCAGAATTTCTTAGGGGCCGTCTTAGAGAGGTGTAAGAGATTGTCTTGCCTTTTGTGAATATACTGCCTTTTTTTCTTTTTAGTAAGGGCTTTGTAATTTTTTATCTTGTTAATTTTAAGAGATTCATCAAGAGCTTCCTTAATCTCTCTCCTCGCATTTTTACAATCAGTATCATACAAAGGGTTGGCTTTTCTATTCATTTTATTACTTGAAACTTCAATTGAGAACTTGTTAATGGAAGAAGAGAGGGTTGTAGTAAAATTAATATAGGTCTTCAATGTTGTCTGTACTTGATAAAGGAAGCAAATTAATTTTTAACTCATTTATAAAAAGATCTTTTTTATTCCTATCAAAGATCAAGTTCTTTTGGTTATAAGGATTATCCTCTATGGGATCTCTATGGATGGCATAGTTGAGAGTTACCATTAAAGGTTTATGATCCGAATCAGGCTCATGGTCGTTTAGAACGTCCAAATTCATTATATCGTTGTATAAAGAAATATCAGAAATAACATAATCTACTACGCTGCTACCAAGCCCATGGATACAGGTCATCTAGCTAGAGCTAGGCCACTGCGTTAGACTGTTGCAAATTATGAGATCTTGAGAACTACAGAACTTGATTAACTCAGACCCAAACAAATTTTCCCCTAAATCTACAAATTTTCCCCTAAATTATATATATATAATTTAAAATTGTAAAAGTATTAAAATTTATAATTTAAAATTGTATTATATATATGATAATAATTTAAAATTGTATTATATGTCAGGAGTCTTCACTAATTGTTAAAGTATTGATTTTTTATATGTTTTTATACTTTTATTTTTTAAAACTAAAAAGAAAGCTCATAAATAAATTAACAAAACAATTAGTATTGATTTTCTATATAAAATGTGGTTCACCATTCAAACTGAATCAAGGTATGGCCAGCTCATCATTCACACATTTATTATAAAGGGCTCCACAAGAGCATCATGCCACTTACAAGAGTAGAACCTGGGTGGGGTGGGGAGGGTAACATTCATTCCTCCCAACCACCCAAGCTACATCCATTTGACATAGTATTGATTTTCAATATGTTCTTATACATTTATCTTTTTAAAACTAAAAAGAAAGCTCATAAATAAGTTAATATATATTGATATGATAAAAAATCAATTTTGATAAAAAAGATATATTTAATAAAATTTTGTAAATTTTTATTTTAATATATGATTTATCTTTATTTTTAATTAAATATTTTAAAATTTATTTTATATATATATATATAATTCTAATTTATTTATTTATTTAAATTTTTTTCTTACTCTTTTTTGAGTAATGAACATGACCTCATCCATAGTTTGATACATTTTCTAGAGTTTTGAGAGTCCGCATAACGATATGCTTCAGGAGGCTAGGGTTCCTATCCTAGCCGCTAGGGTTCCGTCTTCTTCCCTCTTTTTCCCCTAGAGGCCACGGGTGAATGTTTAATTGAGAGTTTTTTTGGAGGCATTTACATATGGAGCTGGGTTAGAGCCCTTGCACAACGACCCGTAGGTGGTTTTTACCGACGACGACGACGATGTTTGAAGGCGTATGCTCGACGACTGGAGTAACGAGGCAGTGGCTCCGTGCGATGTGATGGATGCGTCTAGCTCCTCGACAAACAATGGAGTGTACGACGACGGAGCAACATTATGAGTGTTGGTTCCCGAAACGCTCATGACGAACAACTCCCATGCAGGGATCAAGATTGAAGGGCTGGTCTTGATTTCATATTGAAGGTTATATATTCATGCAGCCCTTCATTGATGAAGGGCTTTCAAAAAGTTTACATTTTAAATGACATTAATAAATTAATTGTACATTT
>LPNX010627843.1:32270-63509 GCA_001517045.1 Pseudotsuga menziesii
TATGCATAGACTCTTTGTTCATTCTAAGCCTCTAAGTTGTCCAAACTACTAGATATGCATCTGCTGCTAGAGAACATCTAGCTTCCTTGACGTTGAAGAACAAAAAGATAAATAGAGCCTGGAAAGCAGCTCAATTCTTTAAAGTTTCTGATATGATGCAAAAACTGTGGTTTTATGGCAAATATGGCAGGAAACAACAATAGTACTAAAAGGATAAATGAAAGCCAAAGATATTAGGCCGGATAAGAAAATACACAAGCATTTGAGCATAAAATTGCGAATAGACAATATTTTTTTTCAATTCTTGCAAGACTACATGAACCGTGCAATTCAACCCGTAAAATGCCCTTAATTCTGCTAAAATTGGAAGCTATCAACTGATACCCTCGGAATCCTACCAAAGAGACAGTAATTTTAAATTGAACAGACTAATTTTCATCCAAAAGAAGGAAAGAGTGAACAATCCAATGAAACATCCGCGGAAATTTAATTTAGCTTCCATATAGACTATAAATTCAGTCAAAATAATCCTTCATTTCGTAAAAAAAATAACATCAACTGACATTTTAAGGCAAAAATCGGGTGATGCTCGCTTGCCTGAGAAGAATTTTGTATACCAGAAATACAGAGAGGGAATCCACCGGGCAAGAACCGCTGCGCTACCATTGTCCTCAACCCAACCGCTGTTTATAGCCTCTTCCCTTCGTTAGCTTAATTTCCACGGCTTTTCCAAGCTTCTCAATGCTTCCGGACTCGAGATGTGGGTCAGGGAAATTTAAAGAATTCAAACTCTCGCATCATGTCGGAGTCGTCCTTTGCAGCCCATCCCTCAGTCCCTGAGCCTTCAACCGACCTGATTCTCTGACCTTCACCGTCTTATCTTCCCTTTGTCGTCGAACACGAGACTCGATTGAATTCACACACAATACAAAGGTAAACAAGTTGAACAGCACGCACAGGCAGACTTCATAACAGAACAGCGGAACAACGGACTAGACACAATTCAAAAGAAAACGATGGGGGCCGGGGCGAGTGAAGAGTAGCTCTGGAATTAAATTCTGGAGTAAAGAAATCCTGCCATTAAACCTGGAGTCTGGAGAGTCAAGACTCGAGACAGTCCAAACGAGCGACACGTCACACAATGGTGGTACTAGGTAGGCTAGTAGCTGGTAGGAGTCAGAACTGGCAATAAATGGCTCTTACCTATAAAAAATTGTTGACACGCGATTTTAATGACAACCCTTTAAATGTCATTTAAATTTAAATAACTATTTTTTTTTTAAATGTCAAAAATACAAAACATCATTTTATATGACGGGCAAAATTAAGATGCCACTTCACTGACGGGCTGACGGCCTCAATTTTGATCCCTGCTCCCATGGATTGAAGAGGAAATCTTGCACGACCACCCATAGAGCTCAACCAACGGTGGCGACCAAGATGATTGGGATGGATTGGTTTTTCCCTTGCTTGTGGGTGAGATCCATCCTCGTTCATTACTGCTCTTACCTGGTATGGTGTGAAGCTAGCGGTTGCTTTCTGGTGGTGGACTTTTGTCAAGTGTGCTTTCTTCATTCTATGGGGTGCTTTGTATTTGGCTACTTGCTCGATGACGGGGTTTTCTCCATGTGAATGTGACAACTTGTTTATGAGTCGTTTGGGCAGTGGCAGTGGTGATAGTGGTTCTCTTAAGTCATGGTGTGTGCTTGATGGTGGTTCCGCTGGCACATTCTACAACTCTTTTTGTTTGTTTTTGAGTAGTTCTTTTCCTGCCCCAGCTCTTACATGTTTAATTGGAGTAGTTTTTACTTTGGTTGGGAGCTTGGCTATGGTTGCTTAGGTTGTTGAGCACTGTTTGTGGTTTTTTACTTTGGTTGGAAGACTGGTTTTGATTGCTTAGATTGTTGAACATGGTTTGTGGTTTTTGGCTATATATGATACTTAATATCATTGATATGTACATCATTACCTTTGATTGAATGATTATAAAAAAACTACACTATTTAAAATATATATATATGATTATAAAAAAAACTACTATTTAAAAAAAAATTAAAAAATAAATAAATATATATTAATCTAAAGTACAAAATATGTATAAAACATAGGACTTACATAATTAAACAATTATAATTATAAATCACATAAGTGAATTTAAGAAAATGTGTTTCCCTTTCTACATCTCGATAGTTTTGTTTCTGCAAACATATAAATTTTAGAAAGGAAATATATTACTACGATCGTAAAGAAAGTACCGTGTTCCACATTAATTTTTTAAAATTTGTATTTCTGATTATTTTTAAGAAGTTAATTAATTGATATTTTAAACTCATGTAAGGTTAATGGTTTGCTCATTTTGTATCTTATTTTTAAGAAGTTAATTAATTGATATTTTAAACTTATGTAAAGTTAATGGTTTGCTCATTTTAATTACAAACAAAATGAAAAGTAAAAAGTTAATCTGTAAAACAAACAATTTGTTGAAAACATTGTTGGAATACACATTGTAAAAGATAAATACACATGAAATAAGATAATAAGATAAGTGTGAGATGTACATATTAATACAATTAGTATTGTATTAGTATGACTTTTGATTTCATATTTAAGGTGTTTTTGGAATTTTTAATGACTTTGTTTATTCACATGAATTGTAATGCAAAATACAACATTCTTCCTTAATTTAAAAAGAGTGTATATGACTCCAATTAAAGAGATGAAATTCAAAGAAAAATAGATGCAAATGAATAAAGGTGGTCTACAAATCAAAAGCTAGTAGAAGTAGTCATCTTCTACTAAATGAGTGGTTTTGGATGACCACCAACTAGTTGAAGTTTTGAAGAGGTGATTTAAGAATGACCACAAACTCTATAACTTGGCGCTCACTCTGGTACTAATTCAATAGTTCCCTGTTGAATTTAACTTGGCTCTAACTGAGGTTCTTGCTCAATGGTTCCCTTTGTAACTTGGCTTGAAGGATTAGTGGTTCCCTCTAAAACTTGGATTGAGGCTCAGTGGTTCCCTCTGGAAAATGGTGGTTTAAACCACCAAAAACCGATGTCTAGTAGAAGCATATGTCTTCTACTAAATGGGTGGTTTTCAATGACCACAAACCAAAGCATACTAGAACATATGCCTGACTCTGGATTTGGTTGCAACTTTGATTCTGGCTAGGTGGCTCTAGCTTGAAACTCTAGCATCAAGGATAACATTTTCAACATCCTTAAAGACAATGCGCTTCTTACCCAAAATAAAATGAAGCAACAAGATGATGAGCATCACTCTAACCACTCCGTTGAGGTTGAGGATTATGTGTTTCTTCAACTATAACCATATAACAATCATCTCTAAAGATCTGTCTCCATCAAAAACTTGGTCTAAAGTTCTATGGACCCTAAATCATTCTATAACTCATTGGGCATGTTTCCTATAAGCTTTCTTTTCAAAACCCCTCTAAGATTCATCCTATCTTTCATATCACTTGCCTAAAATGGTGGTGGGGTCGAATTGCAAAGTACAAACCAGTTTAATAGAATTGGATGCAATATTAGCTTCTAGGGAAAGACAATTTCAAGGGTGCAAAATCAGGTCCAAGATTCAATCTAGTTGGAAGACATGATGCGAGAATATGCCACTTGGGAACCAACCAACATTTTACATCAATTTCCACATCTTCATCATTGAACGAAATGTTTCTTTTAAAGGGGGAGGGCATCTTAGGGTCCTACCATAACTCACCTTACTCTAAGAATTAATTATATATAGCATAAGGCCATATTAGTTAGTGTTCAACAATTAATGTAAAAAGGACCTCTTTATTAAAATTCATTAGGAAATTGTATTTTGACCATGTCAAGTACTTAGGGTTTTAGACATTTGAAGCTTATTTAAATAAGTTTCAAAGTTATGAAGTTTTTTTTGTGAAGAATAGTGTAACGGAGGTCTAATCAAGTGAATGGTCTCCCTACCACAAGAGTCCTATGAACATTGTTCCTATATAAAAAAACTCTCTTTTTGTCATATCTTGTTATTATTGTATAATATTTATGGTTATGTGTTGCTTATTTATGGTTCATTGCATGTTAATATTGTTATATATATTGTATAATTCTCAAATTATATGGGTAAGAAACACTAAATTTTTACTATCCATGTTGACACAGTTGTTCCTAAAAAAAACCATTATTTGAGAAAAGTTGAGCTAAACAAACAAACACTACCCAAAAAGGAGAGAAAAAAGAGCATTAATACCTCCTTTACTACTGATAAATTCCAGCAAGAAAACCAAATCCCTTTGTAAAAGAAAACCTATTTCTGAGTAGGGAACAATCCCTTCATTTCTGAATAGGGAACAATCCCTTCATTCCTATAATAAAGACAAGGTAAGGTAGGAAAGAGTTGAACCCTGCATTGACAAAAAGCATAGCCCTGTGAGGATATCCCACAAGCCTCCTAAGGTACGAGACCGAGTTCCATAAAATCAATCCTCTGAGAGCTTAGTGGTATCATGGTATGAGAAAGTAACGGACACACATGAGCCAACATTTATTTCCATGTGAAGTCTCGTACCCTTCTTGGGGACACCAGGTGCTCACCAATCAATGGGATTGAGATCACCACCTTTCATAGCGGGCATGGGAATGCATAGTATCATAATAAATAATGGGATTGAGATCACCACCTCTGTTGTGAATGACCACCCTTTTGCAAACATATACTTTTGTTCCATGTCGCTACATGGTTTGCTAAACTATTCGTTTTTTTATTGTTATATCGTCTAATATGCATGGGGTTAGGATCCTAGGATGACAATGATTCTCTTCCGTGTTATATTTAAAAAATAAATTTAAAGTATTAGTTTTAATTAAATAAAAAGTTTTTAAATTATAAAAAAATTAAAGCTTGATTTATTATTATAATTAATTATTTAAATAAGTTTATTTAAATTTTAATCAAAATGTATTTAAGTATAACAATATATTACCACCATAAAATGAATCTAGATTGTATATTTGTTAAACTTGAATTAATTTTGTTAATCACTTCAATAAAATCCAAAATATGAAATATCAACTGATTCCTTAAAAATATTTTTATTTTAAAATATAAATTGGGTTTCTAACCATGCAACTAATTTACATAAATTTAAAACAATTATTTTAAATTATTTACATAAATTTAAAAAAACTATTTGAAATAAATTTAAAAATTGAATATATAATTAAATTGTTTAGACTTCAGTTTCTTAGGTAGTTGAGAAGTAAAGTTACTCAGGAATTATGCTATGATGCAATGGTTGCTTTTTAACTTATTCTCACAACCTCATAATATCAATGATTTTTCTTTTTTTTTGTTTATGTTGTTAATGTATGTGCAAATAAATTAATTGAATTGAAAATTTTAGGTTTCTTTATTAAAATATTTAATAATAATTTTTGTTTAGTTTTATTTTTATATATTTATACAACTTAAAGATAATAGTTACTGATATAATCTTTTAATAGTATCCATTTTGTTAACAAAAGTTTACCATTACTTTTTTTTTAATATATATTTATTAAGTTTTAAAAAAACAACTACACACAAAAAAATATTCTTAACAATACACTCATCCACTATCTATTTTACACCCACCATAAACTTGAAAGTGATCACAGTTATCATTACACTAAAACCATTTAAGTACCAGATAAGATGACAAGATGACATAACAGAAAAATAAAGAAGATTATAAAGAGATGTGGCTTTATTCCCAAGGAGTTGGGATGAAAACCTGTCGACTACCATTCTTCATGGTGTATCTAATCATTAATAAATTGTGGCATCATAAACAAATTTCCGACATAACAACTATTTAACAAATTCTACCATGGCATAAATGATGGTAAGAATCGTGAATGAATAAAATAATGTAAATAATGTATCTTTTGGAATCTACAATTGGATTCAAATGACAGAGCGGGTGAAACAGATCATGCTATTCAAAGCCATTAACCAATCACCCATTTTGCTATTGGCCAATCGGCCAGTTTACTTGTCGCAGCATCTGATTGCTTGAGAACTGTTAAAAGCAGCAGAATTGTGGAACTGTGTTTTAGCATCTAGTGGAAGAGGGATGACATATTTCTGATCCATGTCTCCCCATCAATGAAACTGCTACTCAAAAACGGTGCAGCCTCCTCATCACTGAGTTCATGCGACCATGAGACTCTTTGTTTATCAGTTGCACCAGGCCCAGAACATTTGTACATCCCATAAAGCACAGTCCTGCACATAGACAAGCAAGAACGATTATGCTGTTAGAAATTCAGGAATTCTGATATTCCATGCAAAGACCTGTGCATTTGATTCTGTGTTGAGCTGGGATAGCAGTAGCTTACGATTCTCTGGTGGGATCCTTCCAATTGTTCCATCCTTTTGGCAAGATAATGTCAGCAATGTAAGTATAAGCAAACACAACTCTGGAGTAACGTCCCCATGCCCTGCCTAGATATATTAATCCACGACCTGTAATCTTGCAATTTAGAAAGGTGTAACCCGTGCTTTCACCCGGAGATGATCTTCTCTGAGCTGTAATTGCCCCATTTAGCTGAGGGATCGCATGTAGATGGCATTTCTGCAAATTAACAACCACCAGAATTGTATATCAGCTCTGAACTCTAGCACTGAAAAGAAAAACGAAAAAGAAAGTACTATGCATGATTTGTATTTAGAGAGTCTACCTCATAGACAGATTGTCCATCACCGCAGATGAAGTCGATGGCACCTTCAATGAAACATCTTCTGAAATAATGCCTCCCGCTCTCATCTAACAAAGTGTCTTGATACCCCAGAAATCTGCATCCGTAAAACGCAGAACGATCTCCTGAAATCCTCAGCGCCACAGCTTGATCGCCCGGACCATATGAATTCTGCACAACAGTTCTACATTCTTTTAAATAAACTCAACTTTCACTGTGACATTACATAATATGTTAAAATTCAATGACGAAATACCTGGATTGTGATATATCTGGCTATGAAATCTGAGGCAAACACAGACACCGTTGCGCAGTAAGTTGTTCCTCCGCTCGAGTTAGCACTATCATTCCAAGTGATTATGGTGTTATTGGCACCCGAACCACTCAGAATTATGAATGGTTTCTCCGCAGGAATAATCACCTTCTCCCTGGTCGGCACAAACACTTGAGTATCTTATCGTAAAAGTCTCGTTTCAATCAAAATTATATCGATCTTAAGGAAACGTCTGATTATAAATAGTTATCCGGAGTCTATCCATTAAAAGCAATGAAAATCCTGCATGTCTATATCTATTAAGCATAATTTCGATACTTGATGGGCATCCCTCGGAGAAAAATTGAAATCCAACCCTAATGACTCTCAGAACTCTCTGGTGCAAATAAGTATCCTCGTGTCATATTTTCTTATGAAACTGATCAACCGGTTCATTCGTTACTTACCAATAAATGCCTGGTTTGACACGAATTAAGACCAAGTTTGTGTTGTGCGCAGAAACTGAATCGATGGCCTTCTGGATCGTTGTGAAATGGCCCTCGCGCTTCTCCTTCGCTACTACTATAACTTTGGCTACTTCCTTCAGTTTTCGAGACGATCTGCAATTGAAGTCGCTCAAATCCTTCTCTCCATGACGGTCATGGCGTTGAGATATCGCCCCTTCATAGTAGGCAGGTTGTACAGAAAAGAGATGGAGCCATGCAAGAAACAAAACGATAATAATAAAAACGATAATAGCAAATCCCTTGCAGTTAGCCATCATGGATCAGAAAACAGCCTCAGAGCGAGATTCAGAGCGAGATTTGTTAGAGAAAGAAACTATCGAAAACTTTTGAAAACCATCGCTCATTTTTATTAACTTTTGAAAACCTAAGCCTAACCCTATCGCTCTCGATCTCGCTCTCTTAACTGAATGTTCTCATGATGTTTATTATAGATTGTATTAAGCCTATCGCTCTCACAGTATATTGCTTAACTGAATCTTCTCATTATCTTAACTGAACTGAATCTTCTCATTATCTTAACTGAATGTATTCTCATTATGTTTATGTTTATTATTTATTATTTATAGATTGTATTAAGCCTACCACTCTCACAATATATTGCTTCACTGAATCTTATCGCTTTCACAATATATTGCTTAACTGAATCTTCTCATTCTCTTATCTGAATGTTATCATTCTCATTATGCTTATTATTTATAGATTGTATTAAGCCTATAGCTCTCAAAATATATTGCTTAACTCAATCTTCTTATTCTCTTAACTGAATGTTCTCACTCTCATTATGTTTATTATTTATAGATTGTATTAAGCTTATCGTTCTCAAAGTATATTGCTTAACTGTTTTCATTATGATGATGTTTGTTCTCACGATGTTTCATGATGTTTATTATTTATAGATTGTATTAAGCCTATGGCTGTCACAGTATTTTGCTTAAGTGAATCTTCTCATTATCTTAACTGAATGTATTCTCATTATGTTTATTATTTATTATTTATAGATTGTATTAAGGCTATCGCTCTCACAATATATCGCTTCACTGAATCTTATCGCTCTCACAATATATTGCTTAATTGAATCTTCTCATTCTCTTATCTGAATGTTCTCATTCTCATTATGCTTATTATTTATAGATTATTATGCTTATTATTTATAGATTGTATTAAGCCTATAGCTCTCAAAATATATTGCTTAACTCCATCTTCTTATTCTCTTAACTGAATGTTCTCACTCTCATTATGTTTATTATTTATAGATTGTATTAAGCTTATCGTTCTCAAAGTATATTGCAGTATATTGCTTAACTGTTTTCATTCTGATGATGTTTATTATTTATAGATTGTATTAAGTCTATTAGCTCTTATAGTATATTATTTAACTGAATGTTTTTATGATGTTTACTATTTATAGATTATATTAAATTTATAGCTTTTATAATATAATATTTAATTAAATATTTTTATTCTTATGATGTTTACTTAAATGAAGGTGACTTCAAGCTAAGAGATGGAGTCATTAGAGTACAACTAAACCTTCATCTAATAGTTTTTTATTACCAAGTTATTTAAATTTAATTTAATAGTTGCATCATCATTGAAATTAATCTAATAGTTATCCAATATAAATGTGATAAGCTAATAGTTGTAGAATCATTGTAGTTAAGCTAATAGCTCTATCTAATAGTTAATTAAGTATTTTATTTGAGAGTTGGGGTGGACTACAACCTATTCTTTCATGCACTGGGAGGATGAGACACTACAACAAGTGTACTGTAAAGATTGATTCAAAATTCGAAATAAACAATTATAATACACACACACACACGCACACACACATAGTAGCTATACATAGATGGCATAGCTCATGAATAGATAACCAATAGCTCATGCAATATAACTAAAAGAATGTGAATATATATATATATATATATATATATATATATATATATATATATAGTTGATAAATGGATAATAAGAAGAATGCCAGTGATAACATGTAGCTAGGCATGGATAACTCAAAGTTGAACTCATTTAACTAGAATAATATGAGGAATAAAAAAATTACAACTAATCCAACCACAAACTATGTGGAAGTGCTAGTTTACAAACTTCAATATATAAGCAATTGCAAGTCAACTAAAAGTAATGGTTTGAGTTGAAGTTAAGTTAAAGTTGTATCATCAGTGAAGTTAATCTAATAATTGTATCTAACAATCTAATAGATGATTGGAGTTCTAATTATCACGTTGAAGTTGAAGTTTAATTTTCCAACTATAGTTAATTTAAAAGTTAATATATCAACTATTGCAATTCAAGTAAAAGTTGTGATTTGACTTGAAGTTAACCAAAATTGTATCATCATTGGAGTTAAGCTAATACTTGTATCTAATAATCAAATAGTTATATGATCATGATTGAAGTGTACTTATCACATCATTAATGTTCAGAATTGAATAAATTGAAGGGTAAGGAAAGGGATTTGAGTGAAAAAGAGATTATTTTTGCATGCAAGCAAATTGTGAAAATGATAGAAGTTTTAGAGTAGGAAAATAATCTCTAACCTTCATAGAGACCTCATCGTGGATGAGGAATATGATGAATGTGAAGACAATGAGTTAAATTGGAGTGAAGATGGGGATTATGAGTATGATGATGAAATTGTGGAGTGTGCATTAGAAGAAGGTGAACAGCTAGAAGATACCCCATTGGGAATTTCAAATTCCCTTATATATTTTGATGGTGTGGTGAGGTTCAATGAGAATCGTGAAGAATGCAATTATGATTATGTTAGAACCATCAAGTATGAAGTAGAATAAGGAACATTTTTAGGACATGGCCATTGAGGCACTAAAATTGTTTGATGACTTTAATGATTGTGCATATACAAGTATATAGGAAGAATAAAGAAGCCATGCTAATGCTTCTTGTGAAGAAAATGACCATGTTGATGTTGTAGGTGAAGAAGAGGGCACCATTGTTGTTGAACTTGAGGTAAGATTTGATGAACCTAATGGGTACCTTGAAGATTTGGACAACAATCTTGATGGTGCAATTGATGTTGAAGGAAATGAAGTTGAAGATGATTTTGTAGAATAAATAACATCTCATAAAGAGGCTATGAAAAAGGAAATTATGCACATGGTTGGATAGACAAAAGAGGTTGAAATTGAAAAGGAGGTAAGATACAATCAAGAATAATTCATGGGTGAATAAGGAATCGTAGGGATCAACAAAGAGATTAAATTGATTAAGGATATGATGAACAGAGTGGAAAAACAAGTTAAGGTTGAATTCCATAAAAATTATGAGTAAATGGCTACAACAATAGAAAAAGAAGAATATACAATAGTAATGAGGATTGTAGAGATGATTATAGAGGATAAAATGGGAATGAATTTGAAAGGTGTAGAAGGTGAGGGAAAGAAAAGAAATTCATGTGGTATCAATTTGTAAAATTGAAGGATCTTATATCACAAAAAAGATTTTGAAGGTAAATTCCATGTTGATGATGGACCTAAACAACATATGAAGAGTACCTTAGAAGTAGTGGAAGAGAATGATAATATTGACATGGTTGGATTAGGAGACATGGATGATGAGAAGGTAACTATTGAAGTTGAATGTGTAGTATACCAAGGTGAAAGTGAAGAGGAAGATGAGCAAATCAAAGAACTCTTAGTTTTATTTAACTATTTGGATGTTTGTGTTTTTTGAGGTGTTGACAATAGTGTTATAACTAAAAAATATGAATGAAGAACGCCCTCATGATGTGTTGAAGCTACGAATCAACATAGGTAAGACAAATAGAAAATAAAATGAAAGGTATTTACAATTTGAATAAGCAACATACATGGAGAACCCTAGGGATTATCTTTTTCTTGATTAAGTTTCTAATCAAGATGATGAAAAAAGGAACATGGCAATGAAATGCTCACCAATGTAAAGGAAATTGTTGAAGAAGATGATGTTGAAACTGTTGATTATGATGGAATCATTAAAGCTACAAGATATTAATATTTTGATGGAGGGAATGAAGTAGGAATGCCAAGAATGCATAGAAGCACCACCATCAAGGAAGCAATTGGTGAAGACATAGAAAATAAGGTATGTTTTTCTTTAAGAAAAAAATAATTGGAAGAATAACCAATGGATTAAATGCTTATGATGGGGAACTTTGAGGAACTTAAGTTTTGCTATAAATTGATAAGGTGTTAGGAGGAACTTCGACATATTAGTTATAGTGACGAGGATGATGAGGATAGTAGGTGGGGTCATATTATACCAATATTACTACAAATGGAAATGATGAAGACTAAGATAAAAACCCATGAAGTGAAGAGAGTTTGAATTCAAAGAATGATGAGAAAATGAATTAGAATTTTATTGTTGATGATGATAGTATTAGTCCTAAGTATCCTGATCAAATGACATTGAAAATGAAGAAGGGAGTGAACATGAAGCTAAACAATAAAAGAAAAATTAGAGTTCCAAATATGGAGTCAAAGGAACAAAAAGAAAAGGCATATGCTTCATGGTCATGCTTGTGAGAGTTTAAGCCATATAGTTTTTCTTAGCACAAGGATGTGTTTTTTGTTTTTCTTGGATATTTTGACATAGCTACACTAGCACTACTATATTAGAAACCATCACAGGAATTTGCATAAGTGAAACTTCCATGGTCATAGACATCCTTTAAATTTGCAAGAACAACTAGATGTTTATATGCAATTTTGTTTTTTGTGGATGCTCATGTGGGGGTATTTGTGCAAAATGATATGACCATCCATTAAACATATGTATGAATGGTTATATTATGCAGGAGGTTGATTTTTGTGGAGACTCATCAGTGGAACCAATTTGATAAAACCTCCACTACTAATGTGAATCCTAGATTGGATTGTTGAGGGGTTTTGAGGGTAGTTTGTCATTGAGATAATGCCTAAGTTTAATTACCCAATTTACATCATTGTGAGTTTAACAAAGGAATATTTTTTTTTACTTTGGTTAAAAAAAAGAATGTAGGGGCATATACATGTCTAGAATGCTTATAGTTTGACATAGAATCAAGGAAGGATTCATTGTACCATTTTAATAGAGCTTTGTTTTTCATTATTAAACCATTAATACTTGCACATGAATCATGAAATAAAATTTTCTTGGAACTATGAAGTGAAGGTTGTAAACAGTTTAAAAAATACATGAATGTAAAATACAAAGGAAGATGGTTATGAGGGTCCATGAATGTAAAATACAAAGGAAGATGGTTATGTGAGTAGGGGGTCTTGTTATTATTTTGGAGGAAAAAATGTCAAAGAAGAGATGTTGCACATGAGGAGAGAATAAGGAAAGGGAAACCTTATTAAAGGAGGTAATTTTTTAGGAAGAAATCTACTTGAGAAGCAGAGGGGAAAAGATAAAAAGAAGGATGGGTAGCCAAGATAGAGTTGAAGGTTGAGATGATAGTTGAGGTAAATAAGAATCAAGATAAGAGGAAGTTAGAGTAGAATTCATAGAGAAGAAGAAGGTTAAAATAATAAATAAAAAATAAATGAAAAGAGCATAAGAAGGATAATGTAGAGGAAATAGCAACTAGGATAGGTAAAAGATTTTAGTATCCGAAATTAAATAGGAAATTCTATTTAAAGTGTACATGAGAGTTAGACTAATAGGTTTGAGTTTTAATGATGAAAACTTGAAGGGTATTTGAGTTCCTTGTAATTTTTTAGGAAGAGATTCCATTGAGGCCAGTTATGTAAATTGTATAACTTATTTTCTCAATATCAATAGAGGTCCTTTTGAGCCCAAAATTTTAATTGAGAATTCATGGGTTTTTTGTTATAATGTGTTGTAATGTTGTCTAGAGGCTTGATATAATATTCTAATCAATATCATATTTATGATCTTTATAAAATAATTTGTGGGGAATTACATGTAACTTGGCCTCACTAGAATTTTGCATTGCACATGGAGATAGTTAAGGATTTATTGGGAGGTGACTTGTTTGTTAGGTAACATTGAATTGCACTAATAGTTCATTCTTATCCAAAAATTATACCTTATATATTGATGATATTATCTTGTATTTATTGATCTCCAACCTTGATTATGCCTTAATATCAGTGGTCCATGTTTCTCCTCCTTACTATAAATTGATGTCATTAGTCTTGACTCAAGTAATTACAAGTGGATGGTTTCTTATGGTATTGAACTTTAACTTGGACCTTATGGGTCCTTATTACATATCAACCATAAGTAAGGATTTGTCATATTGGAGAGTTGATTTGAAGAATAGAAGACCAACTTCTGTGGATATTTTCTCACCTTAGGTTCTTACCACGTATATCTCTTCTCTCTTGTATATGTTGATTCCTATATCTTACTATTTTGTTTTGATGTTTTCCCTATGAGTTTAGACAGGTTAAATATTGTGTTTATAGTTCATTGTACATATGTTTTTAATATTACATTGCATCAATTCTAGTTGATCTAACATGGTGTTGGAGTAGGTTTCAAAACACTAACTCATTGGATGAAATTCTATGTTGCCAAATTTCATGCATCAAACACTAATATAATTTTAGAACCATTGGCCCACCACTTCATATTTAGTTTTTATTAGATTTGCTTTAGTCACACTTTAGTAGATCCGAAATTTCCATTGTAAAGGAACCGGGGATGGATCTCTTCTGAAAAATTTAAATTTGATTGTTGTGACCTTTACATATAGCTTAATACAGCCTACCATTACTCATTAGAACAGTGTTTCTATCATTTGAAATGGATGTTTTCATGGAATTTCATTTTTCTTCCCAGTTTAGGAGATATTGTCAATTGAATCTCTATAGGTATTTGTCCCAACAAGGTCATGTGGAGCTTGAGTTCCAGCAAACGGTTTCTCATTCCCTAAACTAAAATACAAAAATCCATATACCAATGTAAATATATATTTTTGATATCTCAAATAGATTTCTTTTGAAATTTTATTTTGCTTCCTGGTTTGGGACATATCGTTAATTGAAGCTAACTAGGTATTTGACACAAGAAGACCATTTGTAGCTTGAGTTTTAGAAGGAATTTTCTCACTCTTTAAGATATTATAGAACAAAATCCATATACCGGTGAAATTATATCTTCAATATCTCAAATGGACTTTCCGCATAATTTCATTTTGCTTTCTGTTTTGGGACATATAATGAATTGAATATTTATGGTTATTTGGCATAAGAAGGCCATAGGTATCTTGAGTTTCAACATACATTTTTCAATCCTCCTGCTACTAAAAAACAAGCTCCATAAACTGATGGAAACATTTTTTTGATATCTCAAACGAGTCTTTGACAAAATTTGATTTCATCACGTGTAGAAAAATTTATGAACAAATTTGCATCAAGAGATCAACAAACCTAAAATTCAAATTTTCGATATGATTATTTAGGATGGTGATGGAACGTATCTCCTTTGTTTAAATTTGACAATTTAGTATGTTTGAGATAGTTTCTTGATGGAAGAAATTATTGCTTTATGGAAAGACCATTTTACATTGCATGTGGTGCATATTTGAGCACTTGTTGAACTTGATGATCATTATGAGATCATGTTCATGTTATTTATTGAAACACTATATTTTATCATCAACACATTTAGTTTGTTGGATCATAGTTAGCTTCATGTTATAATAGCTTTAATATCTTGTTGGGGAGATTTCTTGATACAATGTGGGCATGTCATGATGATTCATGATTTTCCTCTTGGAGGTTTCTTTCTTATAGCTAGCTCTATATTTTATTCACCAATTCTAGAGTGGTATTATGAAGAGTTTGGAGACATATTGGTTTTAAAAACTTAATCCATCTTGATTTTCTTGTTACTCTTTATCATGAGCATATTGGTGTTGTCATTACAAGTCATTCTACGTTGTTTCTTGATGGTAACAAGTGTATTGTTCTTGCACCTTATTGAGGTTTATGGTTGCTTTTTGTTGATGGTTTCCTATATTTTTCCATTGGAAAACATATCCTTGGCAACAAAAAATATTGAAGTTCTCTTTTCCACTTTATCCTGTTAGATTTTTAATGGTTATACAAGATCTAAAACATTTAGCACCATAACATCATAAGCATAAGCAAAGGATCACTGAAAGAAAGATAAGTGCAGCAACAGAAAAGAACACAGACATTTATTCTGGGAAACCCTCATGGGGGAGAAAACCCACAAAAACTTCCTCTATATAGAATTCTACCAAGTACATTATAAAACCCCAAGAAAAAGAATAGTTTCTCCTCTTCCACAGTATACTCTATGTCTCTCTCTCTCTTGCGCAATGCTTGAGTGTAAAGTGTGTAAGGATGAGAGAGGTGCCTCACCTATTTATATTCATCATGTGAGTGACTCAAATAACTAACTAGGTTGGCCATATTCTCTAATTAGGGTCTACCTACCTAGGGATACTCAAAATAACACTTCTAAAATACTTTCATGGGTACTATTGCCACAACTTACAACAAAGATTTTACTTCATGACTTCTACATGATGAGTTACATCAAGGGAATATCTGAATGGAGGAATACAATAAAACTACAATATAATATATTCCTAAGTTACAATACTTTAACACTCCCTCTTAACTAGGAAGTTATTCTATATTAGCAGTAACCACCACCACAACTATACATATGCCACGTGAATCTCTATATGTCATAGAAAGTTTTGGAACAACATCATGAATCTTCATAATAAATATTAGTATGAGAACACTGGATCATATTCTGTAGCATCGGTATGTGAATACTGAATCTTCTTCTGTAGTATGAGTATGTGAATACTGAATCATCTTCTGAAACATCAGTATGTGAATACTGAACCTTATTCTGTAACATTAGTATCTGAATACTAAATATTATTCTGCAACTTCATTATGTGGATACTGAATCATATTCTTCAACATAAGTATGTGGATTTTAATTTCCCTTTTTAATAATTTTATTATAATGACCAATTTTTCACTTTTTTCCATATTTTGACCTTTGACTACTTTTGATGTCTAGGTCTCCTAATTGAACCAAATGCTCCCAAATATTATGAGAAGGTATATGATTGATATTAATACTTGAATATCAATGCTAGCTCTTTGAATTCATTCGAAGTGAATTCTCCACCATTATCTTATCGAATGCTCTTGATCTTCTTTTCAGTATGGTTCTTGATCAAGGCTTTGAATTTCTTGAACTTGCTGAACACTTCATCTTTGTTTTTCATCAAGTAAATCCATGTCTTTCTAGAAAAATCATCAATAAAAGAAACATAGTATGCATACTCGCTTAGTGAGTTTGATGACATTGGACCGCATACATCAGAGTGGATGATTTCTAGAATGCCTTTGGCTTTGCTTTTGCTGCTAGGAAATGTCTTCTTTGTATTCTTCCCTTTCACACATCCTTTGCAAACTCCATCGTTATTTGTTTGGAATGCAATAGGTAGTGCTCTGTAGTGCACATGTGCAAGCCTTCTATGCCAAAGCTCATTTGGCTCTACCGTATCATGGATCAAGGCTTGTTCTAGGTGACCCTTCAATTTGTACAAGCCTCCTTCTTGTTCTCCAATCACTACTGCATCATCAATTTTCTTTCCCTTTGGCCACATGATGACTTGACCATCGATGAATGCAACCCACATTCCTTTTGCATCCAAGGCTGAAATGGATAGAAGACTCTTCTTAAGTCCTGGAACAAACAATACTTCTTTCATTGTTAGAGACTTACCAGAGTCTAGCTTGTATGAAGATTCCCCACTACCTTTTATTGGATATTGGTAGTCATCTCCTAGTTTCACCTTGTGAGGTGATTCATTTCTGACAGTCTTACAAAGGATTCCTTGAATCTCGTCATATGTTTGGAAGCCCCACTGTCTATAAGCCAATCATAATTTCCATGAGTAATGTTACCTGTGAGAGCTGAGATCAGAACATATTCATCCTCGCTTGAAGAATCTTCACTTTCATATATGGATCTCTTTCTGGATGGTTCATCATCCTTTGCAGCATGAGCATGATGTCTTCTTTGGCCTCGTCTCCCTCCGAAACTGGAACCTCTATACTCATGTAGGTGTCCAATCCAGTTTCTTCAGAGAGATCAAATACTTCTATGCTTGGAAGTTGTCAACTTCACCAAGCTTATCATCAAGATATTGTGATAGATCATATTGAAATGAGAACCTCAAAAGGAAATACAAAAGATTAGATCTTACCGATTTGAGGTGTCTGTCCTTGTCTCGGAGTTCGCTGATCTAGGGTTTGTCGCAGAAACCCTAATTTTCAAAACTTGGAAAATTTCATATATGATTGGACGAACAGATAGATCTCTTCAAATGGATTTTTCCAATGTACTCCTTTTCTAAAAATAGTGGAGGGAAGCTCCTGAAACAGGAAGCCCTAATTTACTGATTTCTTCTGCAAAAGTGCCTGTTACTGTTTCTATGATATATACGACATTACTAATTGTCTGTGTCTGAAATTTCGCACTGAGGTAACGTCGCATGTCCCTGATCCAAAACCATAGGTTTCATTAGAATTGGTTTCACCATTTTGGATTTATGATCATTTTCCCAAGGTGACCTGTTACAAGACTCTTCAGAACAGCGAAGTTGTACAGCATACCACGTGTCACTGGTTCATCTTCTGAGTCTGATATTCATACCACCGAAAGGACAGTCCGTACCCTTTCTGGAACATCTTCAAGAATTCCATTTGGACCTCTGTAGCTCAAGATATTGCAGATCTCCCCAGATGTCCTGTTCGGGGATGAATTCTCGAAGAGGCTAGAACCCTAACTTGAAGAGATCATATCTCCTGGAGTACAGCGAATCTGAGTAGAATTTTTGGACACAGGCTTTGTCAGGATTGCATATTCGGACCCGACAATTTTTAGCTTCTGAGACTTTGCCAATCTCAGAATATAGCGACTATACCAAAACTTAGCAGTTTTAGTATTTAGGGTTTCTCCTAGCTCAGGGTCAAACTAGGGTTTGACTTTCCTGGAGTTTTACCCAACCAAATTTCTTGATCTAGGTCTCTAAACTTCGGTTTTGATGAGAAGAATAACCCTATGCTGGTCTCACTCAAAAATTCATCTTCTGTAGAAAGCCCTAATTTCCGCATCGAAGACTGAAAATGCTCGGAATCAAATTCCGCTTCGACAGAAAGATGCGCCCTTCAATGGGGAGTCATCTTAGCATACTTTTGCTGAAAATATGTGGAGGAAGATCCACAAAATAGGAATGCCTAGTTATTTTAGCTGCACAATGTCTTCTTCTCAGGTTAGCTCTGATACCGTGTTAGTTTTTCATCACATTTAAGCTAGCATTATGATCTTAGGATATTTTCACTGAGAGAATAACAAGCATAGCAATAAAACACAAGATACAAGAGACACAAAGAGTTTTCCTCGGGGAAACCATAAAGGAGAAAACCCTGCAACTTCCTCTAAGATAGAATCAACACCAAAACAGTAAGAGATCTCCCAAAACAGTAGTAGTCTTCTGTCTTCTGTCTAGTCCCAAAATTTCCTTCTCCAGTAGTGCGCCACACTTGGGAGAGCAAGTGATGTATTTCACAAGTGATAAATAGAGAGACTCTCACTCTCTATTTATATTCATCCGTTCACTTGAAGTGCACTTAATCACGTAGGCTCGACTTACAATTACTTACTCGAGCCTACACCTTAATTAGTGTATAATAACTCAAGTGCCCCGAAACTGTGGGGACTTACCTAATGACTTAAAAAGACTTGTTTACATTATTAATCCTCCCGATCAGAACATCGGGGCATGACAACATGACTCAAATACATAATAGAAACATCCCGGAATAAACATCGGGTTACAATACATAAGATACATAGAAGAATACATTCTGAAGTTACATATACATAAACACTCCCTCTTAACTAGGAAGGTATTCTTTCGACATGATTTTCAGCACTGGTCTTCTTCTCTGTATCAACTGGAACATCTTCGTCTTCAAGTCATCTTCGTCTTCAAGTCATCTTCATCTTGAAGTCATCTTCATCTTCAAGTCATCTGGATCTGGATCATCTCTCGATCTGGATCGTCACTGTTGGATCTGGATCATCACTCGATCTGGATCTCATAGAAAATCATCACTGGATCTGGATCATCACTCGATCTGGATCTCATAGAACATCATCACTGGATCATCACTTGATATGGATCATCATCACTGGACTAGATCTGGATCATCACTGCTGGATCTGGATCATCACTCGATTTGGATCATCACTGCTGGATTTGGATCATCACTCGATCTGGATCTCTCAGAATCATCATAACTGGATCTGGATCATAGCTCGATCTGGATCAACACTGGTGCTATCTCAAGATTCTTCTCGTTATAGGAAGTTCTATAGAGCCAGCCCTTTTTCAAGCTGGTTGTAGGCCTACCCTCGTGTAGGTCTTCGCCCAGCACTTATATCTTACCTGCTCGTCAGAAAGGCACGCCCAACACTCACATCTGATCATGTAGTAAACTACAATCCCATCAGAAAGGCCCAGCACTCACATTCACCAGCATGATAGGACACACCTACTATCATCTGTGAAATGGCTCAGCACTTACAACCACCAGCATGATAGGACACACCTACTATCATCTGTGAAATGGCTCAGCACTTACAACCACCAGCATGATAGGACACACCTACTATCATCTGTGAAATGGCTCAGCACTTACAACCACCAGCATGGTAGGACACACCTACTACCATCTGTGAAAAGGCTCTGCACTTACAATCACCAGCATGGTAGGGCACACCTACTACCATCTGTGAAAAGGAACTGCACTTACAGTCACCAGCATGATAGGAAACACCTACTATCATCTGTGAAATGGAATAGCACTTACAGTCACCAGCATGATAGGACACACCTACTATCATCTGTGACAAGGCTCAGCACTTACATCCATCCAGGCGGGAACACATCATGCTCACAATGATGGAAGGGAATGCACTCATATCTAATCATGAGGGGAACACATCCCAACAATCATATTAGAATGGCCCCCAGTCCTCCTCGACTAAGCTACCTGGTAACTGACCAGACGCCTCCATTCTCCTAGAGAATGACAGTTGCCCTTACATCCGACCTGCTCGTCGGAATGGCCAACACTCACATCTGACATGGAAGGAACTTAATCCTTTAGCCATGAGCAGAATGGTTCAGCCCTTACATCTGACCAAGTGGGAACACATCCGTCTATCACATCAGAATGGCTATCCAGTTCTTACACTGAGTGTTCCTGGTAACTGACCAGGTGCCTCCATTCCTAGAATTGCAGTTGCTCTTACATCTGTCCTGCTCGACAGAATGGCCAGCACTCATATCTAACATGGAAGGGAGCAACCCTCTCACCATGACAGAATGGATCAGCCCTTACATCTGACCATGGAAGGAACCAATCCTCTCACCATGTCAGAATGGCTATGGGTCTCATCACTTTCTCTGGGAGGAAGCCTCGATCTGGAGAGCACCAAGTCTCTCTCTGAAGTACTCAAACTTCAACCTAGCCAATGGCTTCGTCAATACATCAGCTATCTGTTCCTCCGTCGCAACATACAGGAGCTTCACTGCTCCTCTCTGCACCATATCCTTGATATAGTGATACTTGATATCGATATGCTTCGACCTGTCATGAAACACTGGATTCTCTGACAACTTCACGCAACTCTAGTTGTCACAATGTATACAAGTAGCATCTAACTGGAGATCAAATATATCAGACAGTAGTTTCCGCAACCATACTACCTCACAACTAGCTGAACAAGCTGCGACATACTCTGCTTCAGCTGTACTCAATGCCACTCAGGATTGCTTCCTGCTAAACCAAGAGATCACACCTGATCCCATACTGAAGCAACATCCCGAAGTAATTTTCCTGTCGATGGCACTGCCTGCCCAATCTGAATCAACATAACCTTCCAGGTTAATCTTTTGATTCGCATCGTACTTGAGCCCATAATCAATTGTACCCTTTAGGTACCTCAGAATATGCTTTGCAGCAGTCAAGTGAACACTTCTCAGATCTGTCAGGTACTGGCTCAAGGTGTTCACAGCAAAGCAAATGTCTGGTCTCATGTTCGTCAGGTACATCAATGACCCAATCATCTGATGATACATCGTAGCATCAACCGACTCTGATGAAGCATCACTCAATAGCTTCATGTTCGATGCCATAGGTGTGGTCATGCAGTCCATCATCCTAAACCTCTTCAGGATCTTTACTGCATACTTCCCTTGTCCAAGTAAGATTCCATATGCACTCTGCCACACCTCCATACCTAGAACAATAGTGCATCGACACATAACAGGAGTATCACTGGTCTTCCGTCTTGAACCTTGAAGCAAAGGTTGGAATCCTCTTTACTCTTAGTAAATCCTAGATTCATCAGTAATCTTCCCATCCTGTCATACCATGTCGAACCTCAATATATTCTGTAGTCACTCCCTCTGAAACGGAGCATCATACTCCCTCTGTCTTCTGTGCTCTATACACTGAAAACATTCTGTACCGGAGTGACAAGTAGCTTCCTATGCTACTAATATTCTATGTGACCATCTAGTGTATAGACTTGCATCTTCAACCTTGTAGCAAAGGTTAAGATCTTCATCAATCTCATCATGTATATGTTTCAACTCTTACTGGCTGCAAATGTCTCTTCGTAGTCTAGGCCTTCTTTTCATGAGAAGCCTCATGCTATGAATCTTGCTTTGTATCCCACGATGTTTCCATCTACTACATGATGGAACTATGAACTTCTCTTCAGGTTTCGATACTATGCCCTGACATCATTCTTCTTGAACTGGTCTTCCCTTTCTTCTTGGTGGCTGGAAGGTTCTGCATCAATGATGTCACTGCACTCATCATATTATTCTTTGTCTTTGAACTGTCGTCACTTTTTTTTCGGAACAAGTCTTCATTCTTCTTTGCTTGTAGGCGATTATGTATGCGGTCTTTCCTACAAGTCAAATGCATTTGTATGGTTAGAACATTTCATAAGGAATATTCATACTGGCAAATACTTATGCATAAATATATGATTATGCAACTACTTTAGCCAATACAACATTCATCCATATCTCATTGAAACTTTCTAGATGCCTTCCATCTCTACCAGGACAACATTGAGATTGTGCACTAATCCAATATGTCAGCAAAGAGGTTTCATTCTAGATAAGTAGCAATGGAGAATTTGTATAGCACCATGAGCTACTTACCCATCACATGCATATTAGTAGTATACTGTCATTAATGCAAACATCCTATCATGCATGATATATCAATTGAATATAAACAAATGCATAACAAAATAATATCATGAAATGACAATTGAATACTTATCTTTATTTGTTTCGAGGGTAGACTCCTTCTTGAGCCTTCAGCTTCATCGTCTTCTTCATTCATAATAGCATCGTTTCTTATCCAAAATCTAAGGTGGATAAGAAGTTCTTCAAGAGTTGAGTTCTTCATATTCCTCATTGATTGAGGGATCTTGTTTGGATGGCGATATCTTGATCTTCAATTGCACACATCTTCTCTTCTCTTCTTATGATTCAAGCTTCTTCTTCTTCCCAAAGTTTGCTGAAAGTAATCACTTCCTTCTAGAACACATTCCTTGAATGAATTCCACGATCCTGGGAGGCCATTCAAGGTGGCCATCATCACTTCTGCATTCTTCACTTTTTCTTTTACCGCTTCAAGTTGTTCTTGATTTGAGAGACTCTTATGACTGCATGGTCTCTGCATTCTAGATCTTCACATTCTTCAACTGGACTATTTAGGTCATATTCTGATTTTTGTTCTTCCCTTCAAATAGCTTGAAATTCTGTTCTTCCATTCTGCAACCCCATTCTGTTGTGGATTATAAGGAGTTGACAACTCCCTCTTAATCCCTGCTTCTTTGCATAGCTCTTTGAATTCATTCGAAGTGAATTCTCCACCATTATCTGATCGAATGGTCTTGATCTTGTTTTCAGTATGGTTCTTGATCAAGGCTTTGAATTCCTTGAACTTGCTGAACACTTCATCTTTGTTTTTGATAAAGTAAATCCATGTCTTTCTAGAAAAATCATCAATAAAAGAAACATAGTATGCATACCCGCTTAGTGAGTTTGATGACATTGGAACGCATACATCGGAGTGGATGATTTCTAGAATGCCTTTGGCTTTGCTTTTGCTGCTAGGAAATGTCTTCTTTGTATTCTTCCCTTTCGCACACCCTTTGCAAACTCCATCATGCTTTGTTTGGAATGCAATAGGTAGTGCTCTGTAGTGCACATGTGCAAGCCTTCTATGCCAAAGCTCATTTGGCTCTACCGTATCATGGATCAAGGCTTGTTATAGATGACCCTTCAATTTGTACAAGCCTCCTTCTTGTTCTCCAATCACTACCTCATCATCAATTTTCTTTCCTTTTGGCCACATGATGACTTGACCATCGATGAATGCAACCCACATTCCTTTTGCATCCAAGGCTGAAATGGATAGAAGACTCTTCTTAAGTCCTGGAACAAACAATACTTATTTCATTGTTAGAGACTTACCAGAGTCTAGCTTGTATGAAGATTCCCCACTACCTTTTATTGGATATTAGTAGTCATCTCCTAGTTTCACCTTGTGAGGTGATTCATGTCTCACATTCTTACAAAGGATTCCTTGAATCCTGTCATATGTTTGGAAGCCCCACTGTCTATAAGCCAATCATAATTTCCATGAGTAATGTTACCTGTGAGAGCTAAGATCAGAACATATTCATCCTCGCTTGAAGAATCTTCACTTTCATATATGGATCTCTTTCTGGATGGTTCATCATCCTCTGCAGCATGAGCACAATGTCTTCTTTGGCCTCGTCTCCCTCTGAAACTAGAACCTCTATACTCATGTAGGTGTCCAATCCAGTTTATTTAGAGAGATCAAATACTTCTATGCTTGGAAGTTGTCAAATTCACCAAGCTTATCATCAAGCTATTGTGATAGATCATATTGAAATGAGAGCCTCAAATGGAAATACAAAAGATTAGATCTTACCGATTTGAGGTGTCTGTCCTTGTCCCAGAGTTCACTGATCTAGGGTTTGTCGTAGAAACCCTAATTTTCAAAACTTGGAAACTTTCAGATCTGATTGGACAAAAAGATAGATATCTTCAAATGGATCTGTCCAATGTACTCCTTTTCTAAAAACAGTGGAGGGAAGCTCCCGAAACAGGAATCCCTAATTTACTGATTTCTTCTGCAAACATTCTTGTTACTGTTTCTATGATATCTCTGAAATTATTGATCCTCTGTGTCTGAAATTTCGTATTGAGGTAACCTCATATGTCCCTGATACAACACCATAGGTTTCATCAGAATTGGTTTCACCATTTGGGATTTATGATCCTTTTCCCAAGGTGACCTGTTACAAGACTGCTCAGAACAGTGAAGTTGTACGGCATGCCACGTGTCACTGGTTCATCTTCTGAGTCTGATATTTATATCACCAAAAGCATAGTCCGTTCCCTTTCTGGAACATCTTTAGGAATTCCATTTGGACCTCTGTAGCTCACGATATTGCAGATCTCCCCAGATGTCCTGTTCAGGGATGAATTCTGGAAGAGGCTGGAACCCTAACTTGGAGAGATCATATCTCCTGGAGTACAGCGAATCTGAGTTTGATTTTTGGAAACAGGATTCATCAGGATTTTATATTTGGCCCCTGCAATTTTTAGCTTCTGAGACTTCGTCAATCTCAGAATATAGTGACTGTACCAAAACTTAGCAGTTTTAGTATTTAGGGTTTCTCCTAGCTCAGGGTCAAACTAGGGTTTGAATTTCCTGGAGTTTTAACCAACCAAATTTCTTGATCCAGGTCTCTAAACTTCGGTTTTGATGAGGAGAATAACCCTATGCTGGTCTCACTCAAAAATTCATCTTCTATAGAAAGCCCTAATTTCCGCATCGAAGACTGAAAATGCTCGGAATCAAATTTCGCTTCGACAAAAAGATGCGCCCTTCAATGGGGAGTCATCTTAGCATACTTTTGCTGAAAATATGTGGAGGAATATCCACAAAATAGGAATCCCTATTTCTTGTAGCTGCACAATGTCTTCTTCTCAGGTTAGCTCTGATACCATGTTAGTTTTTCATCATATTTAAGCTAGCATTATGATCTTAGGATATTTTCACTGAGAGAATAACAAGCACAGCAATAAAACACAAGCACATCACAAGAGACAAGAGACACAAAGAGTTTTCCTCGGGGAAACCATAAAGGAGAAAACCCCACAACTTCCTCTAAGATAGAATCAAGACCAAAATAGTAGGAGATCTCCCAAAACAGCAGTAGTCTTCTGTCTTCTGTCTAGTCCCAAAATTTCCTTCTCCAGTAGTGCACCACACTTGGGAGAGCAAGTGATGTATTTCACAAGTGATAAATAGAGAGACTCTCACTCTCTATTTATATTCATCCGTTCACTTGAAGTGCACTTAATCACGTAGGCTCGACTTACAATTACTTACTCGAGCCTACACCTTAATTAGTGTATAATAACTCAAGTGCCCCAAAACTGTGGGGACTTACCTAATGACTTGACAAGACTTGTTTACATTATTAATCCTCCCGATCGGAACATCGGGGCATGACAACATGACTCAAATACATAATAGAAACATCCCGGAATAAACATCGGGTTACAATACATAAGATACATAGAAGAATACATTCTGAAGTTACATATACATCAACATTCTCATGCTATGTAATTATTTGAATGGGGACATTACTGTCCTCCCCATCCAATATTTCTTGTCCTCAAGAAATTCCAAGTTTTTATATTGCAATATTTTTCTCATATTCCCAAGTGGAATCCTTATTTGTTACTCCTTCCTTTGCACCAAGTGCTCTATTATGGTTCTTCTCATTAATTTTCTTTAGCTGCAATTTTAGTAGTGGCATTCATGTACTAAAATTTTGTGTTCCCAAAAGTAAAGAGATGTTTAATGTGCATATTGATATATCCTGTAACATCAACCCTAAAACCAAAAGGATTAATAAAATCCATAGAAACCTAATTTGTGCAAATAATCTTTACCTCCATATTTTGGAAACCTTTTCTGAACTTTTACCTCTTTTTGGTTCTGTATAATTCTTTGAATTTGTTACTGAGTTACCAAAATTTGAGTTTGTTAATATTTCAAGAAATTTCAGAGATGAACCACCATGATTTTTGCTGCAGTACTCTGATTACAATCATCTTCTCAAGTGGTGACTAAATATCCAATGCTGCTTGTTTCCCCCAAAATTGAAACCAATGAGACAACAAATTATCCCAGGGTCCAATATGATCTTGATACATGCATGGTGTGAAATGTCTATGATTAAATGCAATGAAAACGAAGCATGTGAATATTGAATACATCTCTTGAAAGGTCTCCCACAGAGGAAACTAGAACATTTCTCTGCAAATATGAACTCAAATAACTGAAGGTCGGTTTTCTTTCTCAAATAAACAACCAAACTGCTACTCCAAGTTAGATGAAACCAAGGAATTCTAGGATCCCATTGTTGGTATTGCACCCTTCCAAACATCATGAGTACAAAATATAGATCATGATAGTACATAACAACATCATACAAATGTACATCAAGAAGGTACCTCATCAAAGAATCATGAAAGTGCTTGTACATCCAAGTAAGTAGATCACCATGTGGCCCATACACACAAGCATCAAGTATTATATCAGATATTCCCCAATGACATAGGTGAGGATCCCATGTCCCATAATGCTGCTCCAAAAGAATATAATGTGCATCAAGATAATCAACCATGTGTTCTTTCATCCAAGAAGTGAATGAATAACCTCCACCAAAATCTGAATCAAATAAGGAGCAAAGAAAACATGAAGACTTCAAGTGGCTCAAATAAGTCTCATCAATACACCCATGAATATGTATATCATCATGAAATAATAGAGCATGTTGCTTCCAATAATAATGTTCTTCAATCATATATCTCTTCACCCAATTGTGGGATGAAGTTCCTCCAACATCAAATGGACTAGTCAAGGAGCAAGGAAAATCATGAGTCTCAAGTGACTCAAGTGAACATCATAGGTGCACCCAAGTAGATGTGTACCATCATAATGTAACAAAGGATGTTGCTGCAAATGTAAATAATTTGGTGCTCTGATAATGTCATAATCAAAAGGAGAGATAGAAGTTTCATACTCCTCATGTGGCACCATTAAAAAGAAAAATTTCACCCATAATTAATTAGGATGAATGATGAAAAAAACTAGTCATCCATTTAATGTCCCTTTTTAATAATTTTATTACAATGACCAATTTTTCACTTTTTTCCCTATCTCGACCTTTGACTAGTTTTGATGTCTAGGTCTCCGAATTGACCCAAGTGCTCCCAAATATTATGAGAAGGAATATGACTGATATTAAGACTTGAATATTATGTTCAAGTATGATTTATGACCCTCCAAATACTTCTTCAAACTTGTTTAATATTCTGGCCAAGGTAGTATTTTTCACTAGCAAATTGGAGTTCCAATTCCTCGAGGGTAAATGTTGAAAATGGCTTTCCAAATGCTCCCAAACCCACTCGAATTTTTGAAAAGAGGAAGAAGATGTTTAATTTAAATTATTAAGGTCTCATGTGAATAATTATTCAATTTATAAAGGATGTTATAAACCTCTCCCAAAGAGATACAAAATCACTAGTTCGACCCTTGGGGAAATGGCACCAAATCTTTTCCAAATGCAAATAAAATGAGTAAGATGGATTCAAATGGTTAAGTGTTGGATATTAAACTTTTAATACTCATAAATGGTAGTCCATTCATCATAAATATATCCGAGAAACATTCTTTCATTCGAAATCATCAGCATTACAATGTCATACATCAATATAGTGGGGAAATGGTCATTGTTTTCTCATTAATAATCACATTTACATACAAAAATTTGGTAATTTGACCTGAGAATTTATGAATATGAATAAAATAGTATATTAATCTTATTAAAATCATAAATGGTCCATGAGAATCTCTCCCAAAGAGTACAATATCTCACCCAAAGCGCAATCCCTCCATGAGAAAGAATATGCAATAAAAACTGGAAATGGTTGAGAGAATGTGATTCCCTGTAGCTTACACCTGAAAATAAAAAATCCATTAAATATTCATGAAATACATAAATGGCCTCTCCAAAAACCAACTTGGATAGGAATCTTTCACCCTCAAAATTGGCTAAGGCAAGAAACTAGTTATCCACTAGCTCTCTCTCTTCACAAATGAAAATTTCTCAAATGATCAAAATCCCTTATCTTGGTTGATCCATGTATTTTATAAACTTCCTTAACATTCTAAGGATACAAATCCATCCACAAAATAAATCCAATTCGAATTAGGGTGTGTACTCAAGATTTTCCATGTGTCCTTCCTTCCCTAGCCTTCCATATTCGCCCAATTCGAGTAGGGGCCCATTGAGCTTCCCCAACTCACATGAGCTCCTTCTTGGATGGTATATTTATGACTGAAATGTCATAATGGTCAGATTTCAGCCTTTAGGTATGCAATATGTCATAAATTTCATAACATCTTCATCATTGGTATCATAGATGTCATAGATGTTAGGGAATCTAGCCCAAAGTTCCAAGAAGCTCCCATTTTACTCTTCCTCTCCCGTATAAGTTGTATTTCCTTCAAAATTAGACCTATGATGCATATGGCCAAGTGTATTAGCATTATAAATAATCTAAGAACATTAGGATTCAAAATTCGAAGAGGAGGATGTCATGTGGCACATAAATTCTAGCTTGTGTGGGCCCCATAATATCCATGTGCCTCCATGATCCATTGCCACTTCAATTTTATATTGTATTTATTTAATTATATCCATTATTAAATATTTATTTCATTCTAATGTTTTAACATCATTTATTATCTCCCTTATCAAAATTCCAAATGTATCCATCCAACCAAGGGAACTAGTAGGATTGATGGAATTGTCTTGCTATGCAATTATTTGAATGGAGAGATTACATGGATACTGAACATTATTCTACAATATCAATATGTGGATAATGAGTCTTTATTCTGCAATGTCAGTATGTGGATACTCAGTCTTCTTTTGCAATATCATTATGTGGAAACTGACTCTTTCTTCTGCAATGTCAGTATGTGGATACTGAGTCTTTTTCTACAATATCAATATGTGGATACTAAGTCTTCTTCTGCAATATCAGTATGTGGATACTGAGTCTTCTTCTGCAATATTAGTATGTGCATACTGAGCCTTCTTCTGAAATATCATTATGTGGATATTAAGCCTTCTTCTGCAATATCAATATGTGGATACTGAGTTTTCTTGTGTAATATCAGTATGTGGATACTGATTCATATTCTGCAATATCAATATGTGGATATCGAGTCTTCTTCAGCAATATCAGTATGTGGATACTTCAATATCACTATGTGGATACTGAATGATCTTCTTCCATATAAGTATGTGAATAGTGAAGCATCTTCTACCATATCATATGTGAGTACCGAATCATCTTCTTCCATATCAGTATGTGAATACAGAATCATCTTCTGCCATATTAGTATGTGACTATTAAAGCATCTACCTATAGAATCACTATATGAATACTACAGTGACAACAACAACATCATTAGCATGTTAGTGCTAACACCTCATCATCAACAAATAAATGCTAAATCATTATTTGTAAAATCATTAAATAAATACTGAAGCAAACCTCATCAACATTAGTATAGAAATATTGAAACCACATCATCATCAATATGGTATTAATGAAACTACCTCATCATCATCAGTATGGGAATTGTTTGGGTACACAGGGTACTCCCAAAATACTGAACACCTTCAGATACTGCTTCACACAAATAGATCACAGATCAACACACCAATGTTTGCCACATGGTTAAAACCCTAAAGAGGAAAACAGTCCACGACCCCAACCAAAAAGCTACTTGGAGCAATTTATTATGCAAAAGAAAGAAAGTTACATGAGCTTCTCATAATCGATCAACTAGCCAAGGAATCTCTATGCTCTTTAAATATAGATCATAGACCAATCGAGTGTTAAGCCATAGATCAATGGTAGGTATGATCTAAGAGAAGTTGAACTGTCGGATCACTCTGGGGGTGTGCAAGAAGTTGAGGGACCTTTTAGATGCAATGGTGGAGTGAAGTCAATCACTCTTGATCCAAAAAAAAGAAATCATCCCAAGCAACACCGAACCTGCCAAGCCTAGTCCCAAGGCTGGCAATAGGCATGCCAACTAGGATAGTAAGAAAAATCGTGCCTCCATTTTAGTGAAGAGAATCGCGTGCGTGATTTCCTTCACTAAAACGGAGGCACGATTTCGAAAGCCTATTTTTTTTAAAAATTGGCTGAGGCCGTCTTTTTCTCATAATTGCGCTGCTATTGGACGAACGAGGACCAACTCTCGATTGTGCATACGCGATTTTGGGTGTTCTTGAGCCCTCCATCTCCACCTTTAGATAAACCTCCCCTTTGTGAGGTATTTTCTTCATTTTTTTTCATGTTTTTTTCATTTTCTTCATCAATTTATTTTCCCTAGATTGAAAAATTAAACCATATTAAATTAAATTATGGCCAATTGAAACAAAAACC
>LPNX010627843.1:63801-75302 GCA_001517045.1 Pseudotsuga menziesii
AAGACTAACTACTAGTCTCATCCATATTACAATTCCCGTCATTAACAATAATTAAAACATGAAATAACTACCAATCTCATTATTTATCCCTAACTACAGCCCTTTTCATTTAAATATTAGTTTCCCAATTCAATTAACTAAAATTATTATTGAACAATAACCCCCTTTAATTAAAGATAGTAAAACTAACATCCTAATCCAAATGATATTCTCTCTAATGGCATCTATATTAAGAATAAGTGTCATTCTCATCATAATAAAGTTCATTAAATCACTATTTCCATATGCATATTCACAAGGATCCTTGTGAATCTATACCAAAATCCACAAATAAACACCTTATAATTTTTTATGAAACTTCTTGAAGTTGCTCTTCCAAGAACATAAAAAAACACCTTATAGTTTTGATGAAACTTCCCAATACAAGTGTCAAAATAAGGTATAGTTCAGCTTCCCATGCTTTTAACAAATATTTCGTCTTGAATGAAGGGTACTTTTTGCTTAAGGTCAAGACAACAAAGTTCAACAATAGACTCTATGAACGTGAGGATACATAGGTAGGTTGATGTATTTGATTAAACATGCCAATCACATACTAGATCATACATGATATTTAATCCAGTGGAACCCTTGCAACCATAAAATCCATAAAGTTCTGCTAAATAGCCTTTGGAGTCCAAAAAACATCACACTACAACAAATAATTACATATCTAACAAAATCATTGCCTATACTGGTATTTTATTCATTAACAACACATTATGCCACCTATTCTTTACTATAAAATTCAAGATCAATCTTTAAATTTACATGATAGATTTAGTTTATATGTCAATAGTTATACAGTTTTCAGTTCTTAGATATGTCATTATATCATGTGTTTATATTTCTAATGATATTTTATTTGTATTTATGATTGCAGTGGCTACTATGGATCGTAACAATGTGGAGATACTGAGGTTCATTGGCCATTTGAGAGAGATTGGTTCGGCTTGGAGGGGTGGAGATGATATCCACTCCTCCCTGTCAGATTCATTGTTATCTATTGTTGATAAGATTGCAAGATCGAATGATGCGTTGTATAGCATCGCATCTTACAGGGAGAGAAAAAGGAAACAATATGCTGATGGGTTGAGTTACAATGAGGTAAAAAAGCTGAAAATAACAAAACAGGCCATCTATTCATTGTTTAGACTGCCTGGGATGGATAACATCCCAGAGATCAGCAGGCCACATATTTCTATTGAGTGGTTCACTTTTCCACCCATCAGAGACAACTGGATGGATAGGTGGTACATGGTTTTTGACATTCCCACTCACAACAATAGGGAAGTACCAATGTACTTCCTCCGAAAATTGTATGCAGAGTTTGTGATGGGGAAACATGTCAACTATTTTGACATGTTGGGCTTCCAGTGAGTTGGTAGGGGAATTCCCCAACACCGACCCCATGCTAGGCATAGAGATGCCAATCCACAGATACCTGCACCCTGTGCCTAGCTATCGAGGGCAGGCATCCCTCCTGCACATGACATGGTTTCCCAGACACAGGATGCATTTTTTACTCTAGCTAAGATGGTCTCTCGACACACAGCCACTATTGACTAGAGAGCGCCCTCTTCCTCTACTGGTCTACAACCACCGGCTTCTGGTGGTGGAGGGACATCTGTTGGTGGGGATAGGCTGACATCCCATGTGCCTCAGAGCGAGCCGCACGTCTGCACATTGTGTGGGGGACCCTGTTATGGTCCTGGACCAAGACATGGTACCAGTACGATGACTAGTGGTCAGGTAAGGACTTTCTTTTAAAACTCTGTTATTGAACTCAATTTTTAATTGTTCCATACTATATCTAAGATATTAAAAGATTCATAATATATATGCAATATTTACTCTTGCAGGAGATTGATGCCTCTCATGGGGGTGGTACTGCACCCAGTGTGGTTGTACCCAAGACCCAGAGAACCACAATTGAGGTAATATTTAAACACTTGTCATTTTGTTATTACAAGTATAATTTGTTAATGCATCTGTTAGTGTTGATTAATTTATTAAAATGTCTAATATTTACAATTTTTGAAGTTGCAGGAACCCCACTTAGAACGTGATGCTGAAGACATTGATATCAACGACATAGTCCAAGGTGGAATTTACGACTACTTGAAGAATGTAAGTACATGGGTTATGATTGAATCTTGTTCGAATTATTTAAATTTCTTACTGTACACTCCTTTATAGATCGTTAATGTAAATATAATTTTTAAACTTGCAGATGCTAAAGGCATCTGAAGAGGGGCAAGAAATTGATGGAAGTGGTCACTCCCATGGTGGAGATATGTCCCAGGAAGGGGTAAGTATATTACAACATGTTATTTTTTCAGTACATATTATTCCATCCATTAAAATCCATTTCTAACTATGGTAACACTTTATGAATGTAGACGTCATCGCAGATCCCTGCACCGCCTCTTTGGTATGGATCTCCCCATAGTCCAAACATAGATAAGGGGGCTGTTTACACCAGACGAGGTCCCTCTTCCTTGAACAGAGTGGGTGTGCATGAGGATCAACCTACTCATCCCACGGTAATGTACACACTTCCAATGGCAGTTGTTGGTTAGCTATGTATTCACTTCACAAGTGGTTTTTCTTAATGTTATTTTTGCATGTTTACAGCATCAGGATGTAGAGTCATCCATGCCAGACCTTAGTGGGATTGTTGATGCTGCTGTCAATGCCGCATCTACAATAGGGGTAAGTCACATTGAGGTACATCTACTTGAATATTTGTAATTGTACATTTCATTTGTATTGTTTCTGGACATGCATGATGTCTAACTATTTAATCATTTGGTGAATGTAGCCACACCCTTGTCCATTAGTACACACAACTGAGGTTGATGTTCAACCTACGGCTACTATTACTACTGGAGTGCACCGGCCTCATCCCCTAGAAATAGTTTTATCGGTGAGATGTTCATTTTTTACATAATTGATTAGTACTTTCTCATTCATGTACATGTTGATAATTCTTGAGATAATTGACATTTTTTTTTATTCGTAGAGAAGCATGGCAATGAGGCTTGCTACAAGGTCGAGTACAGCAGAGGCACCTACACCCTTGACACCACAGGAACCTATACCCCCGACGGATGCAGTGAGTCTTTGTTTTATTTACAATTGAGTCATAATTTAAATTTTCAAACTTTGTTATTGATGGAAAGTACTAGTTCAGTTACCTGATCAAGAAATATTGTCATTGATTTGCAGTCGCCAGAGATGCACAGTGGTCGTAGATAGAGACAAAGAGCATCAGGGTCCGGGAAAAACAAGAGAAAGCTAGAATATTGATGTGTTAGTCCAGGACAAATATGTATTTTTATATACAGTCTGGAGTTAGAGTATAGGGGCGCGGTCCAGGACAGATGTGCTTTTGTTTGCACATGTACATCAAATATGTTTTTGATACATGTACATTGACAGGCCATAGATCAAGGCCTTATATTTTTGTATTATAACTTTAATGGTATAAAAAATATTTCATATCAAGGCTCTTGAAATATTCATGGTTCAGCCTTTTAAGTGTGATTATACATGTGTGGCGAAGAATGTTTCTATGTGTAATGTTCCCAATTTTTTATGGATTTTACGATTGTATGGAGATATCAGTTATAAATTTGAGAACAATGCACAATTACAATAAATTACGTAATGACAAAAATGTACATTTTAATTGTTTTTACCACGATCCAATTGCATATACAATGTTATATTAACAATGTCAAATTGTATTCAAAAATATGGAACATAGGTCTAATACACATTTAAGCACCCAACACAACTAAGCAACTGATCCAACTTGGTGGAATACAAAAGCACCTTACCCACATAACAACCTAACAAACATTTAAAGGATGCACAAAGTTGACACACTTAAATGACGCACCAGTGTGGTCTACATAAATAAAATTATTTTTTGGCATGATGTCTTTCATCTAACGAGTACATGGGATACACATCAAACCTAAAAGTATTCGAGTATTATAAGGTTGATTCAAAATAACGGTTATGACTATATCCTACACATTATGTATGTCCTACACATTATTTTATCATTTTGTTAATGTACATGGCATTTGATGAATGGCCTCGAGTAACAACTTTGAAAGAGATGAAAGTTATGTGTGATTAATGTACATGGCATTTTCGAAGCATTCATAGCATGAAGATATATATATTTTGTAATAATGGCGTAATAGAATGGCCACTTGTTTCTAAACATAAACATGTTCCATTACATGGTTACTGACTTAATGGCATTGTCTCCTCCTGCATTTCATCGTACAAATGCTCACATCTCTTATATGAGGAGAAGATCTACAATCGCCTTCAAGCTGACCTTTATGTGCAAAAATTTCACATTCACTTACTGAGCAAAACCCTAGTTTCCAAAATTGACAAAAAAAAATGATCCCTTATCCATGGACATAGAGTAGAGGGCCACTCTAGCACTATCGCGATGTACTGAATCCAACGGAGTTGATGGTTCATCGATCCGAGCAACGGTCATCAATCTATGGAACGTTGAATCCCACCTCCCACAGGATTTTGGGGACACCCGTTGAATCCCTAACCGAGGCATAGAGTGGAAACCGTGCATCAAAAATGGCTTTCAGTGGGTCGTGCAAGTGTGTTTAGGTAGGTTCCATGTGGGAACTCTAGCCACACATTGACGGTTAAGGAATTTGCAAAGCCGACCCATATGTGCAAAAATCAGACATTCACTTACTGAGCAAAACCCTAGTTTCCAAAATTGACCAAAATAATGGTATTTTCTCCATGGAAGCAGATTAGAGGGCCAAACTAGCACTATATTGATGTCTGAAATCCAACGGAGCTGATGGTTTATCGATCTGAGCAACGGTCATGATTCTATGGCACGTTGAATCCCACCTCCTCCAGACTATCAGGGACACCTGTTGAATCCCTACCCAGGGGATAGAATGGAAACCGTGCATCAAAAAGGACTTCTGGTGCTTTGTGCAAGCTTTTTTAGACATTTATTATGTGGGAACGCTAGCCAAACCTTCATGGTCGAGTAATATGCGAATTTGACCCCTATGTGCAAAAATTTCACATTCACTTACTGAGCAAAAACCTAGTTTCCAAAATTGACCAAAATAATGGTCTCTTCTCCATGGAACTAGATTAGAGGGCCACCCTAGCACTATACTGATGTCCTAAATCCAACGGAGCCGACGGTTCATCGATCCGAGAAACATTCATGATTCTGTGGCATGTTGAATCCCACCTCCTACAGGCTTTCAGGGACACCTGTTGAATCCCTACCGGGGACATAGAGTGGAAATCGTGTATCAAAAAGGGCTTCCAGTGGGTTGCGCAAGCATGTTTAGGCATGTGTTATGTGGGAACACTAGCCAAACCTTCACGGTCGAGCAATATGCGAATTTGACCCCCATGTGCAAAAATTTCACATTCACATACTGAGCAAAACCCTAGTTTCCAAAAGTGACCAAAATAATGGTCTCTTCTTCATGGAACCAGATTAGAGGGCCACCCTAGAACTATCTCGATGTCTTGAATCCAACGTGGCTGACGGTTCGTCGATCCAAGCAACGGTCATGATTATGTGGCACGTTGAATCCCACCTCCTATAGGCTTTCACGGACACCTGTTGAATCCCTACCCAGGGCATAGAATGGAAATCGTGTATCAAAAAGGGCTTTCGGTGGGTCTTACAAGTGTTTTTAGGCATGTGTTATGTGGGAATGCTAGCCACACCTTCACGGTCAAGAAATATGTGAATTTGACCCCCATGTGCAAAAATTTCACATTCACTTATTGAGTAAAACCCTAGTTTCCAAAATTGACCAAAATAATGGTCTCTTCTCCATGAAAGAAGATTAGAGGGCCACCCTAGCACTATCCCGATGTCTTGAATCCAACGGAGCTGACAGTTCATCTATCTGAGCAACGGTCATGATTCTGTGGCATGTTGAATCCCACCTCCTACAGGCTTTCAGGGACACCTATTGAATCCCTACCCGGGGCATAGAATGGAAACCGCGTATCAAAAAGGGATTCCGATTGGTCACGCAAGCGTGTTTATGCATGTGCTATGTGGGAACGCTAGCCACACCTTCACGATCGAGCAATATGTGAATTTGACCCCCATGTGCAAAAATTTCACATTCACATACTGAGCAAAACCCTAGTTTCCAAAATTGACCAAAATAATGGTCTCTTCTCCATGGAAGCACATTAGAGGGCCACCCTAGCACTATCCCGATGTCCTGAATCCAATGGAGCTGACGGTTCGTCGATCCGAGCAACGGTCATGATTCTGTGGCATGTTGAATCCCACCTCCTACAGGCTTTCAGGGACACCTGTTGAATCCCTACCCGGGGCATATAATGCAAAACCATGTATCAAAAAGAGCTTCTGGTGGGTTGCGCAAGCGTGTTTAGGCATGTGCTATGTGGGAATTCTAGCCACACCTTCACGGTCGAGCAATATGTGAATTTGACCCCCATGTGCAAAAATTTCACATTCACATACTAAGCAAAACCCTAGTTTCCAAAATTGACCAAAATAATGGTCTCTTCTCCATGAAAGCAGATTAGAGGGCCACCCTAGCACTATCCTGGTGTCTTGAATCCAATGGAGCTGACGGTTCGTCGATCCAAGCAATGGTCTTGATTCTGTGGCATGTTGAATCCCACCTCCTATAGGCTTTTAGGGACACCTGTTGAATCCCTACCCAGGGCATAGAATGGAAACCATGTATAAAAAAGGGCTTTTGATGGGTCGTACAAGCATGTTTAGGCATGTGTTATGTGGGAATGCTAGCCACACCTTCATGGTCAAGCAATATGCGAATTTGACCCCCATGTGCAAAAATTTCACATTCACTTACTGAGCAAAACCCTAGTTTCCAAAATTGACCAAAATAATGGTCTCTTCTCCATGGAACCAGATTAGAGGGACACCCTAGCACTATCCCGATGTCCTGAATCCAATGGAGCCGACGGTTCGTCGATCTGAGTAACGGTCATGATTCTGTGGTACGTTGAATCCCACATCCTATAGGCTTTCAGGGACACTTGTCGAATCCCTACCCGGGGCATAGAATGGAAACCGTGCATAAAAAAGGGCTTCCGGTGGGTCGTGCAAGCGTGTTTAGGCATGTGTTATGTGGGAACGCTTTAAAAGTGCATAGAACTGATTATTACATATTATAATTTAGTATTTAATTACAATAAGAAATTGGTTACATTGAACTCTAGCCTTTTTAGAAAACCAAAATGATCCAAATCAACGGATCCGATCAAATAAATTAGGTTCATGTAATATTAAATGTGTCCATTAAATCCCAATTATGTTTCCATCATTATAATTCAATATTGCATGACATTCACTCCCATTCTTGAAAATCCAGAAAACATTCCAATCATAATCATGTGTCTATAGGAAAAAGCTTTGTTAGGAGGCAATATGGGATGTAAATCACCAAATTTAAACCATAATACAATGTATTGCATTGAAACCAACTAATAAATACCCAAGGTATATCACATTTTGATGTTACTTTGCACTTGCATCATAACAACGTACTAGGTATTATATACTTGCAAACACAAACGCCAAGTGGGATTTCAAATGTATGGTGTAAAAGTGTTTACTTGATTGAAACACATTAATATTTTCGATATACAAACATGAATAATGACCATAATTAAACTAAGGACTAGGCGCAATGCATTTTCATATGAAATATATATAATGTGTATCAATAGTCTAATATTGTTTTTGATGTTAAATCTTTTCATTGTGCAACTACAAGCATTGCAAGATATTTTACATAAACGATACAAGACATCATGGCATCAATGAACCATAGTATTTATGGTATATATATAATTTTGTCCATAATAAAAATCAAATGCCATCATGATAGAATAGTGCAAAAAGTTTGAATTGATTTTTGGAATAAAAAATGAAATCTAAAGAATGAAGGCTGAGTATTTGAACAAAAACTCTTAACAAGTGAAAAAAATGCTTCATCTATAAGTATGATTGCATAAGCACAGAAATAACATATGAAAAAAACTATTATATTTAAAGGTTTCAATGATCTCAGTACATGCACACTAAAGTCAACTTCGTGAATCAACATGATTTGAAGCATAAGTCCACCGGATTTGAAAAAGTTGAGTTCGACATTAGAGTGATTCTGAATTGAGTTGTGACAGTAAGATAAGATTAGGTTTAGGATTAGGGTTTCCTAGGTAGGGTTATCATTTCAGCATCTTGTTTCCATCATCCTAGTTGTATATATCGACTGAAAACATTGACATTATTGATATATATGGTTTATTGATCATACGTAAAATTTGGCATGTTCATTAACTTGACATACAAGAGAATTTTTGGCATATTTATAAACAACATTAACTTGACATACAAGAGAATTTTTGGCATATTTATAAACAACATTAACTTGACATACATGGGAAAATTAAAATTATGATATATACCTCATTGTGCTAGATCCCACCTAATATCATACAACCAAGGCCTCCGGATCATCTCTTATAATGATGGTCTCCATTAGTCTCTCGTGCTATGTATCTGGTAAGAAGTAGCGTACAAGAACACAAAATTGACATATTCATAAGAATCATACATGGGAAAATTAAAATTATGATGTACATACCTCATCATGCTAGATCCCACCTAATATCATACAACTAAGGCCTCCAGATCATCTCTTATAATGATGGTCTCCATTAGTCTCTATCCGGTAAGAAGTAGTGTACAAGAACACAAAATTGACATATTCATAAGAAACATACGTGGGAAAATTACAATAATGATACATACCTCATCATGCTAGATCCCAGCTATTATCATACAACCAAGCCCTCCGGATCATATCTTATAATGATGGTCTCCATTAGTCTCTCGTGCTCTGTATCCGGTAAGAAGTAGCGTACCTTCGATGAATTCTGACTAGGCATTGTTCGTACCTGGAGGTTTGTACCAATGATTAAGTTGGTAAAGTGATACACACTTGCACCTGGTTTGTAATCCCTGTAAACATATCCACCCTTCTTTCTTGCATTGCTGTCATGTGTAAGATATTCACCTTTAACAACCATAGAACCGATGGGGAAGTGGTTGTTTTCATCATTAGTCATGGACATAATGAGGGTTTGCTTTCCCTCTATACAACGTCCCAACCAGTAATCACCACCCATTCACTATATTTTGAGGCAACCACTGCGTATATGTGTCCTGCATACTATGATTGTAGGTATATGATCAAATATTTTTCGTGTGATACAAGGCCATTAATGTGAATTTCAAGACTACGTAAATTTTACAAAAAAATGTTAAGGAAATGCATCATACCAGGTTGTACAAGGTCTGATACATGATCAAAATCTATAGAAATAGACGATTGGTCTTCTTCCAATGGAGTTAACTCAACAATTGCATGTTGATCAAGTGGAAGTGATATGCGATCCCATCCATCAACCCAATCCAATTATTCACACACATCCCAGTCACCATCACAACAAGGCGGGAAAAAACAAGTGAGTTTTCTGGTCCAAATTTCAAATACTAGGTTATCAGAGCTTCGAACCGAATGAAAGCCACGAGTCCCAGGAACAGTCTTGCATTCCCATGCATGTGAACGATCTATGTCTACCACCTCCCAAAAAAATCTCTCCACATGTCTCTTTCTTGTGGATTCTACTTGCATAGTTGATTCCTCTCCCATTACTGACGTGCACCACCTGACTATAGATTGAGCATTTCGAATAGTAGATATTGTAGATAATTTCAATTCCTCTCTTCGTAGGGCTGTTTTGACACATGCTCCAGCTCCATCATGCTCTCCTTTACCATGCCCAGTCTCAAAATAGTTCCACATATGTGTAACTTTGTAGTTTTTATGCAATGAACACAACCATTGAAATATGCGTGCATTTTTGAACTGACCAACACATCTATCAGACCAAATCCAGTGTTGATTCATCTGTATGTTCCTACCATTCAAATGATCATAGAACATGATGAAGCAATGATGTACATAGTGGAAGTCATGGCACCTATCATCACTTATGTAGAAGTGATATTCCTTTAGAATTTCTCTTTGCTCTTCACTACTGTTTGGGCCATGCCTATATGTGATATGCACCATCAAGGAAACCTGCTCAGAGTGATAATACCGACTTTGGATCTCATTTTGAGGTTGCAAAGTGTAGTTCTCGGAAAAATCAACAACTAAAACTATAGTACCACGAGGAAATGTATCTCTGCATATTCTAAACTTCTCATCCTGCCATCGTGCCAAGTGGACATGCTGAACATATTGACGTGTCTTTTCAATAAATTCCTTGATGAAGACACTAACTTGTACCTGTTGACACAAAATGATCTCAATATCATGTTTTTTTGTAAGTAAGGAATGAAATGCAACTATTCAAACATAATTTTATAGATAAATGCATGTGCCTGAGATGTCACCAATTGTATTTTTTTTCTTTCTTTCCTTGGGACTATTTCATAGCTGATATATTTGAAACTTTTCATGTCTGTAACAATATTCCCAAATTCATTGTCTCCAATCTTGTGCATACATTGGCTCAATAATGCCATTCCAGCACAGTTGGAGCAAGTTCCATCCAAACAGGATTTTGCATAGTAAGTTTTCCCCTCAGGCCTATTGCACATGATACTATGAATGAATTCTCTTGATGAGGTCGGTGGTATTGTCAAGGAGCAATCCTACACATGGTTAGTATGCAACACACGACGAATGTACAAAAATGTTTCATAGTAATATTCATATTCTACATGGTATCTACAACAAGTGTTACGAAGAGTATTTATTCTAACATACCAGGGCTTACATTTCTCAAAAGATCTTTGCCCCAAATTCAATTGTCTATGTTCATTCCTAAATTTCTTGTATAGTTTTGTTTATGTTATATCAAGAAGATGCTTAATATGTGGTTCACAGTCCTTTGAACCCCTTCTCAGTCTTAGTACATCCTTCCGGTTTGAAGAAGGCCTTCTGTGATCATGCCAAAAACTCTGCACTAGTCCCTTTACTGCATCAACTAGCTTCATGTCACGACGTGGAAACCGACCAATAAAGGCCCAAAAATCTAGATCTGGGCGGTTGTGTCGAGATGTTCTCTTCTAATAGAATACCTACGGAGGGTTTTTACATTCAAATTAACTAGTTTAGATGTAGGCTTGAGAAAACGAAGGACCCTGGTGTTCTTATTTACAATTGCTTGTGACAACACATGACGAGTCACATTGCGGTCCTTGGACCGTTTGTTCTTACCAATTTTACGAAAGGCATCTACTAAGATTTTAACTATATGAGAACTTGGTCCAGAAGTCTTTATCATCTTTATCCCTAACGATTTCCTAACAATATTCATGCCCCTAGATTTTA
>LPNX010627843.1:84340-123484 GCA_001517045.1 Pseudotsuga menziesii
ATGGAATTCATTTTTGCGACCGTAGCAAAGGTTTCATTGTAGTCAATCCCTTCAACTTGGGAAAAAACTTTGGCAACTAACCTTGCCTTAAGTCTTTCAACACTTCCATTTGATGCATACTTAGTTTTGTAGACCCATTTACATTTGACAAGTTTTCTTCCTTTTGGAAGAGGAACAAGATCCCAAGTATCGTTCGCCATTAAGGAACAATATTCTTCATCCATAGCTGCATCCCAATCTGGATTTCTTGAAGCTTCTGCAAAAGTTTTTGGATCATGATTCTCGGAAACTTAAGCCAAAAGAGAAGAGGTTCACTGAAACTGAGAATGTGTTTGAAGTTGATCTCTAGGATCACCGGTAAGATCACCAGTTGCTTCACATGTTGAATGGACCCATCGAGGAAGTATTGTTGCGGGTGTATATGAAATAATGTGATGTTGTTGGATTCCTTGTTCAATGCAGAAAGTAGTGAACTTGTTGTTAACATATTCTCCTCCATTGTCAGATCTTAACTTAATAATTTGATGACCAGATTGTTTTCAAGAAGGGCCTTGTAGGCTAAGAACATGTTAAATACTTCACTCTTAAGTTTTAGGAAGTAAACCCAAGTGCATCTGGAGTAGTCATCAATGAAAGCTAAGAAATATTTGAAACCAGAAAATGAAGCAGATGGAAGAGGACCACATAAGTCACTATGCACAAGCTCCAAAGGAACCGAGGCGTGCCAAGAGGCACGTTTGTGAAAACTATCCTGATGATGTTTTCCTAGTACACAACCAAAACAAACACCATCCTTGCAAGATACCATTGGAAGACGAGTCACCATATTGTCTTTACATAGTTGTTGCAATGAGCAATAATTTAAGTGACTAAATTGCTCATGCCAAAGTTTGCTCAAGTTATTACTATGAGCAACAAAAACTGAAGGAAAAGGTGATGACCCAAAGTTGTTAAATTTGTACAACTTGGTAATATCATCAACAGTTCCAGTAGCAAGGATATTTTGAGGATTTTTAAAATCCTTGATTACAACTTAGTGAGGTGTAAACGTCACAGTTTTACCTTCACCCGAATGAGTAATTTGATAAGCTAATAACAGATTGCAGAATTTTTTTTGGAACACATAGTACATCACTAAAATGACCATTTTCTATTGGAACTATTCTAGAGCCTACAACACTTAGAGATCTATCATCACCAACAAATATTTGTTTGGTGTTACATTCATGCATAGTAGAAAAGATGGCTTGATCCTTAGCCATATGATAAGATGCTCCATAATCAATGAGCCATTCATTTGAAGTAGAAGAAGAAGATGCAGTATAAGAGTAACCAGAAGCACAAAGTGCATGTCCATGAGAGTTAGATTCTGAAGACGAATCTAGGTTAATGTGGTGCTTCTTCATTGCTGATTCCAAGGCTGCCATCTTCTTGAAACACTTAGATTCATCATGATTATCTTTTCCACAAAAAATGCAATGGTGCTCAGTCTTCTTTCCTTTTGGCTTGGATCCTTTGTCATTTTTTAAGGAAGGAGCTGACTGAGAGGGTTTGGGACCCTTATTGTTCGACTTATTATTGCGAGAATTTTGTTTCTTGGGAGGCTTGGACTTTTCTTTCTATTGTGACAATAAGGCTTTCCCAGATGTATTTGCATTGTTAATTATTCCAAGATGAATGAGCTTATGTTTCTCTCTAATTAAGGAATCACAAAAAGATTCAAGACTAGGCTCTTGATAGCTAGCTGCAGTTAAGGATTCTTTCATGGAGTAGAATGTAGATACGAAAACAGAATATGCAGGTTCAAGTTTGGAAAGAATATGATAAATGCATTGTTTGTCTTCTTTCTTAATTTTGCATTTCGCACATAAGAGTCTAAGAGTTTTATACTTAGATAAATAGTCTTGAATGCATGAAAAATCATTTGGATTCAAGGAAAACAACTCATTCTCAAGTTGATGACCCCGAATTTCATTGTGTTTACCAAACACAGATTCCAACTTTTCCCAAGCTTTATCAGGTTCATCAATTCCAGATATGTGGAATCGCAAATCAGTAGAGATTGACATCCCAATCAATCCACGAGCTTCATCACATCTATTTTCCCATTTATTTTTTTTATCATCATTAGTGGGTTTTGTTTCTTTCCCTGAGGTTATCCTGAAAAGTCCTCTACTTCGTAGAACATCCTCCATATGAGATTTCCATGAGAAATAGTTAGAACTTGTAAGTATAATATCACAAGGAGCGGACATACTATAAAATTATGGTTGAAAAAATAGAAACTAACTGCCTGGTTTCAAAGAGCTCAAAAAAATATGCGGTTTAAAAAAAAACGGCACTGAAAACTGATTCTGGATGATGAAGTTATGCTTGATCAAAGAAAATGTTGAAGATGTCCCCAATAGTAACGTGGTAGATATTAACTTGACCAACTACAAAAAAAAAACCCATCTTCCCAAGATCAACCTTTGACAATCAATTTACAATAAAGTTGATTTGAAGTGAATCACTTTTGTAGAATAAGTGAGGTTCACTTTTACAATAATATTACTTTTAAATAGTGCGGCAATAAATTAAAAGACTTAAAAGGTAGCTTAATAAGATTTGAACTCAAGACCTATCAAGGAATAAAACAACTTTGGACCAAGTGAGCTAAGTTTAAAAGGTACGTAAAAGAATGGAAAGAGGAAGGGTTTTTTTTTTTTTAACTCTTCTCTCTCGTTCTTCGTGCTTGCCTTTTTTTTTCCTGCAAATCACAAAAAAAAATGAAAACCAAAAACAAAAAAAAACTTTTTCCACACAATGGGGTTAGATATTGGTTAGCTAACCCAAAAAGTCTACGTTTTCAAGTTTTCTCATTGTTTCTAATTTGCTGTGATCGCACAAGGTGCATGACAAAGAGCATACGTAGCCGAGAAGACAAGAAAAAAAATTTCCCTTACTGTATCTGACTCGCCATGATCACACAAGGTGCATAGAAAAGAGCATACGCAGTCAGGGAAGGCAACCATCCGAGACTAAAACAAAAAAGATCTAATAATAAAGTTGATAAGATATGAGAGATTTAAAAAAATTCCGTCACTGTAACATTATACCTTCAGATTCGAGAAACATGTTGAACAATATATGGTTTGATGCATCATTTTTTCTTTCTTTACATGAGCGTTAGCGCACGAGGCTTTGGCGCGACCTGCACGAGGTTCTGGAGGCGACCAGCGCTGTCAGAGGCCGCTGTGCTTGGCCTGAGATCATGAGGGGGAAAAGAATTGATCGTGGACTGCCAAGGGAGGCGTTGATCCTGTGTGGATTGCTGTCAGAGGCTGCTTTGGCAATGCTGGAGGGATAAAGATGGGCTCCCCGATCCCTGATGATCGAGATCCGTCCCAGGCTCCTCATCTGGATGAATTCGATCGCTTAATCTCATCTTACAACAAGAGATCCGGCAAAATCGAACCCCCGAAATTTGTCAAAAGGCTTGAAGATGTGCCGGAGGTTGCCCTTCCTCCGGAGGAAACCATCCGGGTTGCTCTTTCCCTTGCAGATCGAGCCCTGATTGGTCAATTTACGGGGCTTTGGCCTTTTCCCAAAACAACGGACAGCTGGGTTCAAAGAAACTGGAGACCCCTAATCACCAACAACGTTGCTTCCTACTCCGTCGGGCGAGGTTTTTTCCTCTTTGAATTCGAATCTAAGGATGATAAAGAGCTGATCTTCCGAAATGGGCCCTACTTCACGGGGCCGCAAGCTCTTTACCTCAACAGGTGGACACCGGATTTCGATCCAGAGGCTGACACGCCAAGAGCAGTGCCAGTCTGGGTGAGGCTACCCAATCTTCCTATGCATTGCTGGAACCCTAAATCCCTCCAGGCCATAGGGACTGCGCTGGGGAACTACATAGATATGGCTAGCCCGAAAGACCAATACGCCTGTGCTCGAATCTGCGTTGAGGTCGATCTAGAAGCTGGACTCCCTGAAGCTATCAAGTTAACCGTGTGAAGCTGGTCCCATTTCCAAAAACTTGATTACGAACAGCTGCCCTTCAAATGCAGAGGATGCCATGAGTACGGGCACTTCATCCGCAACTGTCCAAAAAAGCCTGAGAACCAGTAGGACAAGGCAGAGGGATGGCAAAAGGTATCTAGATCTAAAACCAAACATCAATCCGGGAAGGGGCATAAAAAAGGTGAAGGGACCAATGATACAAGGGTCACTAATCTTGACTCGATCAGTGGAAGCAACCAAGACTAAAGAAACGAAGGAAATAAGGGAAGATCTAACTGAAACTGGTCAGAAATCCATCAATGAAGGAAACAAAGAATCTGAAGTAGAAATATTAGTGCAACGTTTGAAGGATCAAGAGGAAGAAAAGGCCCCGGTCACCGCAGGGGAAACCTTGGGGAAATTAGAAGAAGACTCTGGATCGAAGGAAGAGGAAGAGGAGGAGGGGGAAATCGAAATAACGACTCTGAGAATGCCTAAAACAAGGGGAAGAAAATCTAGGAAAGAAATAAGAGAGCAGGATTCCTATAAGGATAAGTTGCAAGGCTCTCAGCGAACTTTGGAAAAGATCCTGAACTTCGCTAGGAACACCCGACAGCAAGGGCATGCCCAGAAAGGGATGCCTAAGCTCCCCAAAAGTAAGTAATGCGGGTCCTCTCCTGGAACTGTAGAGGTCTTGGAAGTAAAATCAAAGAAGAAGCAATGTTAGATCTATCTTCTTTACATAAGCCGGACATCTTCCTGATCCAGGAGACGAACATGGAGGAATCCGTCTTCCTCCAAGTTAGTCAACAATTTTGGAAAGGCAAAGGAAAAGCTGCAATAAGTTCAAGAGGGGCTTCTGGCGGCATTGGAACCCTATGGAATGACAAAGAATTTGATACGGTTGCTGTCAAGAATAGCAACCACTGGATCCTCACCCAGCTTAGGCAGAAAGCCTCGAACTCACTAATAAGTATCTTCAATATCTATGCTCCCAATTCTGCTGCAGAGAAAAACTCCTGCTGGAATCTCCTGCGTGAGGAGAAGAGTAATCTTCAAGGTAACATAATAATTGCAGGTGATCTTAATGTCACCTTAAGCCAAGAGGAAAAGAGAGGTGGGTCCTTGATCAAGGACCCCATAAGGGAGAAAGTAGATGAAATCATCCTAGAATGGGACCTCATGGACATTAAACCTGCTGCTGGGAAGTATACCTAGAATAATAAAAGAATAGGGCCTGGACATATTGCCACAAGAATCGACAGATTCCTCTTCCAGGACTCATTCCTCCTGCTGGGGATGAATATATCTTCCAAAATTCTGCCCTTTGGAGTCTCTGACCATAGGCCTATTCTCCTTGAGATGGCTGTTATCAAGAATTGGGGACCAATACCTTTCAATTTTTACCCCCTTTGGGCAACTCACTCTGACTTTCTCCAAATTGTAGCTAATTCGTGGTCTCCACCGGTCAATGGTTCTCCCTTATACGTTTGGGAGGAAAAGTTAAAAAGACTGAAAAAGTGCCTTAAGCTATGGGCCAGAACTATCCCTTCTCCTTCAGACCAAAAATCTCAAGCAGCGAAGGAGCTCGAGATCCACCAGGCTGCCTTGGAGACCAAGAACGTGGGCGCAGAGGATCTCCATGCTGAAGCTGTACTACACGCTAATCTTCATAAAGCCTACAAAAACGAATCTGATTGGTGGAAGATTAAGGCTAGATGCGATTGGCTGGTTAATGGGGATAAAAATACAAGGTATTTTCATAAGCAGGCGGCAGCCAGAGACAATTTCAATTGTGTGAAAGAGATCCATACCCAGGAACGCATTATAACCAGTCATGAAGAAATTAAAATTGAAGCTTCCAGACATTTCAGTGGACTCTTCACGGCCCAGCTAGTTGTGGAGCATGCTGAAATATTGAACCTGATACCCAGTTCCATTAAAACCAGTGATAATGACTCTCTTACTTAGGCTATTTCGATGGAGGAGATTAAGAGAGCTGTTGGTGGAATGAAGGACAACAGGGCTTCGGGACCGGATGGGTTTAATGCTACATTTGTTAAACTTTGCTGGAACATCATTAAGAAAGATTTAATTAAAATGGTCCAGAAGTCCCAAAGGTGCATTAAAATTGGCGGAAGCACCAATTCGGCATTCCTGGCCTTAATTCCCAAAGAGAAGGAGGACAAAAACTTCGATAAGTTCAGGCCTATTTCTTTGTGCAATATAGGCTATAAAATCATCACTAAGGTAATGGCAACCAGACTCAAGCATATTCTTCCGAGACTGATCCCGAAGAATCAAGGAGGATTTGTAAAAGGCCGGAAGATTTGGGAAAACATCATTTTAGTTCAGGAGGCTATTCACTCCAGCTTGAGGAACGGTGATAAGGGAATGGTGGTCAAAATCGATCTGGCCAATGCTTTTGATAGGGTCAGCCATCTCTTTCTTTTCCAGGTGATGCAGAAATTTGGTTTCGCTTCTGATTTTATTTCTTGGGTTCGGGCTTGTATTAGCAACCTGTGGATTGCCCCACTTGTCAACGGAAGAGCTGGCCCCTTCTTCCAAGCCTCGAGAGGCCTGAGGCAAGGATGCCCGCTCTCTCCTCTCCTTTATGCCATCCAAGCCTCTGTTCTTAGCTTTCAGCTAGAGACTGCCAGGCTTGACCAGGATCTCCGCGGAATTCAAATGGCTAGAGGCATCAAGGAAATTAATCACGCGCAATTTGCAGATGACACTATCTTACTAGGTGGTGCTAGTAACATTATAGGCAGGCGATTCAAGAATGAGCTAAGCTGTTAATACCTAGCTTCTGGAGGCCAAGTTAACCTTAGGAAAAGCCAGATCTATGGCTGGAACATCAATCCGAGGGAAATGTCAAATATCTCCCGAAGCCTCAACATGGGAGGGGTCACTGACTGGGAGTCCTTTAACTATCTGGGGGTTCCCATTTTCAAAACCAAGGCCAAGAGCTCGGCCTGGAACCCTGTTGTGGAGAAAATTAAAAGCAAAATCCAAGGCTGGGGATCAATCTGGTTAAACTTGGCCGGGAAGGTTGTCTTAATCAAGGCTGTCTTGAACAGCTACCTGATTTATCAAAGCTCTCTCCTTCTAGCCCCGGCCAAAACCATCAACCAAATAGAAGGACTGATAAGGTCATTTCTCTGGCAGGGGGGCAGCACTAGAAGAAGCAAGAAGTTTGCATTGGTAAGCTGGAGAACAATTAAACGTCCAAAGTCTGAGGGAGGCCTCCACATCAAATATCTCAGGACCCAAAATTTGGCTATGGGAGCCAAGCTGATCTGGAACCTGCTAGTCCCCAAGCCATCTTGGTCCAGCTAAGTGCTGCAAACTAAGTATTTTAGGGGCAATCGGCTCAGATGCCTGGAAGGTGCCCATATGAACCAGAATGGATCCACTATCCACAAAGTCTGTCTCAAGGTGCTTCCTCAGTTCATTGGTGGTCTGCACTGGGTCCCAGGCAACGGGAAACTCATTAATCTTTGGAATGACTCTGTTCTGGGTAAAATTCCACCACAGCTACCTCGCCTGCAGCAAAGGATGGACACGCTGGGGATGACAAAGATCTGGGACATTTCCAAGCGGGAGAATTCTGCGGGCAAGCGCTGGATTGGATGGAATCTGCCAGATCTTCCAGATGAATTCGATGAAGAGAAGTTACAGCTCCTCGACTACCTGGCTGGGATCGCCCCTCTCTGCCAAAACAAATGGGACAAGCGTGGATGGGGAGAAAAATCAGGCAATTACACTGCCTCTGAAGGATACCAGCGTCTCTCTGCAGATTTTAACGTCCCTGGCAATCCCAAAGTCTGGAATTATAACTGGTCCAATACCATGTTGCCCAAGATCGACCTCTTTACTTGGACGCTGCTGCATGGCAAAATTTTAACAGGTGAGAACTTGGAAAGGAAAGGGATCGCTGGACCATTCATATGTCCACTGTGTACAGCTGCTGGGGAAACCATAACACACCTATTTTTCCAGTGCTCCTACGCCAATTCAGTGTGGAAGGACGTGCTCGATAGCTAGGGAGGGTTAAGGAGAATGCCGGAGAATATTCACGACTGCATTAACAATTGGGAAAAATTGTATCAAGGCGAGTTGACTGAGAATATGGGCGTGAGAAGTTATTGGCTAAAAATCCCAAAGATGATATGTTGGTGCTTATGGAACGAAAGGAACTATAGGATCTTTCAGGATAAAAAGAAAACCATGTGTAAAATAGCAGTCAAAATTCAGGCATTGGTTATGGAGGTTATAAGTATCTCAAAGCTCCCGAGCAACAAAGGGACTCTAACAGAAATAGAAGAAGAGAGGATGCAAAACTTCAAACCCCTGGCTGATAAATTTGTTGCTACTAAGAACCTGGAGGCGTGGGAGATCAGGATGGATAATTCTCAGTTCGGCAATTGGTTGAAAGAGAGGAAAATTTTTAAGCTCTTCTTTGATGGGGCTTCCAAAGGGAACCCAGGGAAGGCCGGAGGAGGTGGAGTCATCATCAATCCTGAAGGGGAAGTCGAGGTGGATTATAGCTGGAATATTGGTTATGAAACTAATAATATAGCAGAGGCCTACGGGCTATGCCAAGGACTAAAACAATTGCTGGTTAAAAAGGTTGAAGAAGTCCTGGTATTTGGGGACTCCAGGATTATCATCCAGGCAATGAATGGAGGACGGATAAGTGACAACAATAGGACAGCTAGATTGACAAGAAGAACTAGGTCCCTTTCCAAGCTATTTCGAAAGATTAGATTCTATCATATTCTAAGAGATCTTAATGCCTTGGTGGACATGGCAGCCAATAAAGCCATAGATGCGGATCTTAATGGCCTAATAGTTAATTCGGCTGTTCAAAGTGATATTCCTCCTTAGCACTACGGATGGTCATTGAATGAACGTAGAGGTAGAGAGGTGAATGCTGTCATGTATCTTTTTACAGCAATCTATTGCTGATTTTTAATAAACTCCATAACCGTTCCTGTTAAAAAAAAACATTATACCTTCAGATTTGCCGAAATGGGTGTTTCTGGAACAATCTGAAACAGTTTTCGATGAAACGAAAACTATTTCCCAATGGAAATAGCACTCCGGACGCAATGGAACAACTTCCATAAGAAAACAATGCACAGAAAATCTAGAACCATAAACCCTTTCAAAGTTTCAGCAACACCGGTTCCAGATCTACATCAAAACTAAAAGTGGCTCTTCATAAAAGCTATGATACCATGTTCAGGTACACAGTGTACTCCCAAAAGACCGAACACCTTTAGATACCGCTTCACACAAACAGATCAAAAATCAACATACCGATGTTTGTCACGTGGTTAAAACCCTCGAGAGGGAAATAATCCACGGCCCCAGCCAAAAAAGCTACTTGGAACAATTTATTATGCAAAAGAAAGAAAGTTACATGAGCTTCTCATAATTAATCAACTATCCAAGGACCCTCTATGCTTTTTAAATAGAGATCATAGACCAATTGGGTGTTAAGCCACAGATCAATGGTAGGTATGATCTAAGAGAAGTTGAACCGTCGAATCACTCTATGTCTAGAACATATCGTGATCGTCAGATTAGAATATTTACAAATGCATACTAATGCATACTAAAGAAACGCACTTTTACCTAATAGATATATTACACAAGTTGATCTTAACTAACTCCTAAGTGTCTAAATATCCTAACAAAAATACTGAACCTGCCTCATCAACATCAATACGAAAATATTGAACTCGCCTCATCAACATCATAATGAAAATACTGAAACTACCTCATGATTATCAGTATAAGAATATTGAATCTACCACGTCAATTATTAAATACTGAAACTACCTCATCATCATCAGTATGAGAATATTTAATCTACCTCATCAACATCAGTATGAGAATACTGAACCTACCTCATGAACATCAGTATGAGAATATTGAACCCACCTCATCAGTATAGGAATACTAAAACCACATATTGAACATAAGTATGAGAATACTGAAACCACCTCTTTCCCTTTGGACTTTTGAAGCATCATCACGATGGGTTCTCTGGTAGATCCACCTAGGCATTTTGTCTGACTTACTAACCTTCTTGAGCCAACAAGCCTAGTCAGACAGATAGATCTCCATAGAGACCAAACAAGCCTTGTCTCACTTACTAACCCTTTTGGGACAAACAAACCTAGCCATACATAATAATCACCCTAGGATCAACAGGCCTCGTCTGACTTACTAACCCTTTAAGGATAACAAGCCTAGCTAGGCATACCCTACCCTAGACTGATCTACCATACCACTACAACATAGATCCTTCTCCTCTTTCTACTCCGTATTTCGAGGGAGGTCCTTTCATACTACACCAAGCTTGTCTCGAAAGTATTCAAACTTTACATGAGACAGAGGCTTAGTCAACACATATGCTTCTTGTTCCTTTGTAAGAACATACTTGAGCTTTACATATCCCTTCTACAACTTGTTCTTTATTCTTTTCTTGTACATTTGTAATTGCATCATACATCCACAACTTGCATCATTCTTCTTTTGTACATCTGCAACTATATCATTCTTCTGTTGTACATCTGCAACTTCATCGTACATCTGCAACTTCATTATTTCCTCTCTTGTAAGTGATTGCATAAAATCATTCCTACAAGTCAAATACAGTTGTATGATTAGAAACATTTCATAACATATAATGACAAATTCTCATGCATATAGGTTAATGCCATATAATCATACAACTATTTAAACTAAAGCGGAAATCATCCATATCCCGTGTACATACGATAACTTTCTAAATTCCCTCCATCTTGCCAAGACATTAAGGCACCAAGGATTTTTCATTCTAGATAATTAGAAATGGAATTTTGTACAACAACATAAGACACTTACCCATCACTTGCATATTAGTAGTAAACTACAAATATTCTAATATGCATAATACATTTCCCGAATCTAGAAACATATCTATGTACACAAATGAACAACTAGATATATAGGAAATGTCAATTCAAATACTCATATTTTATGTTTGGTAGATTCCATCTTGATCTCTTGAATTACTGGAGTCTCTGCCAATGTGTTCAACTTCATCACCTGATTTTGAGGACATGTTCCTATCTTTCTCATGATTAGAAATACTGAGCAAGTATTCTTACACCACAGATCAAATAGAACTATGTATCGGTGTTGAATATGTGTGTCCTACCAATGCATCCCTTCTTATCCAATGTTGAAATGGATAAGAGTATGATGTTCATCTTCATCGGTAGAATTCTTTTGGAACATATTCCTCATCACTTGAGGGATCTTCCCTTGCTTTCTTCTTAGCTGCAATTTATTCATCCTTGGAAGAACTGAGAGAAACACTAGTCTACTTTTTGCAACATGTTGGAGTGATGTTTATATTTGTAGCACTTCCAACCCAATCAAAATCATCATAACTCTACAGGCATATTCTTTGGTCTCTCGCATATATGAGACCATACTCAATTGTACCCTTTAGGTACCACACCATTTTCTATGCATATTTTACTTGGATAAGGAAAATATCCTGTGGATTTCATCATTCCCATTAGGGGAGTTTTGAGGTATAAAATGGGCCTCATAAGGGAAATAACAAAACAAGAGTTATAATAAGAAAATAAAAGTTCTAAATTTTGGAGAGGAAAAAGAAAAAATACTTTTTCTTATCGTATTTTTGACATATATCCTTATCGGTTCACCCAAATTTTGAGTTTGATGGCTCGATGGATGCATAATTTAATTCTGCATCCTCCTCATACACATACTAAATATTTATGAGGTTCCCATGGCACCCTGCAAAAATGAAAATTTTAATAAAAAAACGCATTTTAATATTAAAATATGCTTTTAATTGAAATTTTCATTTTTGGGTGTTGTGGGTACCTTAGAAATATGTAGTGTGGTATAGGCTAGATGCATAATTAAATTCTTCATCCAACGAGTCCCTAAACTTGAAATTTGGGTGAACCGATAAGGAGATATGTAAAATATACGATAAGAAAAAGTATTTTTTGTTTTTCCCTCCATTTGTTTTTAGAAATTTTACCCTTATGGTTGACATTATCATTTTGAATCCTATTTGTTCTTATAAAGTGAATTTTAATGGTACACTTTTTGTTTTGAGGCCCATTTTTTACCTCAAAATTTCCCTGATGTCTAATCCCAAGAATCATGTCAAGAGTCTTGAACTTTGAGATCTACAGTAGTCACTCGCTCTGAGGTGGAGCACCATCCTCCCTATACATATTGTATTGTCTGCATCGATACATTAGAGTGGCATGTAGCCTCCTCTGCTAATAATCTTCTTTGTATCCATCTATGTCACTTGTCAAGGTCATTGGATATCAAGATCCTCCATCTCGAACTTTGTTGCAAGTTTTATGTTAGACCCATCTATCAGCTTCTCATCCTTTGTCGGCTTATATCTTAACCCTTGTAGTAAAGGTTTGGATTTCCATCACTCTAGTTGATCCTCAATCTCCTCATGTAATTGTATGTGTTATCCCATGGGTTCCTACTGAGCTTGTACAAATCCTTATGTACATAGGTGGTTCTCTGTAGAGAGCCTCAAAACTTGTAGGTTGCTCGATTTGTTCTTCTACTTTGATTACACCAACTATCTAGTGTAATATTCACCATTGAATAGGTGTGTGTAGCCCCTAGAGCAGTTTCTTTCCATAATTGACTCTCTCTTTCTCATAGAAATCATGAACCTTGCTTTGTATCTTTTGATACTTCGATTTGTTGTATACTTGATCTCGTAGATTTACTTGGAAGACTTTACAAAACTTCCCTTCATGTCTCGAACTCATATCCAAACATCATTATGTATGATTGATTGGTACTTCTTGATCATATAATCTTTTCATTCTTCCTTCTTAGGACATTCTTTCCCAGAGTGTCATTTGTCATCTTTGTAGGAATGTTCTTCCTTCTTTTTCTTTCTCTTCTTGGCATGAGTTGTTAGGGATTGAATGTCATATTCGTCCATCTCTTCTTCTTTTTTCGTCAATCAAGCTTCTTCTTATGTGCATTCCTCCATAGGTGATATTCCTTCTAGAACAACTCCCTTGACTGAACTTGGAAGACCATTCAAAGTTGTAATCTATGCTTCTACTTCTTTGACATTGAGATCTCCTTGGGAAGTAACATTGAATGTTTCATACATTTGCATATTCACATCCTTGAGTTGAGTTCTAAAGGTCATCTTCGTATAAGTTTTTCATTGCATCGAACATATCCTTAGGAGTCTTCAAGGATGAAACATGTGATATCCAATGGAGATGAAAATACTCATCTTGGTTTTTACTAGGTCTTTCTTGTGCTTTGCTTTGACTTCATCTCCCTCTGGATCTACAGCTTCTTCCTTGACATAGTTCTCCATGTCATGCCTCTTCAAGTATCAAAAGCACTCTATACTTCCATGCATAGAAGTTCTCGACTCTTTCAATCTTGTCCTCAATCTTGGCACAGTTTGTCATCATGATAAAAATCAGAACCTCAAACAGAAATAGGGATGATAGAACTTACCAATGATATTGCTTCAACTTGATGTTTTCTTGAAAGCTCTTCTAGTGGACCTAGGGTTTGAAAGAGAAATCCTAATTTTTCAACTTAGGTGTCTTTCATATCTGATTGGATAGAAAGACGTGCCTCCTCAAGGTGAGTTCAACAACATACTTATTTTCCCAAAACTATGGACATAAAGTTGCAAAATATCTGACACCCAAGTTTTCCTTGACAACAGTGTTAGGGCAAAAATTGAGAATCCAAAAAATGAGAAACTTATTCCATAGAAAGATGAACCATCCTAGGGAGAGTTTTATAGTCCTATTTTTTCAACTGATCGACGGAGGGAAGTGCCCAAAACAGGAAGACCCAGTTTTCTTCAATTTCTTCTACAAACTTGTTTGATCTTGATTCTGTTATATCTTTGAAATTCATGCTCCTTAAGGTCTGAAACTTCATCTTGATATATATCCTTCTCTGTCTTTTTTCCAACCCCATAGGTTAGGGAAGAATTGAATTCACCAAGTGGAACTTCTGTGAAGTTTCCCAAGGTGACTCGTTTGATGACTATTCAACATATAAAACTTGTAAGAGATGCCACGTGTAACTATTTCACATGCCAGCCTTCTAGTAGTTCCATGTGGCGCCCCTTTTTGCTAATTTTTAGCTATTTTTCTGAAACTTGAAAACTTTGTATCTTCTTCATATGGTGATTATTTTAGGCGATTCAAGCACCGTTAGAAATATATTATCGAGCCCTACACAATGACCATCTATTTCAACATATGAGGCTCTTATTTTTTTAGCGTCTATAAATCCTCCTGGATCATCGATGGCCTTTTTTTAAGTTGTGGGAAAACTAGTTCTCTTCTTTGGTCTAAGAGCATTAATTATCCATGTTAGGCATGTTATGTTTAGAGGATGAGTGGCTTTGGAGAGCTCTCATTAAACCATTGTTCCATTGCTCAATGTTGTTTCTTCTCCTATGGGGGTTACTCAAGGGAGATTCACCTTGTTGAACAATATCTTTTCATGTTCATTCATAAAGGGGGGTTTTTAATTGTGAAAAATAAGGTCAATATATTGTAGGTATTGTGGGGTAGGGAATAAGGTATGCGGGGTTTATAGCTATTGGGGGGTATAAAAGAGGTTTCTAGTAAAAATAAGAAATATATTGTAAAAATAAGGGTTTTTTAATTGGAAATATCTTTCGAGAGGGGTGCTCAACGAAATGATTTTCGTAAGTAATTATCAATATCTAATGAAAGTATGGATAATATTTAATATCCCATGAACGAATGTATTTCTGATCTAGGTTTCTTATCATGGACTTCCAAGTTAAGTACAAGTAAACTATGGTGTTATTCCATCTTGTTTCTCATGTTGTTGGCTCATGCAACATTGTCGTGGATCAAACTTCTATTACCAAGCAATTTTTTACAGCACCATCTTATGGAAAGATCTATGGTTGAATGGGTCTACTCTAGTTCAATATAGTTATGAAGTTACATTGATTGCAAACTCTTATGATTCTATCACAACCTAGGGTGCGTTCAAGGTTGAATATGTTTCTTCTAGATATTTGTGCTATGATATGTGCTAATGGTTTCCCCGTGGCTTGGATCTTCGCCTATAGTTCTTAAATGTGGTCTTGATAATAGTTCAAAGAAAACAATACTAAGATTTCTAGCATGTCTAGTAAGGATTTAGAATCATGGGTTTGACTTTAATATATACATATACATATTTAATGAAAATAAATATTTTTCTATCTTAGTTTTGAATGATGATTTAAAATTTTGTTTCAAGATTCCACACGAAGAAGCAAAAGTTAACGATCACTTAATGACGTTACAATTTATGTTTAATGTTTCACTAGTTTATAAATGTGTTGAAATCTAAACAAACTATTATTAAAACATTGAAAGAACCTATTGAAATGCACTTGGTGCAGTTGGTGTAGTATTGTAAAACCCATGTTGTATATATGAAATGTAGTTGGTTTGGTATTCTAGACCCGATGGTATATATATATATATCAATCAGATAAAGACAACTAGACTTACCTTTTACTACTTGTATATTGAATCATGCAATAGCCACAAACAAATATATTTATGCGAGATTAAAGCTAATGTTTATGGGAGATTAAAGCTAATGCCAAGTATCAAGGGCTAATTTAAACTTCATTATAAAAAAAACTATTAATGTTTTGAAAAGTTTCTTGTGAAATTGTAAAAGACTAATAAGAGGGACCAATAAGAAAAAACGGTTAACGTTATGGGTTCATGAAATTAGGTAGGTTGAAAGACTATATCTATAACTCAAGCTTAGTTAATGTTATCATTCAAAAAAAATTGTAACATTGATTTGACATGATCAATGTTTAATTGATCTTAAATGACGTATGACGTAGGTTTAAATGCTATGTCCTTCCCAAAAAAAAGTTCGTGACATTGATTTTAGATGATCAATGTTTAATTGGTCTTAGATGACGTATGCCTAATTGCTAGGTTCTTTCATTCATTATGGTATTAGTCCACGATGGTATTGTATGACAATGATATTTCAAGGTTAAGCTGAATGATAACTAAGAGTCGATCGATACACCGTCTTTATGTTACGCTTCTGACATCAATGCAACAGCAAGTTCTTTGATATTATTGATATTTTTGTGTTTAAGATGTTATATGTATATTTTTATGTCGATAGATGTTTTTATTTGAGATTTGTAGTAAATTTTGGTCTATGCTGTTTCATTTATGGTTAAGAATAACACAAATGTACTATCGAGATTGATTTTATAGTGGTCGTTTAAAATTCGAAATAAACAATTATAAAAAAAAACAATATAAAGTAGCACATCCACATAATTTGTGGTTGGATCACATCGATAGGGATTAAATGGTTGATAGATAGTTATCAAATGGAAGACAATTTGAAAATATTTTTTATTTCTCATATTTTTCTAGGTTATCACCGATATTCTACCTATTATCCATTTATCATTTATTTAGTTATTTTTATATTCTTTTTCCTTTTATCTCACATTTTTCTAGTTATCTACAATGAAGTGTTAGTTATCCATTAATCAATTATGAGTTATCCATGCATTCCAACTAGTTATCCATTAATCGGCTAGCTACCAGTTATTTTATATATATATATATATATATAATTGTTTATTTCAAATTTCGAACAACTTCCATAGAATCAATCTCGATGATACACTTGTCTCATCCTCATCCGTAGATGAAAAAACATAGGTTGTAATCCACCCCAAATATCAAATAAAAATGTCTATCAACGTAAAAGTAACTGGTAGCTAGCTGATGAATAGATAATTGTTAGCAATACATGAATAACTCATAGCTGATGACTAGATAACCTACAGTTCATGGAAGATAACCAGAAGAATGTGAGATAAAAACAAAAGGAATATAAAAAATAACTTATAGTTGATAAATGGATAACAAGAAGAATGTTGGTGATAACCTGTAGCTAGAGATAGATAACTCACATTTGAATCCGTTTAACTATAAAAATACGAAGAATACAAATATATTTTCCATTTCATAACTATTTCTCAACCATTGTGTGATAATTATATATTTCTATGTTTAAGATGTTATATGTATATTTAATATAAGTTTTTAATTATTTAATAAAAAAATATTAATATCAAAATTTATGTATATGAAGCATAATCAAGCAATAACTTATTATTAATTAGGAAAAAATAGTTAACTAGATCTAATCCAAGGAGTATTATTTTAGTTTAAATAAAAATTAATGACTGCAAACGTATTGATGTCGAAATAGTTATTTTATAAATTTTAAAATAAATCAAGAAAAGAAAACATGGTAATTAAGATCGAAGGGAATAAAATATGATAATTTTTTATGATAAAAAAAATAAAATATGTATTTATTATTTTGTAAATATTTGGTGATAAAAAAATAAAATATTAGCAATAGTCATAATAATAAGATTAATATGTTTAGAATACATCGACATGTATATATTTGAATTATTAGTAGTTATTGAATAGTTAATATAATATAATTATCATTAGAGTTGAAGTTAGGCTAATAATTGTAAAATCATTGAAGTTATGTTAATAGTTGTATGTAATAGTCAATTTAAAAATAAATATATCGTTAGTTGTGATTGGAGTTGAAGTTAAGCTAAAGTTGTATCATCATTGGAGTTAATCTATATCTAATAATGGAATAGTTGCACATCATCATGATTGGAGTTTTAATTACCAAGTTAAAGTTGAAGTTTAATTTTTCCAACTATCATGAATTGTGCTTATCACATGTTAACTAAGTTATTTCTTTTATTTTTTTGATATTGTTAATTATGAATTTTGAACGAATCCCATAAAATCAAAATGGATTGTACACTTGTCTCATTCTCGTCCATAGATGAAAAATCATATATGGTAGTACACCCCAAAATTCTAAGATATAAACAAATCAATGTAATTAGCTAGATGCCCAACTGTCAAATGGAGGAGTTTATTAGGAGTTCAATTGTTACACTAGTGCACATTAGCTAGATTGTTGGATGCCAAATGTACTTAGACTAGGCCTTAAACGATTAGATTTGAAGTTAAGCTAATAGTTGTAGAATCATTGGAGTTAAGCTAATATTTGTATCTAATAGTTAAGCTAATAGTTATCCAATATAATCATGATTAGAGTTGAAGTTAGGGTAATAGTTGTAGAATCATTGGAGTTAAGCTAATAGTTGTATCTAATCATTAATTTAAATGTTAATATATCACCAATTGTAGTTCAAGTAAAAATCATGATTGCAGTTGAGGTTAAGATAATAGTTGTATCATCAATGGAGTTAAGCCCATTGTTGTATCTATTAATCAAATAGTTGTATCTAATAATCGAATAGTTGAAGTTGAAATTTAATTTTTCGAACTAATAGTTGTATATAATAGTTAATTTAAAAGTTAATATATGGACAATTGCACTTCAAGTAAAAGTCATGATTGGAGTTGACATGAAGCTAATAGTTGTATCTTAAATGGAGTTAAGCTCATAATTGTATCTATTAATCTTATAGTTGTATCTAATAATGGAATAGTTGAAGTTGAATTTTAATTTTTCCAACTATCACAAATTGTACTTATTAGATGTTAACTAATCTATTTTTTATTTTTTTTGAAATTATTAATTATGAATTTTGGACAACGCCCATAGAATCAATTTGAAGAGTATAATTGTCTCTTATCATTCTTAGATAATAAAAAAAAGCATAGATGGTAGGCCACCCTAAAATTCAAAGATATATACGCATATTGGCGTAACTATCGGTATAATCGATGAAAATATGATTTTGTAAAAGGAAAAGGGTTGTGCTTTTAGAAATTTTCAAAAGAATATGTGTAAAGTCTGTCAGAAATTGAAAATAAATTCTTTGATGACAAATAACTTTAGAAGGATAGATGACGCTTATAGTTGTTAATTTCACCCATATTTACGTTGAGAGCCGTTCTAATTTGATATTTGGGGTGGACTACAACCTATATTTTTTCATCTGTGAACGAGGATGAGACAACTATACTGTCGAGATTGATTCTATGGAATTTGTTCAAAATTCGAAATAAACAATTATTAAAAAAGGAATATAAAAAATAACTGGTGACTGGATGATGAATGGATAACAGGTAGTAATGCATTGATAACTCATAGGTGATTAATGGATAACCAATAGTTCATGACAGTTAACTAGAAGAATGTGAGATAAAAAGAAAAAGAATATAAAAAAAATAGATCGTTGATAAATGGATAACATGATGTAGGTGATAATATGTACCTAGGCATGGATAACTCATAGTTGAACCCGTTTAACTAGAAGAATATGAGGAATACAAAAAAAATTCCCAATTGTAATCCATTCCATAACTATCTCTTAACCATTTGATCCCTATTGACATGATCCAACCATAAACTATGTGGGTGTGGTAGTTATTAATGAGTTGTACTAGTGCAATGCTTGCAAAATAAGATAACAAATAATTGTAATTAGATATTTATAAAATTTATAAGTTGTACGAGTGCAATGATTGCAAAATAAGATGTGAACCAATCAATGACATAACTGTAATTAAGTTTTTATTTATAAAAATATAATTTTATGTTAGAATGTTTACATTAGAATAATGTGGATATTTTTTTTCTCAAATAATTGTTGATATAAGGTCAACCAGTTATCCGTTTCATAATAACCTCGCTTCCTGCAACACAAACAATAATCAAATTCTCTTTCATCTAGGGATAAATTATGACAATTAAATTGAGTTACTGAATAGTAAATATTTTAATTTTCTTTTCTTTTGGAATGCCACAAACTACCTTTTGGGAAATCCCACCTTTTCTTTGACAAGTTTGCTTCGACTGAAATAACTTCAACGTGATTTTATTGTGACCTGATTAACTTTGTAGAAATTTTAGTGCGACACACAAGTATTCACACTTGACTAAGACATACTTCACTTTGACAAGACTCAACTTTCACATCGACACACCTTTTATGCAATTTTATGCCAACACACTTTTACCTCAACAAAGAGTCACTTGACCTTTACTTCAATGGGATTTTACCTCGACACACTTGTAACTACAACCAACTCCCACTTCCACAATAATATAATACTAAAAGGTTATCTTGTTATATGAAGTATATTTTTCACTTCGACGTTAGAGGCACATTTTTACCACCCCGCCGATAGAGATAACTTTGACATGATTGCACTTCGACACATCTACATTTAACCGAATTTTATAATAGGATATTTATTTATTTATTAACTGATAAAATGAAAAATACGTTTCACCACTTTTTATCTTGGAATAAACCTGGACACAAATTTACTATGACAAGCTCAACAAAATATTAAGTAAGACTTGTGTACAACACTCTGAAATTAAAACTTAAACTTTTACTCGATGACATATTTCTGGATTCTTGATTTCTTTTACAAAGTATAAATGTAAACAACATTCACACAAGTAATTCTAGAGAAGATGTGCGGCATAGATAAAACATGCATTCAACCATAATATTATATATTTATATATTCTCATGACATAACAAGAGAACTATGACTGCATTTACATACTTGGGAATTTACTTGGATATTTCACCCTTTTACAGAGCTTGGGCTCTCAACACATTCCAAAAACACGAGCTTTATCTCTTGAAATCTTCTCATATTTCTTCTTCTTCTCCTTTCTCTCTTACTTTGTTCTTCTCCCATAGAATTTTTTTTCCATTCTTCATCTTATACATATACAAATACTAAATTTTTCTTCGCTTGGAAGCTACCGACTAACATTAAAGAGTGTAATTAATTTATACCTAAGAAATTGACTTTCATAAATACTATTCGGCTCCTTAAATATGGTGAGACGTGAACTTGATAACATGATAGATTGACTAAAAAACTTGTACTTCTACGGACTTTGACTGAGTTGGTTGAGATGTGATGCAGATATGCTTGTAATTAATATTTTCAACACTTCACCTTAATTATAAGTAGATGGGGATCATTAAAAAACAAAAATTTACAAAATGTTTCAGATATGGAACTTTCTCCATGCTTAACAGAATTTACTGAGCAGAACTTGTTACTCCTAAATAAGTTTGTAGATGCTAGAACATGTCTCTTGCCAATGGTTTTGTAACGATGTCTTCCATATGATCTTCAGACCTACAAAATTATAAACAAATTTCCTTGTTATTCACCAATTCTCTTATATGAAATGATACCTTGTGTCGATGTGGTTGGTTCTCTTTTGGAACACATGGTTCTTCTACAATGCAATGGTTGAACCGTTGTCACAGTAAATGGTTTTTGTTTCTTGGTGGTTTTGCAACAGGTCTTTTAACATTCTTTGCATCCAAAAAAATTGATAGGGAACGCTTGTATCTACACCATACTTTCATTCTACTAAATATAGAGTCACAATCAGATGTTTCTTTGAATCCCATGACACAACACCTGTACCAAAATTGAATTTGTACCCAAATGTGCTTTTCCTGTCATTTGTTCTACCTCCATTGTCATTATCAGTGTATCCAATAAGTTTGAAATTTTTTGAGGTTGAATACATAATTCCAAGGTCCTTTGTGCCACTTACATACCTCAGAATTGTCTTACCTTCTTGCCAATGAGAGTATTTTGGTGACTCCATGAATCTTGAGATTAGAATTACTCCATACATGATGCCTGTCCTTATTGTTGTTAAATACATAAGGCTACCAATTAACCTCTTAAACAACATAGGATCTACATTTGATCCATAATCATCCTTGCTCAATTTTAATCATGTTATCACTAGTATTGGGGATGCCTTCCAATTAGCTATAATAAATCTTTTCAAAACCGTGTTTTAATACTTGGAATATGATATAAATATATGACTTTCAATTGTTGGACTTCAATGCCCATAAAATACTTCATAAGCCCCAAATTAGTCATTTCAAATGCACTTTCCATGACTATTCTAAAATCCTTTATCCAAAATCACCAGTAAATATTAGATCATATACATACAGAAAAACAATTAACATGTTACCATGCTCATTAACTTTGATGCACATCATCAGTTCACTTTCACTTCTTTCAAATCCATTTTGGGTGAGGTAGGAATCAATACAACTGTACCAAGCTCTAGGATCTTGCTTCAAACCATATAGTGTCTTTTTCATCTTGTATAATTTGTGTTCTTGTCATCAAACTTCATAGCCTTGTGGTTGTTCCACATACATTTCCTCCTCTAGATAATGGCATTCAAAAATGCAGTTTTAACATCCATTTGATAAACTAAGCCATTTGTTTTGTGCACCAATGGCCAAAACTGTTTTGACTATGTCCATGCATGAGAAAGGCGCAAAAGTTTCATTGAAGTCTATGACGGGCTACTGTGTTAACCTTCTTGTGATCAATCTTTCCTTGTGCTTCTGCACATATCCATTAGCATCTTGCTTGATCTTGTAAATCCATTTGATGCTAATTACATCTTTGTCTTTTGGTATATCTACCAGCTCCCATTTTGATTCTTCTCAATGCATTTTATCTCTTCATCCATGGCTTGTGCCCATAATTCATCTTTGACAGCTTCCTCAAATGTTAGAGGATCATTTATTTGATACGATAATGCAAAAACCGAGAATTATTTTGGTGTAGTAGCTTCATATATCTAACACAAACTTATTGTCTTTATTGGATGTGTCGATGTCAAACTTATTGAACTACTTGATGGAGTTTCTTGAGCTTTTGGTGTGCTTGTCAGCGTAGCTTCCACTGTGGCTTGTGTCGAAGTTCCTTTTGCTGAAACATGTTGTGTTTTCTTGTCAGTTGACAAGGCTGCGAAGTTTCAGCTTACATGTGGTGTTTTAACCACTTCCTCCATCATATTATCATGCTTAACAATCGACACAATATTGACATTCTTCTCGGCATTTCCATACCATGCTTCAAGCTCAACAAATTGAATATCACAGCTGATAATTACTTTCCTTGTGAGAGGGTCATACAAATTATATGCTTTTGTGTCTTCAAAATAACCAACAAAAAAACATTTATCTCCCTTATTGTCTAATTTCCTTCTTAGCTCATCTCGAACATGTTTATATGTGACACAACCAAAAACTTTTAAATGAGAAAGATTGTGTTTCATACCTATCCATGCTTCTTGAGCGACTTTGTTCTACACGCTCTCTGTCAGACACCGGTTCACGATATATACAACAATCTCCATTGCCTCAACCCAATATTCATTTGGTAAATTCTTGGTTTCCATCATACTGCGAGCCATCTCCATAATGGTTATGCTCTTCCTCTCTGTGACACCATTATGCTAAGGTTTATACCACGCAGTGAATTCCTTGTGTATTCCATGGGTCTTGCAAATATTTAGGAAGTAATTTGAGACATATTCACGTCCTTTGTCTGTCCTTAACATTTCATGTTGTATCCACTTTGCTTCTCCATGAGTGCCTTAAACTGTTGAAAACATCCAAATGCATCATATTTATGTTTTAGAAAATATACCCATGTTTCTCTTGTGAAGTCATAAATAAAAGTAAGAAAATAATTGAAGCCTCCTATGGACAGTCTCTTCATTGGGCCACAAATATCACAGTGCACAATTTCAAGTGGTGTGCATTCTCCATTTGAACTTTTGACTGAAAAAAGTCTCTCTATGTTGCTTGCCAAAAATGCAGCCTTCACAAACTCTCTCTTGTTTTTAATTCAATGGAAATCCTTTCACCATGTTCTTCATGTGCACTTGTTTCAAACCACCAAAATTCAGATGTCCAAATCTGAAATTCCACATCCAAGACTCATCGTGAACCTTTCATTGAAATGCTTCTTGTAATTCTTTATCGCTGTCATTTTTTCCCTTGTCTCAGTGTTTGTCTGCTTCTTTGCTTTCTTCCTTGAATGCAGCTCCTGAATTTTCCTTTCGTGGCATATATGGCCTTATCCTCAAAGGAATCAAGTGAATGATTTTTATTGGTACTCTTACCTGTTGAAATGGTAGGTATAGCCGTTGGTAAGCATATGCAGAATAAGTGACCACTATCACCTTAGTCACTTTCTCCCTTAACTGCTTCGGAAGCCGGAGCCTCCTAAGGAAAAGCCCTATTATACTCCTGCAAAAACACTTGATACAAAATAGCTCTCGCACATATGTATGTTAGTGACCAGTTCCTAACGAACTGAATTGAAATGATAGAAATGGTGCACTATGTGGCCTTGGTGAAACTGAATAAATACAACCAAACTACCTCTATGCAAGTAAGAAAAAGCCAAATTGTCAAATAATCAAGTACCACAATGTGTCACGCCATGAAACAATATTGTTCGCAAGACACTATGTTAATGTTATATATTAGTTTCAAGCACAAACATAACAGAATGTATAAGTATGTCGGCTAGTCTTTTGACAAGTTGATAATTTGAGCCTCTAGTATAACATAAAAATAAAATGGGTGTGAATAGATAATTTACTGGAACACACACAGATAATTTATTGGAACAAACACACACATATATATATATATCATTATCCTTTATGTAAAAGTCAGTTGTATATTTATTACTGGCAACCGATTACATCAAGAAACCACCGATTACATCAAGAAACCAGATCACCAAAGGATTTTAACGTACAATATGTAAATTGACATTAAAATATCAATTGTTCCTCCAAACCATATTCACGGTGGGATCATAAAACCAATATTAAAGCATGAGTTCATGTAACCAGAGTCATCTCAATCAAAATTCGTTGAACCATCTAATAGCAACGTCGTTATTACTGTAAATTCCTTCGATTAAAACTAGTACGACTTCCTGACCTTCTCGTTGATCGTTGTATAGGGAGAGGATGAACGTATGTGTTGGATAGGTGGAAACCGACGTGAGGTGAAGTTCTAGGCAGAAGGTTTTAGGGAGGTGTCACAGTGATGGAGGACGTAGTGTGAGCGAAAGGTTGATGCTAAGGTTTCGACGGGTGCCAGGGTTGCAGCGAGGATGGAAATGTGGCATGGGAGTAAGGGCTAGCGAGGGTGGATATGGAAGCAAAGATAACAGTGGGGAAGATGGGTCTACGAAGGATTTTAGGTAAGGAGGATCGAGCAGGCCCCTTAGGGTTGCATTCTTTATCAGTCCACGCCTTCATACTTCCTCGCGACTGCAATTTATCCCGTAGTGCCATTTTTCCACCCACCTCACGAGTCTCTCATCCCTGCTATCTCCTATCACCTCGCAACCCACCGGTCGTTCCCTTCCACTCTCGGCTTCCACTCGAAAACCTTTCTCCCATCAGCTATTACTCCATCCTCGGTCCTGCGATCATTTTTGTTGTAATCCTCTCCCTGTCTAGCCATTGGTAAGCATGTGTGGAAAAGTGACCACTGTCACTTTAGTCATTGGTTTCTAAATTCTTCCTAAGTTGAAACCTCCTATTTAAATCCTGTAAAGACACTAAAAGAGATCTTTCATATGTGTTAATTACCATTGCCTAATGCTGTCCATTGTAAGCACGTGTATGGCAGATGTACAATAAACAAGAATAATATGCAATTAATACAAAGTTATCACTAATTTATTATTTTAAGATCATTATCATAATAATTATCATTCAAAAGTTATGTAGTCCTATATAATGGAAATAAATTAAAATGAATATAAGTTACACTAACATTATTTAAAATAATATTAATAAAACATTAATAAATATACACAATGTAGCAACTAAATTAAACCAAACACAAGTTAATGCATATATTTAAAATACTATGCAAATTAATAAACATTCACATAAGTATTAATGCATTTGATAATATGAATGGTAGTTTAAAACAAATAATCGTTGACCTAACCCTACCGGATTGATAGCAGGCTGGGAGAACAGATTGCAAAGTTTAAAGCGTGAGTGGAATGGGGGAGGATAGCAATTTGGAACCAGCCACGGGGAGATGATAGTGTTCAGATGGGGCCGCGAGGAGGAGAGGAAAGGAAAAAGCACCGGCGTAGGACAGCAGGGTTGTGGAGATGGATGCGGGGTGAGGAAGAAAGGAATGAGTGGAGAACGATGTGAGGAGAGAGGACTGCCAGCGAGGAGGTTAGCAGCGCAAAGGGAGAATGATCTGCGGGTGGAGAGGAGAGCAGGCCGCGTAGTGAAGTAAGGGATAACAAATGAAGTCGATGACAGGTTGCGGGGGTGGGGAGAAAGAGCGGGTTGGAGAAAAAGCGTAGAGGTGGAGCAACTCATGGGGAGAAAGAGCAGGCTAGCTTAACAAAACCAGAAAGGGAGGAGTGTGAGAGGGAGCGGGTGGAGATATTGATGTTCACGAGCTGGTGGAGGCGCGGGCTGATCGACGGGTGTTGGAAGCAGCTTGGTGAGTGGAGATAACCGAGGTGAAGGAAGTAGCTAGGAAGTTTTGGCTTAGCCTCCTAGTGTATCAGCGAGGGCGAGGACAACATGTATGGTGTTGTGCAAAGGGATGAAGGTCAAAGTACATGGGGGTTGTTCACACTAGGGCTGCCACTGTAAGGGAAGCCCTTTAAATGGATAATTGAATCGTGAGGGAAACATATGAAGGGAATGGTGGCTAAGGGAAAGGTGAGGATGAGGAAAGAGAATCCGTGAGGGTATTGACAGTATTGAACTAAACAAGCTCTAAGATTAACAAAAACTAACCAAAAACTAATCTAAAGCTAACCTAAGACTAACCCTAGACTAGATATGTGAGAAAATGAACTGTGAAACCCTGGGAAACCCTAACACAAACGTTACCTAACCTAGGGTTTCCGAGGAGGAGCACTAACCTAGTGAAGAAGGTTCCTAGGTTAAGAAACTAACCTCGGAAAGCTAAGGAGAAGCCATAGATCACCCTCACATGAATGCATGTCGTCATTTCTAAGGTGTCAGGAAAGAAAGTAGTGACCTATCCTAGGGAAAAATGTAGCTCTAAGGATACTACTAAGACTTCAGACATGCACATCCACCAACATCCAACAATAATGTAAGAAGCCTGACCTCCTTGTTCTTGTGTTCATCCAACAAGTCAAAGCATCACCAAAAGTAGAGATTCACCAAATAATTACTAGAAAATAACTTGCATTAACTAGAAAAATTCCTCACAAGGAACACATCCGTCTAGAGAAACCCTAAGAAGGGTAAAACAAGTGCATAATGATTGATCCCATAAGTTCATATTTAAAATGAAAGTGAGGAGATCTATTTATATGATCTCACACTCACTTTTACAAATAAAATCTAGGCTGCCATGCTTTAAAACAAGTAATTTTGTAATTATTAAATGTCAACTTAAAATTAAAAGAAAATAATAATAAAATATAGAATAAGGCACGCTACGTGGGGGTATTTGCATTCGTAGGTGCCAAAACATGCTCAAATAAGTGAATTTCTCCGAACTAAAGGCTAGAGTGTGCTGGAGGGAGGGATTTATGCCCAATATAACCCCTAGAATACTGTAAAATCCCTCAACATGCTACTCGAAGCACGAAAACGACCTGGCATGGAGGGTTCCATCCTCTAAGGAAAGAAGGCTAGGGAGAGAAAGGACCCACTAAATGAAGGGACATGTGGGTGTATGAAGTTGACATGACTGAATACTAGTGTCTCATGGATGAATCATAGGCCACCAGTGTGCACAAGAAGGGAATGAACCCATGAGACCCAATAGTCATCCTTTCGGCGCCTCGAATGCCAACCTTGAGGTTAAAAACCTATTTAAAGGGTCTGCAGCAGTGCAATTAACCCATAGTACCCTTAAAGGAGGACCAAAGGTTCCAACCATAACCACCATTGCTCAATAACACCCCTCCTATTCAAAAAAATTGGTCCTCTCTCCTTGGTGTACACCTGAAGGTGAGCTGGGTACAAGTGCAGCGTAACACTGGCTCTAACTGCGGGATGAGTGATCTTCCTGGGAGTGCTAGAGAACCTATGAATCTACTTGTACCTGTAGACCTACAAACATATCAAATTCCTAAGAGATTAAAATCATATAGAGGTAGACACTTTCATCCTTCCTTGTTCCTGAAAGGAGGGAAACAAACTAAGAACAATAAAAACTAACTAAAGGATTAAAAGAAATAAAATGCAATGCACAGAAGTATGCCTAATGCAACTAACCTATCCTAAACCTGGTAACCAAAATAGGTTAAGTGAAATCATACCACCAATGTAACCATTTAAGTAAGAAATCTATAGTTTTCATATTACCTTTGTCCTTTATTGTAACCCAAGACAATCCTTCATTGACGATATGTTGAGTTTGTACCAGGATATTTATCTTGATGAGTGTAGGAAACGAGACCTTCTTAAGAAATTGGAGAACATGAAACTGGTGCCATCGAGAAGCATCACTTTGACAAGCTTTATTGATCCATTCTTCTAGAGGACTTATTTATGGAATACCTCCATTATACCTATCTTCAGAAATTTTTTGCCTAAAATTCGCCCATGAATCTTGAACTTGGGAGGCTATCCATGGAGTTGGACTTTGAAAATTTTCACATGTGAGCCGCAACCCGTCTCTGCATTTACTCATTATTTTCTTTGTACATATAGGTATATCACTTATCTTTTCTACAATCATATTAGTAACCCCAATAATATTTGAAGTTTTGAAATTTTCAACAATATAATCCATACCTTCATGCTTCAAATTAAAAGATAAACAATAAATATCATGATACTGAAGGATGAAAATCATTCCTGTCCACCTACCTTCCTCGGTACTGTTGAGATGTATCATTAAGGGCTTACCGATGTAGGGTAGAGTAGGATGAACAACTTCTTCTACGCTTCTTGAGGGGAAGAACTGAAGGTGATAACCTAAGCTCATCCTACATTTAATATCTGAGAAGAATCCTCTATGCGACAAGCTTCCTTGCTGCAGGGTGAGTATGATGGTGACATCATGAAAGAATCATCAGAGATACGAGGTTCCAAGTCTTCAAACTTTTCATCATAATGGCTAGCATCTGCATATAAAAACTATATTCAAAGTCTGGTGTTGTTCCATCTTCAATTATATTGGCAAAAGGGTTGAACCACTCTTCGTCATTAGCCTCATAAGGGGAAGGAATGATCATATCTCTTTCAACAGGGTCTTCGTAAGTTATGTCTTCAACATCCCTGTTGGATTTGATTAAGAGTTTCTTTTCCCAAATAGTGTCAAGTTCTGGATCTTCCTGAGCAACTTCATTAACCTGCTATTCCTCGCTGCAATGCATGGATACAATGCTACCTGGTCTTGAGGAATCATAGAGGGACAGACTCGTAAATGTCCAATAACTATTGTACTCAAAATTCCGTTCATTATGTTCCCATATATCTAGTATGTTATAAGGAGTTTATGTATGTTGGAAGAGAGGATTTAACATCCTTTTGTTCCTCAACTTCTTCAATTAGGACTTCTGGATCATCATATACGGTACAATCATCATATTCATCTACTTGGGAAGCTTTATCTATCGTGCTTAATATATCATTAGCTAGGCCTTGAATAATGGTTGCTTCGACCTAATCTTTGTTTTAGGCTTCCTTACTGAACAAGTCCTTCGCATGCTTGACATGAGGTATCAATTCGACATGATGCCTTGAATCCCGATGGTTACAAAATGTTTCCACCAATTCTGAAATGACGACAACGTTCCTTTATCTATGCCCACAAACCAACCAAGGTCCTTTCCTCCCAAGTGAAGGAAAAATGATCACATGTAAACATCTTATTCCTCTTTAATAGCATATTCTGAAGCCATATTCAGAAACCATTCCACATGATGTGTGGCATTATCATGGTCACCCTTGAAGGCATGCCATAATACGTCAGGTAACTCATCTGAATAACTTGGGAAAGCTGACAGATTAAGAGAAGCGAAACCAATTTCCATTTCTGAAGCAATTGGATTATCAGGATCTTCAAACTCAAATGGAATATCATATTTGGTTCCTTCTCTTTCATCATCTTGAGTCTCACATTTTCCTAGGGTTTCTTCTTATATTCTTTCGATTGTGGACTTTCTTTCTTGTTCATCGACACCGTAATCCCAATCCATGTTGAATGCATTAATGAACTACATGAGTGAGGAAATAAATTTGCAGGGAAAACCCTCATACCAATTTTTGACTAACAAATTGTCCTCTAGGTGAAGAGATAACATAAATAGCCTCATCCTGATGTCTTCATTCACAATGTTACTTTCCCAGATGAATTGCATGAATGCTTGCACATGGGATGCTGCATGGTTCTTATACTATTGGAGAAATGGGCAAAGTGCCTTCCCATAATCTTGAATGGTATACTTGTGTGGGAAACCTAGAATGCATGAGAAGTCTAATACGTCCCCCACGATTCATAATTGGATGCCATCTCATTAGGCTTCCCTAACTTTATAGAGTACTATTTTTGTTTTTGTTTGACTAGAGTCGCCAGGAGAAACCTACCAAGTTAGTTAACCACACCTCTCCAAGTACTAAATAAAACAAGGGCATGCCCAATAGATGGGATGAGTTGAGCTCTTTGTGGAGTCACTAGGTAATCCTATAGGTTAGCCCTTTCGAAAAATGTATGCAATCATATACAACCAAGGAATTCAAGACTTACCAAAATGTCGTTTCTTTCGTGTATATATCACCTCAATGAATTTGAGGTCTTCGACAACAATGCCAAAATGTTATTTGATGGAATGACAGGTCTAGCCATTGGTAAGCATGTGTGGGAAAAGTGACCACTATCACCTTATTCACTCGTCCCAAAATTCTTCAGAATTCAAAACCTCCTAGGGTAGAGCCCTATTTTTTATCTTGTAAAGACACTAAAATAGATCTCGCATATATATGTTAATTACCAATGCGTAATGGAGTCGATTGTAAGCACGTGTAGTGGCATATGTGCAATAAACATGCATAATATGCAATTAATGACAAATTTATCACTAATTTATTATTTTCATATGATTAGATCATAATAACTATCATTCAAAAGTTATGCAACATTATATGATGCAAATAAATTAAATAAATTAAAATGAATATAAGTTACATTAACATTATTTAAAATACTATTAATAAAACTTTAATAAATATACCCAATGTAGCAAATAAATTAAACCAAACACAAGTTAATGCATATATTTAAAATGCTATGCAGATTAATAAAAATTCACACCATTCATGTAAGTATTAATGCATTTGATAATATGAATTGTAGTTTAAAACAAATAATTGTTGACCTAGCCTTAGTAGATTGGTAGCCGGTTGGGAGAAACGGATCGTGCAAATTTTGAAGCGTGAGTTGCATTGAGGAGGATAGCAGTCTGGAACCAGCGACAGGGAGAGGATAGCATTCAACTCGGGATGCAAGGAGGAGAGGAAAGGAAAAAATGTCAAGAGAGGATAGAAGTGTGGTGGAGATGGTTGTGGGTTGAGGAAGAAAGGTGCGAGTGGAGAACGTTACGAGGAGAGAGGACTTCTAGTGAGGAGTTTAGCAGAGTGAAGGAATAATTGTCTACGGGAAGAGAGGAGAGCGGGTCGTGGAGTGAAGTAAGATATAGAAAACATATTCGATGACATGTCGCAAGGGGAGAAAGCTTGTGGGGAGAGGGATCGGGCTAGAGAACGAGCGCAGAGGTGGAGCAGCTCGTGGGGAGAAGGAGAAGGATAGCTTGAGGCATCTAGAAATGGAGGAGTTTGAAAGGGAGCGAGTGGTGATAGCGGCTCCTACAAGTTCGTGGAGGCGCGGGTTGATTGGTCGGTGTTGGAAGAGTCTTGTTGTGTGGAGATAGTTGAGGTGAAGGAAGTAGCTAGGAAGGTTTGGCTTACCCTCCTGGTGGATCAGTGAAGGTGAGGATAGCATTTAGGGTGCTATGCAAAGGGATGAAGGTCAACGCAGATGGGGATTGTTCATGCTAGTGCTGCCATTGTAAGGGAAACCGTTACAATGGATAAATGAATCATGAGGGAAAGGGATGAAGGGAATAGTGACAAAGGGGAAAGCGAGATTGAGGAAAGAGAGTCGGCGAGGGTATTGGAAGGACTTAGAGGGCTGAGATGGTGCAGGAAAGAGGCTCTAAGCCGAACCCTGACCTAAAATCTAACTAAAAGAATAACCTAGAAATTGAACTAAACAAGCCTGAGGACTATCACAAACTAACCAAAAACTAATCTAAAGCTAACCTAAAACTAACCATAGATTATATGTTTGATAAAATGAAGTGTGAAACCCTAGGAAACCCTAGAAAAATCCTTACCTAACCTATGGTTTATGAGGAGGAGCACTAACCTAGTGAAGAAGGGTCCTAGGTTAAGGAAATAAACCAAGAAAGGTAAGGAGAAATAGAAGAGAACCATCACACGAAGTCGCGTTGTTGTTACTAAGGTGACAGGAAATAAATTAGTGACCTATCTTAGGGAAAAGTGCAGCTCTAAGGCTACCACTAAGAATTTAGCAATGCACATCCACCAACATCCAACAAAAAGGTAAGAAGCCTGACCTCCTTGTGCTTGTGTTCATCCAACAAATTGAAACGTCACCAAAAGGAGAGATTAAATTTAAAGAATTACCAAAAATAGATTGTATTACCCAAAAACATCCTCACAAGGAGCGCATCCATCTAGAGAAACCCTAAGAAGGGTAAAACAAGTGCATAATGATTTATCCCATAAGTTCTATTTTTTTTTTTTACTAGGGGAATCGACGTGACTGGGGCCGAGATGGTACTCGCGTGACACGAGGTCCAGGGATCCATTCCTGCTACCACTATAACCCTAGGTGCCCCACAACCACCGCAAGACATGGGACATAGGTAAACCTGGGTGGGATTGATCTCGTGACCTCCAATTTACAACAAGTGACTTCATAACAATGGAAACGCCAATGAGCCACACTCGTGTGGGCTAATCCCATAAGTTCTGATTTAAATTGAAAGTGAGGAGATCTATTTAAATGATTTGACACTCACTTTTACAAATAAAATACTGGCTGACATACCTTAAAACATGTAATTTTGTAATTATTAAATGTCAACTTAAAATTAAAAGAAAATAATAATAAAATATAGACTAAGGTAGGCTAGCTGGGGGTATTTGCATCCCCAGGTGCCAAAACACGCTCAAATAAGAGAATCACTCTGAATGAAAGGCTAAAGCGGGTTGGAGGGAGGGCGTTATGCCCCATCTAACCCCTTGAATACTGTAAAATTCCTCAATGCCCTCAAAGCATGAAAATGACCTGGCATGGAGGATTCCTTCCTTTGAGGAAAGAAGGGTAGGGAAAGAAAGGACCCACTAACTAAAATGACATGAGGGTGTATGAAGTGTCTGTGACTGAAGACTAGTGTCTCATGGCTGAAGTAGAGGCCACCAGAGTGCACAAGAAGGGAATGGAGGCATGATATCTAGTAGTCAACCTTTAGGGTCCCCAGATAGCAACCCTGAGGTCAAAAAGATCTTTAAAGGGTCGTCGACAATGCCATTAAGCCATAGTACCCTTAAATGAGGACCAAAGGGTCAATCCATGACCTCCATTGCTCAATAACACCCTCCTGGTTGAAAAAATTGGCCCTCTCTCCCTGGGGTACATATAAAGGTTCTCTTGGTACACGTGCAACGTAATAGGTACTTTTGTTATTAGTTGGTTTCATTGACGTACGTATTTAATCACACAGTGGTTGTCTTCCATGTAAACTCGATAACATGTTTGTAATAGTTGTCGAATGCTCATCAAATTATGTTTCAGACCTTTGACATAATAAACATCACGCATAGTATTTTACTTACCCATGTTTGCTCCAAATTCCAACAATACCTTTTCCCAAAACAATGATTTGGATGTTTTTTCCAAGTGTGACATCAACTTGAGCTGATTTATCTAGACTGGAAAAAAAAATTACCATTCATATGATTGCTACAACATGAATCTAGATACCATATGTCACATGGAATTTTTTGGACAATATTGCATTTAATTGGGGATGCACATGCCAAAAACATTGTGCTGGTCGAAGTGTTGGTGTTGCTCAACATGTTTTGACCTTGCTTTCCTTGGTCATACTACTTCTTCCTGCATTCAAATGTAAAATGTCAAAATTTCTTACATTAATGACATTGATTTTTTTATTTATCAAACCTGTGACCACTTGGTTGACCAAGGTTATGATTTTGACCTATACTAACGACATTTTCAAGGCTGATGCTACGTCCTCCTCTGAAAAAAAAATCTTCTTATTCCTCTAGAATTATATCTTCCCCTACCTCTTCCACGACTTATAGATGACTTTGCTGCAAATGCACCTTCTAATGATGTATTTGATCTATTAATTCTATGTTCATGATTGATTAGTGAGGCTTGCAACTCGTCAATGGTAAAATTGTTCAAATTTTTCTTTTCTTCGAGAGTCATGACCAAATATTCAAATTTTGGGGAAGACTTCTAAGCACTTTTTCAACAACCCTTTTTTCTTCTATATTTATCTATGAGATTTCAGTTAATTTACCAAACCACTAACTAGTGTAGAATGATTCCACTCAGTCTATGTCTTTCTTTGACAAATATTCAAAATCTCTTCTAAAAATATCCAACTTTTAGAATTCCTTACCTTCTCCAAGCCTTCATAGGCGGTTTCCATTGTATCCCATGCCTCCTTAAAGGTTTTTCCTACTCTTGGGAGTATGCTTTCATGCATGGCTTGATGTATGTAGACCATAACTTTTCCATATTTCTTCCTCTATTCCCTCATGACATCATTCTCAACTTGTGTGAGATTATTATATGACATCTGGTGTGGTGGTTTAGTTTTGGACTAGGGCGCTCGCATGAAGTTGGTTCCACTTTTTGGTGCCACTTAGGAAATCAGAAACACACTTCTGAAGTGCAAATCAAGAACGCATATGCATTATTGATGGTACGTTCGGAATAACCCGAGCCCAAACACAAGGCTAAGGTTTGTGAAAATGTATCACGTATGCGATATATCGCATAGGCGATATATTGCATATGTGATATGCAACATTTACAAAGCACATATGCGATATATCACATATGTGTTTTGTAAATGTTGCATATCGCATATGCGATATTTAACATTATTGTTGGAAGGATTGTTAAATGATCATAATGGATGTGGAAGACACGGTTGATACCTATCCATACTAATGATACCCATCCGTGCATCATGTTGGTTCCTTTCTTCATGCTTCAATCTTGCTTCATTAAAGGTGATGGTTCATGGGATGATATGAGTAGGGTGGATTTTTTAGGTTATATGAAGAAACCATTGTGGAGGATATACGATCTAAATATATTTGAAATGTAGAGATCGAAATCCATGATTTTAGAGTAACCATTCAACAACCCTTCCATCTCACTCTCTTCTTCCACTACCTTCCCAATCAAGGTTTCCTACTTCCAACAACACCCAATCAATCAATTTCATTTTGATATTTGCATTGGATGGACTACAATAGAAAGGTCCAAAACATATCTATAGACATGAGTAGGGTGGATTTTTTAGGTTTTATGAAGAACCCATTGTGGAGGATATACGATATAAATATATTCGAAATGTAGAGATCGAAAGCCATGATTTTAGAGTAACCATTCAACAACCCTTCCATCTCACTCTCTTCTTCCACTACCTTCCCAATGAAGGTTTCTTACTTCCAAAAACACCCAATCAATCAATTTCATTTTGATATTTGCATTGGATGGACTACAATAGCAAGGTCCAAAACATATCTATAGATTTTCCTAGAATTTATTGTTCATACAAAACAATATGGCATAAATGAAAAATGTGAATTATATATATTGTTCTATTCAAGTTTGTTTGAATAGAATGTTTGTGCCAATATTGTAATCTCGGAAGGAACAAGATCAATCATATAATTTCTCATAGCCTCCATAGTATAATGAGCTTGAGCTTTGAATGACACTCTTTTCATCCTTCTTACTCTTTCCAACCTTCCATCAACTAGTAGATAGGCAAGCCTAAAATTTTATTCATTAACATATGAGCTATTAATACACAATAATCCATTTGGTATTGTATCATGAATTCTTCCAATTAAATTATATTTGGATAGAACAAGGAATGTAAGAGGACTCAGAAATGTTTCTTACATACCATAAGATATTTAGTGCTTGTAAGTTGAAAGCAGTATGTGCAAATGGAAATAATGATCGATGCTATTAAATAATAACAAAATAGTGATGCTATCTCCACAAAGTAGTATGTTAACATTGCATAGTACATATGGCTAATAATGGATCTCCACAACGTGCCTAGAAAATATACACAAATGACACCACATATTACCCTTGATAAAAAATCATGCAATATAGTGTTTCTTACTTTATAATCCATTGGCCAAAATATGTTCTATTATCTTAGATACCGAGGTTACACAAAGATATGGGTTATTTTTCTTTGAGATAATTTCTATAAAGATATAATATAGTTCCCCCAAGACTTTCCTATTCTTTAATTCTTCTTATTAGAATCTTCTATCATCTCAAAGAAACATAAATAAAATTTTATTGTCCACCCAGCTAGGCTTGGATCCTTTTCCTTCTTGAATGGCGATATTAGGAAAAAATTGAGTTCTTCCTTTGTAACATCATCTTTCAAATCCTTATTTCCCTTATCCTCCATCATTTTCAAAAACAAAGAGACAGTATTCAATATTTCAACAATATTTTCCCTTAAATGTTCTTGGAAGTTACTAAAACAATTTACTCTTGCATATGATATTTCTCCAAAAATAATTACTCCAAACCCCTCCATGTTTTTATCTTCCTAAATGTATGAATTATTTTTATATGTTTAGCATAAATTTGAAATAATTTTGTATTATGATCCCCTTTTTCTAACCAATTTGATCTACTTCTTCAACTTGCATTCTATTTCCTCTTTCCCAACAAAATCCTTTCTCCCTTTTAATTCTTTTAGATTATTTAATTCCACTTTTCTAAAGATTCCTTCAATATTATCTTCTAGAAAAAAATGTGTTTGATATTTTTATATAAATTAGTTCCTCACTTTTCAATATCGCATATGGGATATTGAAAATCAAAAAATAAAAATAAAACAGAGGCCGCAGGCCCCTCAAATTTCTTTTGCACATGATCGGGACAACGAAAAAAGCAAGGGAGATTTGCATTTTTGTTTTTCAAGGTCGAGTTCGAGGTGGATTACTCCAATGGCAGGTAAATGCTAGATTATCCTTTTCACTTAGTCTTCCATTCTTTAATTTTTTCCATAATTTCATTTTTTTTATAATTATTTTAAACAAATTTAAAAAAAAATTGAATGTTCAATCAAATAATGATTAAAAGTAAAATAACTTGTATTTTTTTGTTTAAATCTTAACAGACAACACAAATGAACAAAAAAATGTGGAAAACCCACCCTCTAATAACCCACAACAACCTGACCCACAACCTAACCCACAACAACCTAACCCATAACAACCTAACCCACAACCTAATGCAAACCTGAAGGGGGAACAAGATAGAAACACACAGATTATTGCGCGCTTGGCGTCATTGAGGCACCTTAGCTCATTTATTAGAGGAGGGGATCGTTTGAGAGAGTCTTTAGCCGATGCCTTGGACACAATAACAAACACAATTTTCGATGCCCAAGGAGCTCTGTACAACATTAACTCATACAGAGAATCTAGGAGGCAATACTACTCCGATGGAATATTGACTCATAAAGACATCAAAGCCCTTAAAATTACAAAAGACCAGTTATTTTCATTATTTCGGGACCCTGGCACCAGATTGGTTCCACCCACCAGTTGAGCACACATTTCCATATATTGGTGCATTTAACCAAATATAAAGGCACATTGGATGGATCGTCAGTATATGGTCTTCGATGAAGACCCCCATGGGAATAGGGACATCCCCTTTTATTTCCTTAGGAAGTTGTATGCAGAATTCATCCTAGGGAAACATGTTAACTACTTCAATCTCTTAGGAAACCAGGGTGTTGGTCATGGGATACCCCAAGATAGGGAAGGTGCCAAGACAGATCCTAACCGTGTGCCATGCCCACCATGCGCACTGAAACCCCCTCGTGTATATCCTCCTACAGTTCTTGTGATTGAATATACACATGAGGAATGATTTGACATGGAAGATACATTGCTTCAGCATGGGACTGATGTCCAAGGAAAGGTAGACCAAGGGGTTGGCACTTCTAAGGCGGGCCCATCTACAGATCACAGAGGAGATGCAGAGTCTTCAAAGCGTCATGTTACTCCACACCCTTGCAAATCGTGTGGAGGCATATGCTATGGCCCTGCTTCCGACTTCCGAGATGATGGATTACTTTACTTTGTAAGTAAAACTCATTATTTTCATATTATATTTTGTTTCATGTCAAAATGTTCAATTGTTTCGCAATTTATTTCTATTTAATTATCTAACAAATTATGTGAAAAAATATATAGCTGGTGTCCCATGGCACACCACAGTCACATAGTCCACCGATCAACGTTGAGAACATTGATGCGTCTGTCAATATTGCTTATGGGTTTGGTTCTTCACCAATAGGGGTAAGAACTATACTTGTTAATTTTTCAACTTTAGTTACATATTTATAGTATAGATTGTAACATTCAATATGTATCCTAATTTTTATACAACATGTTTTATGCAGGTTGACCAGGATGAGTATATTGTATCGCAGCCTATTCCCTCTCATGCAGAGGTAGTTTCGTAGACACGGGTATTATTTGAAATATGCTTTTAATTATATTCTTTTAATTATGTTTTGCTTTCTTTGGAAAAATCATTTTGTAACTTTTATTGCTTTGACATATGTTACTTTATGCACGAACCTATTGTGACAGTGGTGCTTCAAGAGCACCAAAGCGAGGTTGTTGTCAACCCACCTCTTTCCCCCAACCAGTTATGGATGTTTCAATTTCTTTGGTAGTTCATCATTTTCCTTCCAGGTAGTATATATGTCTCTGATTCACTATTTTATATGAAATTGACATATATATGTTACTTTATATGCAGGCCCC
>LPNX010627875.1:2059-53046 GCA_001517045.1 Pseudotsuga menziesii
GTCACATTGTGACATGAAGCTAGTTGATGCAGTAAAGGAACTAGTGCAGAGTTTTTGGCATGATCACACAAGGCCTTCTTCAAACCGGAAGGATGTACTAAAACTGAGAAGGGGTTCAAAGGACCGTGAACCACATTTTAAGCATCTTCTTGATATAACACAGACAGAACTATACAAGAAATTTAGGAATGAACATAGACAATTGAATTTGGGGCAAAGATCTTTTGAGAATTTGGGGCAAAGGAAAATAAATGAAGAATTTATTACAATTAACCATATACATACATCACTCAAAAACCCACTGAAGACAACATCTGACAAAAGACCATAGCATGGACGACCACATGATGTGCACTCGTGAGGCTCAAAAGTGGGCTGGGAATGTGCTGATGGTGCTGCACTAGTAGATGGTCTTGCAGTAGATGGTCCTGCACCAGTGGGTGGTACTGCACTAGAAGATGGTCCTGCACCATGAGGACCTGGTGTATGTACCACACCAGGGACAGATGTCCCTTCCTCACCCATACGCTGAACCATAGTGCTATGGCGAACAACAACCCATGCCAAACTCAAAAATGCCTCACGTGTCTGTGGAATAACATGATGTACAGGTGGGACATCTGGCCCAGGCAACTTCCTGCGAGGTGCAGGGATAGGGCGATCAACGTCTCGAAGCCTGGCATTGGGTCGGTTTTGGGGCATCCCCCCACCGATCCCCTGAAACTGCAATATATCAAAATAGTTTACGTGTTTTCCCAACACGAACTCTGCATACATCTTCTGAAGGAAGTACAATGGGATTTCCCTGTTGTTGTGTGGTGGTATATCAAAAACCATATACCATCTGTCCATCCAGTTATCAAAAAATGTTTTATATGTGCACCACTCGATAGAGTTATGTGGCCTATTTGCATTTGGGATTTCCCTCGTGCGAGGGTCCCTAAACAATGAAAATATATGCTCTTTGGTGATTTTCAACTTTTTTATTGCATTGTAGCTAAGCCCATTAGCGTACTCACGTCTTTTTCTTTCTCTATATGAAGTAATATCATATAGTATGTTGTTTGACAATGTGATGGTCTCAACAATTGCATCCAAAGTGGATGCAAGTGAACGTCGAATTCTGTCACCACCACTAAAAACAGTACTCAACCCTCTCAACTGGGCAAGCTCAATCAATATTTCCGCATTGGGGTCCATAGCTGCAACTGCAATAAAAAAATCAATAAGAAAATAATTAGAAACGTATACATGGTATATAATGACATCTCTTCAAAATTGAAAATGTAAATGCATCTAAATCCAATTATCTTTAGAACATCCAACCATCACATAGACCTATATAATAGTAAATAAAATGTCACCACATAACTAATTCAAAAGCATAAGCTAGATAACAAAAATTTGCAAAACACAATCAAAATAAACCGTGTTTAACATTCCTTTGCAATAAGTGGGTTGCTACCAACAAGTATATATTATCATTTAAAATAATATGCATAACAAAATATGAAAAACTAACTTAAGCACAAGTCCAATTTTGTCTACAACTAACCAATCACATACATATATAGTGTTTACCTAATAAAATATCATGGGATTTACTCAAAACATTATCATGGGCTTTACTCAAAACATCATGACATTATAAATGTAAAACATATCAAAATAAACTTAAACAACATGATGTGCAATAACTCTAAATAAATTTTGCTAACTACTCATTCAATCATGTCAAATTTTGATAACAGAAGTAATCTGAAACCTTCTTCAATTGTGATTGCAACCTACAAATATTATCCATATACAATACAATTCATATACTAAATGTAAAACCCACTTCATCTCTTCAAAATTCAAACTAAATCTAATTAAAAATCAAGCTTAGGTCATAACATTGGTTATATTGATTTTTTCAAAAAATATGGTGAATACACCATGTAACATCTAAAAAACACCAATCATTTCATACAAAGGTGAATACACCATGTAACATCTAGAAACACCAACAATTTCATACAAGGGTGAGTTCATGTTGGAACAAGGAATGCCAATAGAAAATCAACCAAGGGTATAGGAATCAACCAATGGTGTGGGCATGAAATCTCCTCCCCTCAACTTGAATCAGCTCCTGAATGGTGTTGTCTCGCTCCAAACGCTCCAATGGCCCGTCGAAATCGCGTTCTTGATTGTGAAAATGGGCCGCGGGTTTGGGACTGTGTATTTAATTTTTTTTTTTATGATTTACAAATCGCGTACGCGTTTTATAACTACATATCGCGAGTGCATTTTGTAGTTATATAATGCGTACGCGATTTTTCTTCCTATCCTACGTGTTCCATGGCATGTCAGGCTCGGGTTGAACCATACCAAGTGCTATGTCAGGCTCGGGTTGATGTATTTTTTGGTAACATGATGTTTTTTTTGAAAACTAGGATTGCATCTTAAAGGTCCCTCATCTTCTTGCACTGACCCATATCTCAGAATTATTTTTTCAACTTTCCAGTGAGAGTCTTTGGGAGACTCCATAAATATGGAAATAAGACCGACAACATACATCAAATCAGGTCTAGTTGCAGTCAAGTACATTAAACTTCCTACCATTCATTTATAGAGTGTAGCATTTACTGTTGGTCCATCATCATTCTTGGTTAACTTGGTGCCAAGAGCAATGGGGGTTTCTATTGGTTTACATTTATCCATTCTGAATCTTTGAAAAATATCAATAGCATACTTATGCTGGCAAATAAAAATACCTTGATCAATTTGAGTAACTTCCAAACCAAGAAAGTACTTCATCAGTCCTAGAATAGTCATTTCAAATTCCTTTTTCATGACTGTCCCAAATTCTTCAAGCATCAGATTACCATTGTAAATCATGTCATCAACATAAATACATACACTCAATATTTTACCTTGCTTTGTTTTAACATATAGAGTGGGTTCATTGATGCTTCTATTGAAACCATTATTGATGAGGTATGAGTCAATCATAGTGTACCAAGATCGTGGAGCATGTTTTAGAACATATATGGCATTTTTCAGCTTAAACACTTTGTGTTCATGACCTTTGATAGTGTATCCAGGTGGCTGGTCTACATAAACTTCTTCTTCAAGAATGCCATTAAGAAAGGAATATTTCACATCCATTTGATACACATGCCATTGATGTTGTGCTGCAATGGAAAGTACATCTCTAATGGTTTCCATCCTTGCTATAGGAGCAAAGGTTTTGTTATAATCTACACCATACTTTTGTCCATATCCTTTGGCAACCAACCTTGCCTTGTGTTTTTCAAGTTCTCCTTTTTCATTTAGTTTGGTCTTATAGGCCCATTTGACTCCAATACTGGTTTTTTTTTCTTTTTTCTGCAGAGACATCAACAAGATCCGAAGTCTGTTTTTTCTCTATTGCATCAATTTTTTCATTCATGGCTTTTACCCACTGTGCATCCTTCACTGCTTCATTAAAATATATGGGATGAGAAGAGAATAGAGCATACAAAAGTTTCTCATCAATAACTAGAGTTTGTTCGTATAACTCTCTTAAGCTTCTGGTTTTTAGGTTCTGTGGTAGACTCTCTGCTGGTGTTTCCTCTTGCTATTGTACTTCCAATATTGGAAGTCTGATAGGTAGATCTGGAATTTCTTCCTATTGTATGTCTGAAGAATCACTCTAGCATTTGTCTTCAATGAATTTTACGTCTCTTCTCACCACATCTTTTTTGGTGACAGGATTATATAGTTTGTACACCTTGTGATGTTCACTATAACCAGTGAAAATGAAGAGCTCACTCTTCTTATCCAAATTTCTTCTGGTTTCATCAGGTATATGCGCAAATGCAACAGTGACAAATAATTCTCAGATGTAAAACACTAGTCTTAGTGCCACTCCATGATTCTTCAGAAATCTTTTCCTGGACACTCATTGTGGGTGATTTGTTGAGCAAGTAGACTGAGCTTGCAACAACTTCATCCCAATATTCATCTGATAGCTTCTTATGTGACAACATGTTATGGGCCATGTTCATGATGGTACGGTTCTTTCATTCAACAAATTCATTTTGTTGTTGAGTGTATTTGGCGGTGAAATGTTGTTGGATACCATGATTCTTGCAGAATTTTGAAAACTCATGTGAGTCATATTCACCTCCACAATCCGACCTAAAATTTTTAATAAAATTTCCAGACTACTTCTCAGTGAGATCCTTGAACTCTTTGAATCTGGAGAAGGTCTATGATTTGTTCCTGAGGAAATAAATCCATATTTTCTTGTTGAAATCATCAATAAAGGCCATAAAATAAAAACTACCTCCTATGCATTGGGTTTGTGTGGTTCCACAGAGGTATGCATGAACTATTTCAAGATGTTCTTTGGCTCAAGATGTGGAAGTGGGGAAGCTTTCCCTCTAATGTTTACTAGTGATACAATCCTCAAAGGTGATGGATTGTTCATGAATAATCGGTAACCCTTTGACCATTGAATGTTTGTGCAGGATATTAACAATCTTGAAGGGAAGATGCCATGAATATACAATGCCATAACCATGATTCATCTAGACTGGAAACTATATGGGATACAGACTGTGGAAGGTTGGCACTCCTGAGACTAAGAGGAAATATTATTTTCTTGGTTATTTCAACTTTGGATATCAGTCTCTTACTAGGGGGTTTATCATAAATAGTACAGTATGTATCATAAAACCGAATATCATATTGCTTCTAAAGTAATTGACCTATACTAATAAGATTTACATTCAAATGTGGTACATAGAAACCCTGATGAATAAACTTCTTTTCATTTTGCTTTGTAAGTATTTAGGAATAGTACTTTTTTCATTTGACTGGATCATGAAATCATCTCCTAGATCGATATTTGTGACAATAGAAGAATCCAAACTAGAGAATAGTGACTTGTTACTTGTGATGTGATTGCTGAAACTGCTATATAGTAGCCATAAATATGAGCTGCAATGTTCTTCAGTTGCTTGATAAGACATAAACATCACCGTTGATGATCCTTCTTCTTCGTTAGAGACATTGGCTTTGCTATTGTTCTGGTTACTATTCTGGTCAGCTTGCTTCTTTTTGCAATCTCATTCATAGTGTCCATACTTCTTGTAGTAGTTACACTGAATATTGGACATATTGTTCCATCTCTTGCCTCTCCCCCTCTAACTGTGAGAGTTGTGAGATGTTCTAAATTATCTGAGTGTTCATGACTGTGACTGGTTCTGTTCTTTGTAGTTGGACCCTTGGCCTCTTCTTCCTTGACCTCGTTCTCCTCTGCCTCGACCTTTGTTGAGGTAATCTTGGGTGGTGAAGGCATTGGTCAGTGGATCTTCTTCTTAATTGAGTCAAGCTTCATGAGATAGAAGAGATCTAGTCAACTATTCTAGGGTGAACCAAGATAAATCTTTGGCTTCTTCTATGGCAGTCATTACCATAACAAACTTCTTGGTGAGACACCTAAGAATATTTTGAACAACTATATTCTATTCTAGAGGTTCACCATAGGTTTGAAATTGGGCCACAATGCCCAAAACCCTAGTCATAAACTGATCTACAGTTTCTAACTCTTTCATCTTCAAACTTTCAAATTGAAGTCACAGGGTTTGCAGTCTTACCATTTTTACTTGATCTGTTTCTTTGTAGGCAGATGCAAGTAGATGCCATATTCTAAGCTTGATATGCACTAGTAGCTCCCAAGATCTGTGGAAAATAGACTCCTCGATGCAACTTTGGATCAGCCATGTGGCTGTGAGATCTTGATCTCAGCAAGTTTCTACAACACTCTTCTGGACATTATTAATTGCGGCCAGAGTATTTGTATCTAGTTCTTTGAACTCGATTTCAACCATATCCCAACATTTGTTGAGCTGGAGAAAATGAATTGGACACCTACATAAGAAGAGAGGTTCCAGTTCCAGAGGGAGATGAGGCTAAAAGCCTTACACCAGAAGAACTTGGTTAAGGCCAAGAAGATCATTGTTGATTCAATCACGGATCACCTTGTACCACAAGTGTCTAAAGACACCAAAACGAGATGCTTGATTCCTTGACCAAGCTATTTGAAGGAAAGAACATACATCCGAAGATGAACTTAAGAAACCAGTTGAAGAATGTGAAGATACAGAATGCAGAGACCATATAGTATTACTTTACAAGGGTCTCTCAAATCAAAGAACAAATTGAAGCGATAAAAGAAGAAGTAAAGAATGTAGGAGTGGTGATAGCCACCTTGAATGGCTTCCCAGGATCATGGGATTCATTCAGTCAAGGAATGTGTGCCAGAAGGAAGTGATTACTTTCAGCAGACTCTGGGAAGAAGAAGAAGCTCGACTCATAATAAGAGAAGAGAAGATGGGAGCAACTGAAGATCAAGCTCTCACCATCCAAAGAAGATCCCTCAACCAATGAGGAATATGAAGATATCAACTCTTGAAGAACCTCTTATCCACCTTAGCATTTGGATAAGAAACAATGCTATTATGAATGAAGAAGACGATGAAGTTGAAGGCTCAAGAAGGAGTCTACCCATGAAACAAATAAAGATAAGTATTCAATTGCCATTTCATGATATTGTTTTGTTATGCATTTGTTTAAATTCAGTTGATGTATTATGCATGATAGGATGTTTGCATTAATGACAATATACTACTAATATGCATGTGATGGGTAAGTATCTCATGGTGCTATACAACTCTCCATTGCTACTTATCTAGAATGAAACCTCTTTGCTAACATATTGGATTAGTGCACAATCTCAATGTTGTGCTGGTAGAGATGGAAGGCATCTAGAAAAGTTTCCGTGAGATATGGATGAATGTTGTATTGGCTAAAATACTTGCATGATCATATATTTATGCATAAGAATTTTCCAGTATGAATATTCCTTATGAAATGTTTCTAACCATACAAATGCATTTGACTTGTAGGAAAGACCTGCAAAGAAGGATGAGAGTTGTTTCGAAGAACAAGTGATGACAATTCAAGATGAAGAATAATATGACGAATGCAATGACATCATTGATGCATAACCTTCTAGCTATGAAGAAGTAACCAAAAAGAAAGGGAAGACCAGTTCAAGAAGAATGATGTCTAGGATGCAGTATCGAGACTTGAAGAGAAGTTCATAGTTCCATCATGCAATAGATGGAAACATCATGGGATACAAAGCAAGATTCGTAGCACGAGGCTTCTCATGAAAAGAAGGCATAGACTACGTAGAGACATTTGCAGCTAGTGGGAGTTGAAACACATAAATGATGAGCTTGATGAAGATATTAACCTTTGCTACAAGGTTGAAGATGAAAGTCTATACACTAGATGGATACATAGAATATTAGTAGCATGGGAAGCTACTTGTCACTCTGGTACAGAATGTTTCACTGCATAGAGTACGAAAGACAGAGGGAGTATGATGCTCCACTTCAGAGGGAGTGACTACATAATATCTTGAGTTTGAACATGGTATGACAGGATGGATAGATCACTGATGACTCTAGGCTTTACTAAGAGTAAAGTGGATTCCAACCTTTGCTTCAAGGTTGAAGGCAAAAGACCAGCGATGCTCCTCTTATGTGTTGATGCACTATTTTGTAGGCATGGAGGTGTGGACAAGGGAAGTATGCAGTAGAGATCCTGAAGAGGTTTAGGATGATGGACTGCAAGGCCATGACCACACCTATGGCATCGAACATGAAGCTACTGACTGATGCTTCATCAGAGACGGTTGATGCTACAAAGTATCGTCAGATGATTGGGTTCTTGATGTACCTGACGAATACAAGACCAGGTATTTGCTTTGCTATGAACACATTGAGACATGTTCACCTGATGGTTGGAAAGCATCTAGTAAGGTACCTGAGAGGTACAGTTGAGTATGTGCTTAAATATGAGGCGAATCAGAAGATTAACCTGAAGGGTTATGTTGATTTAGATTGGGAAGGTAGTGCCATCGATAGGAAGAGCACTTCAGGATGTTGCTTTAGTATAGGGATCAGGTGTGATTTCTTGGTTTAGTAGGAAGTAATCCCGTGTGGCACTTAGTACAACTAAAGCAAAGTATTTCGCAGCTTGTTCAACTAGTTGCGAGGCAGTATGGCTACAGAAGCTACTGTCTGATTTATTTGATCTCTAGCTGGATGGTACTTGTATACATTGTGACAACCAGAGTTGTGTGAAGTTTTCAGAGAATCCAGTGTTCCATGACAAGTTGAAGAATATTAAGATCAAGTATCACTATATCAGGGATATGGTGTAGAGGGGAGCAGTAAAGCTCTAGTATGTTGCGACAGAGGAACAGATAGCTGATGTGCTGACGAAGCCATTGGCTAGGGTGAAGTTTGAGTACTTCAGGGAGAAGCTTGGTGTTCTCCAAATTGAGGTTTCCTCCAAAGGAAAATAATGAGACCCATAGCCATTCTAACATGGTGAGAGGATTGGTTCCTTTCATGGTCAGATGTAAGGGCTGAGCCATTCTGTCATGGTGGGAGGATTGGTTCCTTCCATGTCAGATATGAGTGCTGAATCTGTAATCCATTTTGACGAGTAGGTCAGATGTAAGGGCTAATCCATTCTATCATGGTGAGAGGATTGGTTCCTTCCATGTCAGATATAAGTGCCGAGCCATTCTAATATGACTGTAGGATTGGTTCCTACATGATCAGATATAAGCGCTATTGCCATTCTTGGAATGGAGCTGCCTGGTGAGGTACCAGGAATACTTGGTCTAGGACTAAGGGCCATTCTGATATGACTGTAGGATGTGTTCCTACATGATCAGATGTGAGCGCATGGAAATTATGATGTGATTGAGGGATGTGTTCCCACTTGATCAGATATAAGGGCTGTTGCCATTCTTGAAATGGAGCTACCTGGTGAGGTACCAGGAACCCTCAACCTGGGGTTGAGAGCCTTTCCATCATGGTTGCAGAATGTGTTCCCACATGGGTGGATGTAAGTGTAGAGCCTTTTTATCATGGTTGGAGGATGTGTTCTCGCATGGGTGAATGTAAGTGCAAATCCATTTCATCATGGTTGCAGGATGTGTTCCCGCATTGGTGGATGTAAGTGCAGAGCCCTTCCATCATGGTTGCAGGATGTACTCCCGCATGGGTGCATGTAAGTGCAGATCCCTTCCATCATGGTTGCAGGATGTGTTCTCACATGGGTGGATGTAAGTGCAGAGCTCTTTCATCATGGTTGCAGGATGTGTTCCCACATGGGTGAAAGAGCAGAGCCTTTTTAGCATGGTTGCAGGATGTGTTCCCGCATGGCTAAATGTGAGTGCTGGGCCTTTCTGATGTGATTATAGGATTGGTTCCTATATGATCAGATGTGAGTACTGGGTGTGCCTTTCTGACGAGTAGGTCAGATGTAAGTGCTGGGCGAGCCATTCTGACTTGGTGTCAGATATAAGCGCTGAAGAAGACCTACATAGTGGCTAGGTCTACAACCAGCATGAAAAAGGGTTGTCTCTGTAGAACTTCCAGTGATGAGAAGAATCATGAGATAGCACCTGTGGTACTGATCCAGATCAAGTGAGGATATAGATCTGGTGATGATCCATATCCAGTGATGATGATCCAGATCGAGTGATGATCCAGATCCAATAATGATGTCCAGTGATGATCCAGATCGAGTGATGATCTAGATCCAGTGATGAGGATCCAGATCCAGTGATGATGTCCAGTGATGATCCAGATCGAGTGATGATCTAGATCTAGTGATGATGATACAGATCGAGTGCTGATCTAGATCCAGTGATGATCCAGATCCAGTGATGATCTAGATCCAGTGATGATGATCCAAATCTAGTGATGATCTAGATTCAGTGATGATGATCCATATCGAGTGATGATCTAGATTTAGTGATGATGATCCAGATCGAGTGATGATCTAGATCCAGATGAAGATGACGAGAACTCAATGATGATCTAGATGATATAGAGAAGAAGACTTGTGCTGATAAATTGTGTCAAAACAATACCCTCCTAGTCAAGAGGGAGTGTTGATGTAATTGTAACTTCAAAATGTATCCATCCATATATATTATGTATTGTACCCCGATGTTTATTCTAGGATGTGTCTGTAATGTTTTTGAGTCATGTCATACCCTGATGTTTATTCCGGGAAGTTTCTATAATGTAACAAGTCATGTCAAGTAATTATGGTAACCCTCCTATTGGTCAAGGGTTAAATTCACCACAGTTATGGAGCCCTAGGGTTATTAGACTATCCTAGAGAAGTCGACCCTAGGTGAGTCATTGTAAGTCGGGGAAATAGTCCCCACCATTGTGTTAAGGATAAACCTCCTTGTTGGTCGGAGGAGGCAAAGTCCCCACAAGTTGTGGGGCACTAGGGTTATTAGACACTCCTAGAGATGTCGGCTCTAGTAAGTAATTGTTAAGTGAGACTGACATGTTGGAGTGGGTTTCAAGTGAACGAAAGATTATAAATAGAGAGTGAGTATCTCTATTTATAACACACATACTCACTCATTGGGGCGCATGAGCGAGAGAAGAATTTACTGGGACAAGAGAGAGATTGCTGCTGTTGGGAGATCATCTTTATGTTTTCGGGTTTTACTTTTGGTGCTGATTCTATCTCTGAGGAAGTTACAGGGTTTTCTCCTTTATGGTTTCCCCGAGGAAATTTTTTGTGTCTCTTGTCTCTTATGTTTTATTGCTGTGCATGTTATTCTCTTAGTTAAAGATCCTAAGATCATAATGCTAGCTTGAATGATAAAAATATAACACTTTTCTGCAAGCGCTGAGAGTAGAAGGAACACTGCCAGTTAGGTTGTTTTCTTCTTCAACCATGTGAGCACAATGCTGGAGCATTTTCTTCTTCCCTTGGTGTCTTATACTCACGGTTTGACTCACTGATCAATTTTATACAACAAATTCTACTTATTCATGGTATGCAAACTCAGGCATGGAGCTTCAACACGAGGTCAATTCTTAGAATGGTGCCATATCTGTGTTTTTTCTTCTTGTGTTCCAGTTTCGCCACTACTTCCAAGTGTGTGTGCTTTCCACTCTATGAAAAGGATTACCCAGACAAGGATCAGGCCGTAAGCTCTGATACCATGTTAAAGAAATCAAGAGAAGCAAAAAAATGACAGAAACACAATGGGAATATTGATTTCCTTTCATTATTAATCAACAAAATATATAGGACTACATTGTAACAATACTATAGGTGAATACCATAGGTCGGAAACTACTATAAGTCACTCAACTAACTAACTATATCTAGGTGTCTGGTCTACACAAACTTCTTCTTTATGAATTCCATTAAGAAAGGAAGATTTCACATCCATTTGATACACATGCCATTGATGTTGTGCTGCAATGGAAAGTACATCTCTGATGGTTTCCATCCTTGCTACAGGAGAAAAGGTTTTGTCATAATCTACACCATACTATTTTCAATATCCTTTGGAAACCAACCTTGACTTGTGTTTTTCAAGTTCTCCTTTTTCATTTAGTTTGGTCTTATAGACCCATTTGACTCCAATACTGGTTTTTTTCTGTAGGGACATCAACAAGATCCAAAGTCTGTTTTTTCTCTATTGCATAAAATTATTCATTCATGGCTTTTACCCACGGTGCATCCTTCACTGCTTCATTAAAATATGTGGGATGAGAAGAGAATAGAGCATACTAAAGTTGCTCATCAATAAATGGAGTCTGTACATATAACTCTCTTAAGCTTCTGGTTTTTAGGTTCTATGGTGGACTCTCTGCTGGTGTTTCCTCTTGCTATTTTACTTTCAATATTGGAAGTTTGATAGGTAGATCTGGAAGATCTGAAATTTCTTCCTATTGTATGTCTGAAGAATCACTCCAGCATTTGTCTTCAATGAATTTTACATCTCTTCTCACCACAACATTTTTGGTGACATGATTATACAATTTGTACACCTTGTGATGTTCACTATAACCAGTGAAAATGTAGATCTCACTCTTCTTATCCAAATTTCTTCTGATTTCATCAGGTATATGTGCAAATGCAACAGTGACCAATAATTCTCAGATGTAAAACACTATTCTTAGTGCCACTCCATGATTCTTCAGAAATATTTTCCTGGACACTCACCTTGGATGATTTGTTGAGCAAGTAGATCGAGCTTGCAACAAATTCATCCCAATACTCATATGATAGCTTCTTATGTGGAAACATGTTGCGGGCCATGTTCATGATGGTACGGTTCTTTTGTTCAACAACTTCATTTTTCTATGGAGTGTATCTGGCGGTGAACTGTCATTGGATGCCATGATTCTTGCAGAAGTCTGAAAACTCATGTGAGTCATATTCACCTCCACAATCTGACCTAAATTTTTTAATAAACTTTCCAAACTACTTCTCAGTGAGATCCTTGAACTCTTTGAACATGGAGAAGGTGTACGATTTGTTCTTGAGGAAATAAATCTATATTTTCCCGCTGAAATCATCAATAAAGGTCATAAAATAAAAACTATGTTCTATGCATTAGGTTTGTGTGGTTCCACAGAGGTATGTATGAACTATTTCAAGATTTTCTTTGGCTTGAGATGTGGAAGAGGGGAAGCTTTCCATCTGACGTTTACTAGTGATACAATCCTCAAAGGTGATGGATTGTTCATGAATAACCGGTAGCCCTTTGACATTGACTACTTGTGCAGGAGATTGAGACTCTTGAAGGGAAGATGATTGAATCTACAATGCCATAACCATGATTCATCTAGACTGGAAAATGTATGGGCTACAGACTGTGGAAGGTTGACACTCCTGAGACTAAGAGAAAATATTATTTTCTTGGTTATTTCAACTTTGGATATGAGTCTCTTACTGGGGGGTTTATCATAAATAGTACAATATGTATCATAAAACCGAATATCATATTGCTTATGAAGTAATTGACCTATACTGATCAGATTTACATTCAAATGTGGTACATAGAAAACCTCATGAATAAAATTCTTTTCATTTTGCTTTGTAAGTATTTAGGAGTAGTACCTTTTTCATTTGAATGGATCATGAAGTCATCTCCTAGCTCGATATTTGTGACAATAGAAGAATCCAAACTAGAGAATAGTGACTTGTTACTTGTGATGTGATTACTGAAACCGCTATATAGTAGCCATAAATATGAGTTGCAATGTTCTTTAGTTGCTTGATAAGACATAAACATCACCTCTGATGATCCTTCTTCTTCCTTTGAGACATTGGCTTAGCTATTGTTTTGGTTACTATTTTGGTCAAATTGCTTCTTTTTGCAATCTTGTTCATAGTGTCCATACTTCTTGCAGTAGTTACACTAAATATTGGACATATTGTTCCATCTCTTGCCTCTCCCCCTCTAACTGTGAGAGTTGTGAGATGTTCTAAATTATCTGAGTGTTCATGACTGTGACTGGTTCTGTTCTCTGTAGTTGGACCCTCAGCCTCTTCTTCCTCGACCTCGTTCTCCTTTACCTCAACCTATGTTGAGGGAATCTTGGGTGGTGAAGGCATTGGTTAGTGTATCTTCTTCTTAATTGAATCAAGCTTCATGAGATAGAAGAGATCAAGTCAACTATTTTAGGGTGAACTGAGATAGATCTTTGGCTTCTTCTATGGCAGTCATTACCATAACAAAATTATTGGTGAGACACCTAAGAATATTTTGAACAACTATCTTCTATTCTAGAGGTTCACCATAGGTTTGAAATTGGGTCACAATGCCCAAAACCCTAGTCATAAACTGATCTATAGTTTCTAACTCTTTCATCTTCAAACTTTAAAATTGAATTCGCGGGGTTTGCAGTCTTACCGTTTTTACTCGATCTGTTCCTTTGTAGGCAGATGCAAGTAGATGCCATATTCCAAGCTTGATATGCACTAGTAGCTCCCATGATCCGTGGGAAATAGACTCCTCGATGCAACTTTGGATCAGCCATGTGGCTGTGAGATCTCGATCTCAATGATTTTCTAGAACACTCTTCTAGACATTATTCATTGTGGCCAGAGTATTTGTATCTAGTTCTTTGAACTCAGTTTCAACTGTATCCCAATATTTGTTGAGCTGGAGAAACTTCTTCATCTTGATAGACCAAAATTCATAGTTGGCCATGGTCAGAATGGGTCTAGAGATCGACTTCAATATGTTGAGCCATGGTGATATGACTAAGAGACCGCCCCCCTTGTTTTTTTTTAATTTGAAAAAATAGAGAACCGCTCCTTATACACTGGAAAAGGGTGGTGGGGAAGTGGTATCAAGTTTTGTTGTAAGTCCTGGTATTTCAGCGCGCTTTCCTTGTATGAGCAGAGTAGTGGTACCGCACTTTGTATTTGCAAAATGGGTGGTGGCACCACTCTTTCACTATGTGAAATACGGTGGTGGCCCATTTGGTAATGCACTTCCTGAAAGGAAAAAATTAGGTGGTGCTTCCTTTAGAGAAAAAAAAATTAATGGGAATTATGGTCTTTGTTCACTCAACTTAGGTGCATGCAAGTTCAATTTTTTTTTTCGTAGAAATCTCCCCGAACTCCTCTGGAACGAAACCTCTAATGGTTTTTTTTTTACAATGCAATCTGGATATAGCTTGGATGATAATTGTACCCTCTTTTTCTAAGCTTCTATGTTACTATGCCGCAAGAATGACAGAGGTTGTGTTTTTTTTTTATCAATGTGGATGTTCTAGCAATACTGAGCAAGGTTGGTTACACATTATGTTCTTTTGTATGAATTCTTTTCTGCAAGCACTGAGAGTAGAAGGAACGGTGCCAGTTAGGGTGTTTTCTTCTTCAACCATGTGAGCACAATGCTGGAGTGTTTTATTCTTCCCTTGGTGTCTTATACTCATGGATTGACTCACTGATCAATTTTCTACAACAAATTCTACTTATTCATGGTCTGCAAATTCAGGAGTGGAGCTTCAAGATGAGGTCAACTCTTAGAATGGTGCCATATCTGTGGTTTTTCTTCTTGTGTTCTAGTTTCTCCACTACTTCCAAGTGTGTGTGCTTTCCACTCTGTGAAAAGGATTACCTAGACAAGGATCAGGCCGTAAGCTCTGATACCATGTTAAAAAAATCAAGAGAAGCAGAAAAGGACAGAAACACAATGGTAATATTGATTTCCTTTCATTATTAATCAACAAAATATATAGGACTACATCGTAACAATACTATGGGTGAATACCATAGGTCAGAAAATACCATGGGTCACTCAACTAACTAACTAACTAACCAGTGAGATTACATTCTTTAGTATATGTAGTTACGAGAAATTAACTTGTAATGATAATAACCGACCCAATTTATTCTTTGATGTGCATGCTTATAGAGCCCCGCAATTGAATAATACCCTTTGCAATCATATACTGATATGAGTAACATAAAAAATACAAATGCTAAGTAAATATGGTTAGCAAAACTTTAAGTAAGTGGTCAATGAACACAAATTCACATAGTCAAGCACTTAGTTTTGTGAAGATGGCTGGTTGTTAAACAATGGATAAACATTAAACTAATTACGAGATCATTATAGTTAGATCGCTTTATGGTATAACATAAACATTAAACTATTTAATATAAATATAAAACAAATACTAGATTTAATAATAATAATAATAATAACTGATATGAAACAAATACTATTCAATGAAGTCTATGTTGGGTTGTTGTGTGAAACCTCTTGCGACCATTCTTTCTTTGGGTTTTTGCACATTCCCATCAACATATTGCTTGGTATTGTAAATCCATTTGACACTAATTACATCCTTATGTTTCGAAACATTTACTAGCTCCCATGTTTGGTTCTTCTGAATACATTCTATTTCTTCATCCATGGCTTGTGCCCATACTTAATCTTCGACAGCTTCCTCAAATGTTAGAGGATCATCTATTTGATAAAATAATGCAAAAAGAGAGAATGAATTTGGTGTACCAACTTCATATATCTCATGCATAATTCTTGTCTTTATTGGATATGTTGATGTCAACCTCATGGAACTGCTTGATGGATTTTGTTGACATATTGGTGTGCTTGTCGGTGTAGCTTGATATGAGACTTGTGTTGACGTTCCTTGTGATAAAACATGTCGTGGTTTTATGGGAGTCGATGGTGCTGTGAAATTTTGAATTACATGTGGTTTTTGAATCACTTCCTTCACCATGCCATCATGATTGACAATCAACACAATCTTGACATTCTTCTCGATAGTTCCATCCCATGATTCATTCTCGACAAATTGAACATCGCGACTGATGATTACTTTCCTTATGACAAGAGCATACAACTTGTATGATTTTGTGTATTTAGAGTAACCAACTTTTGCTGCGGAAACCACTACCCCCAAAAACTTGCATTTTAGGGCCCCCCTTTAAATTCTTAGCTTTTGGTTTTACTTAGATATTTTTTCCCTTTGAAATCTATCATTCATGACTTGATTTCACCTTTAGTAAGCTCAAGAAGTTTTGTTTTTTTCACGTAGTAAGGAAAAAAATTTCACCCAACGTATCGGATATTTTTTGGTCTTTCAGCCGACACAGTAGAGTTTTTATTCTTTTCCTTCCAATGTTTTCAAGCCTATTTGACGATGATATTTTGATCCACTGTGTCGGGGCATTTTCTAAATGTTAGCCGATATAGAAGGAAAACTATTTCCTTCCCCTCCCAACACTTTATTGTTGATTTCTTACGTTGTTATCGCCCAATGCGTCGGAAAATAGTTAATCTTGTAGCCGACACAATGGCTACATTTGAGTTTTTCACCCAAATTGTTTCCAACCGATTGTGCGATTTTTGTGCTGAGGGATTTTAACCTTTGAAATATTTTTGGCTCTAGACGCAACTAGTGGAAAAATCTTGCTTTTGTAACTGATGTCCTCCATCTAGTCTTTTATCTGGGGAGAGCCAATAGTGGGGGCTACATTTTTGTTTTTGGAATCGATGCTAGCAGTCAGTTAAGTTGTCTTACGGACGATTGTCTCTTGTGCTGCAATGGTGAAGGTTCATGTCGAAACATCAACAGTTTCTCCTTTATAAAGAATGACGATAGTTGCGGCAAGATTATGGTTTTCAAGCCACCATTGTTAGATATTTTTCACTTCGCATGTGGATACGGTTTTTCTGATGAATTTAATTTAGGTGCCGAACAATGTTCCTTGATACTTGTGCAGCATAAAGTTTTCACCAACCGCATTAAGTGTTTATCCCCATGATTTTTTTATACATAGCCATTGGGTGTATTGTCGTTTCATGGTGTGATTGCAAGTCTTAAGAGTTGTCGCAGCCTGTGGAGTTTACCTACTTGAATGTCCATTATGGTTGTTGAAGACTATGGAGAATCTGTTGTTCTGAGTGTTCTCCCACTAGAGATTGCCACCTGGATCCTTCATAGCAGTCAGTGTCAAGTTTTTTCAGCCAACCATCATTTTTCCTTGCCTGGTAGGATACTATCCTGCCATGACTCATTTAAATTGGTTAAGTGACACTCTCTTCAGATTTTTGTGTTTAGTTTTCGTTTAACAAAGCTAGGGTTTCTATGTTTATCATGGGATTTAAAATCCCTTTGTTCAGCCTCTTGTTTGCTCCTTAGTAGTTTTCTCGACCCACTCATTGATTTTTTCGTTCTAGTGTACTCTGGACATGGTAATATGTTTTACCTGCACCCAGCCTGTTCTTGCTACTAACGTTTAATCATGGATAGATTAGGGATTTGGTTATGAAATGATGAATCCCTGATGGTTCGACTTTGATGTCAGCCTTTCCTTGATTGGTTATTATATGTTTGTGGTGTTAGATTGTGTCGAGGTCATAGGGTTCTGAAATATTTTCTTTTTGTTTGGTTTCGTAACCTAGGAGGTTGGCTTAGTGACCAGCGGATTGGCACCACCGTGTTCCCCTGTTTGGTTTTGCAGGTTGTAGATCTCATAGAGAGGTCATGCATAGGTTGCATAGAATATGTTTTGATTAGTTTCCTATCTTTGTGCTTGCAAACAATAGGTTTAAGATTTCGGCTCGTCAGACTGAGCTCGCCTGGGAACTAGGGTTTTTTCTCGGGTTTTGACCTTACATTAAACTAGGATCTATCATCCTATATTCAGGTTTTCCTTAGTTGGTTTGGAGGGTATGCGAGGTTTTACGGTGTGAATGTTTTGTCGATGGGTAAACATGATATGGTAAATAATTTACTTGTTAAGCTTGTTCTATGAGTAAATGATTTGTCAACAAGATATAGCTTCTACAATAGTTATGTGGTTTTACCTTATATGTGAATGCATGTGGTTTCTAATAGTAATTTACTAAGACATGTCTTATTTTGCTGCTACAGGCTCAGTCTGTATCTGATACTATGCCTAATAAAGGAAAGAAGAAGGCCAAAGTTGCAGATGAAGAATCAGATGTAGAAATCACGCCTCGAGTGGAAATAATATATGAGGAAACTAAATCCGTCACTGGGGCTAAGCCTGAATTCAAATGGGGGTAGATTTATCATATGCTCTAGGATCAAAATATATCAGACACAGGATTGGAAGATATAACCCTGTTTGAAAAAGTATTGAGATCAAGAATTACAAAAGTATCCACATGATCGGAGCTATTTCCTTGCTTCGAGGTGATTGGACGGATTTTGTCTAAGGATGATGCGAAAGGTTTGATCATGTACAATGTTGAAGATAAAGGATATGCCTCTTTCACCCCTGTATTCATAGCTAAAGCTTACAACTTTCTGGCCTTAGAAGTCAGCATGAATGCAACTGATTGTATAGATAGTTTGATTATTGATTACATTGGTATTGCGAAGATGATGACATTGGAAGGAAAGTCCTTCCGACAAAGGGCATCTAAGGAGTATGAGAATGCCATTCTGTGCAACCGATATAAGCTGGTAGCCCTAATGTTGAATATGATATTAGGTAGATCTTGTTAACACTCTATCAAAGTTTTGATTATAAGAGATATGTGGGAATTTTGATCCTGTCAAAAAGTGTTGGGAAGGAAACCTTAGAGTTTGCAGGGAGGATTATGGCATATATGAGATATCATTCAGCCACTAGAATAGGCCACGGTGGAAATGAAGGAAAGGACAACATAAATTGGTGGCCCCACTCTGGAGTAATGAATATGGAAAGCGGCAAGACAGTCCATGGATTAGAGATGCAGGGTAAATCAAATAACATTGGATGTGCTGAAGGCATTAAATGGGAGTCATAATAGAAGGTTGAGATTGATTTGATGGTAGATCAACGGAATCAAAACATTTTGCATGGTGAACATGCTCATCCAAAGCCACTTTTCCAAATCGTGAAATAGGTTAAAAGGTGGAGGCATCTAATGGCCGAGGTTGGGATCCAAGAAGATCCATGGTCATAAATGATTTTGCATCCTAGATTAGCGAGGACGCAGTAGCAATTTTAGATTGAAAAAAGAGGTACAGGTCGCTCAGATCGATGGTCACTACAAGAGAGGAGGGAGATATGCGGTTGTGGTTTATTTCACAATCTATACTAGCACGAAGGGGACCAGAATCTTGCATTGCGAAAAGTGGTAGGGTCCACTTAGATCAACGGTTGTGAAGAAAATCTGATCTTGATCGACGGTTGAGGTGCAAACGCATGAGGTAAGGAAGAATGTAGCATAAAGGACCTCACATACCAAAGGCTCAGATCACAAGGAGTAATATCCATGGTGCAAGATTCTTGGGAAGGGCGTGAAGGTTATGCTATGTAAAAAGATATAAAAGGATCCACGTGAAGTTGGAAAGGTTTGTCTTTTCTGAAGCCTCGAATCCGATGAATACCCAACCGCATATAGAGTGCCAGCACAGACAAACCACGAGACTATGCTAAAAAGAAAGGTAAGCCCCTGATACCTCCTAAGTGCTATTTGAAAATGGATGTGATATGAGCAGTAGAAGTGGTAGGGGTGAGAGATTATACAGAACTCGAGGTCACATGTCAGAGGGCAAAGGAAACTCTCATAGATGAGAATGCCGAGATTTTCGATACCATCTTGGTGGGAGAAGCCATTGAAGCCGCAAGAGGTAAATTGGAAATCCTTAAAGACTGAGTTAGAGATACCTACGGTGTTTTTAAATCATTTTTGCGTTTCTTCTCCGTTGGCCAAACCCCCCATTTCCCTGAATTTGTCGAATGGTGTGCATAAATTTTCTCTATCACCGAAGAAGTCATTATGAATAAGTCAAAGTACAAAATCCTTTTTTCAGTCCAGGCTTCCGTCATCCGCAAAACCCTGCACATCCCAAACGAGTTTGTCCATATATCCCAAAACTACCAAGAGGAAAATATTATACATTGCTTCAGAGAATCTACCGATGAAAGTGGAGAAACCTTCTTGAAGGCCTGTTCAAAACCCTGTGGTGAACCCATCGACCTATCATACCCTATCGACCTTAGCCAATTAAATGAAGAAACTTAGTGGTGTATATCCCTGGCCAGTCAGTTTTTAGATTTAGATACCTATGCTTATGTCACAGAGTCATTGTTGAGTCTATTGTTCATCTTAAGTACTTGTCCGGTTGAACCTTAATTTCCCGGGCAATCTTATCAGTCTTGCTATCCTAAGTTTGATGAATTCATAGCCGAGAACATCCATTCTCAGTTAGCAAATTTCCACGGCACTAAAGTGTTCAGATTCCAGTCCTGTTTGCCAATGATGCTTATAGCTTATAATGAAGAAGACCTACAAGTACCTGAATTGGAAATCACTATTGATATGGCCACAAACTATTGTAATTTCATGAACCAATTGATGGCCGAAGTATATGACCTTTTATTTCAGGAAAGGTTACCTAGGGTGTTTCCTGAGATGAGATAAATGCTACAGTTGGAAAATAACAAGAAGATAGGGGGCTCATTTCTTACAGAATTCAGAACGACCATAAAATTGTACAGCTTTGTGCATCCACCCTACATTCTGCCAGCTTTTCTAACCACGGGGGTTTTCTCCCTGGAATTGATCCAGAAAAAACTCACTGTTGAGGAAGAGCACTTCTTGAGCTATAAAAAGAGATCAAATTTTATTTTCCCCTGGGAAGTGGGAGCATACACAGTTAGGAGCAGAGCTGCTTTTCCACTGGTTACCAACTTGCTCAGGGGAATGGGGTTTTCTCTGGAACAAGAGGTAAACTACGACCCTCATCAAATAATTTTTGAAAGGAAGAAGGCTCACAAGTGCAAGCCTTTTGAACATACTGAAATACTCATACTCAGGGAAGCAACAAATTGGTATGATTTCCCTAATCTTGCCCCTATGGTTACCAGCATAGAATGAAGCACTAGCTCACACCTGCCAGGAATAGCTTCTCCCCAAAGAGAATTGGCTAAAATAGTTGCAATAGCCGAGGATGTCTCATCATTAGTCAGCTATTCAGTGAGTTCAGTGAAAAGAGGGGGTCTGAAGCCTATGGATACTGAAGGGGTGGACATGACCAGCATGCCCAAAAGGCATAAAATAGAACAGGGGCAACAATTATTGCAGGTTAAAAAGGGAAATACAAAGGGATAGATGAAGAAGAAGAATATGGAAAAAAAACATAAACAAGAAGATCTCGAGGCAACCAAATTACAAATCCAAGAATATGTATTTGACGGGAAGAATCCAAATAGGCATGCATCCAAAGAAGACTGGGTAGGCTCTTACTGGGAAAGGGCTGATAAAAATTTCAAAGAGACATCAGAGCTATATAGCGAGGCAATGCGGTTGCATTACCCAAATGTGGCATTAAATATTGTAGGGGATCATGCCACTGACACCCTTAGCTTAGCCTTGGCAATGGTACATAAGGTTTCAGAGGTTAATATGAACCTCTCAAAGGTTCCCAATATTGACATAATACACCTCAACAAAGAAACCAGGGATATCTTGAATGATAGACTTCTTAAGGCCACCATACAAATGTCCAAGCTAGAGGAAAGTAAAATAAAGACTTTGAATCTTTTGATAAAGGTAAGAGTGGAGAACAAAGCCCTCAAGGTCCAAATCAACAATTTGCAAAATGAATCCATACAAATAGAGGGACCAGTACATAAGGTAGTTTTGGCTCAGAAATTGCTCGATGATAAGGAGAAAGAGATCCAGACACTAAAAAGGAAGTTGAAAATCCTTGCTACCCAGCTCACCCAGATAGAAGAATTGGCTGATTTCAAAAAAGAGAAAGAGAAATTGAACGCTGAGCTTACCGACTGCAAAGGCAAGCTGCTAAAGCTCGAAGAAAAGGAAAGGCAATGGGGAGCAGACATCCAAATTTTGAAGAAAGGTGAAGCAAAATTAAAATCCATATTAGCAATAAAAGAAAGGGAGCTTCAAGGAAGGAGTACTGAGAGTGCAATTCAGTCCATAGGTGTAGTTGGAGAGATAGACACCGGTTCTCTTTATAGAGCAATGTCCCAGATAGGCCTGAAAGATACAGAGTTTCTTAGGTTAACGTGGCAGATCAAGGAACTAGAAAAGGAAAAATGCGAGGAGAGATAAGAAAAGGAAAAGATGGAAGAGAAATGCCAAGGACGGATTCAACAAAATGCCAAGTTAAGCCAGTAGGTGGTCAGTAAATTTTCCTTGCAAGGTGCTAGACATTTGATCCGAGATCAGATCATTATAGAGGCTGACAAATTCCGACCTTATATAGATTTCATTGAAGACCAGGAAAATGCTATGATAGAGGCCAAGAAAAAGGTCCTGACAGTATTAGGGGAAGTGCAGAAAAGACTTGTGGCAACAACGAAAAATCTCGTTGCTTTCCTAAGCTCCTTGTTAGACGATTTGGCCAATTGGTACGGTATCCAAAATAGGGTTGTTGTTGTCTCCGGGGCTAGAAAGGTAATTGCTAAGCACAGGATGCTGGAGATTGTACAAGCCAAAATAGAGGTTATTGAGCACAAAGTCAAGGAGGTTATCAGGATATTCAAACTGTTGGTAGGAAGAGGGATCCCTTTCTTCTGGGAAGAGAAGGGTTCTTTATTGTCCCAAAAGGAGTGTCGGGAACATCTACTTCATTGTCGATTAGACAAAAACAAGTTTGGAGACATGCAACAATCATTGTTAGGAAAGATCATTTTTGATAAGCTGGCCAGTGAATTTGAATTGTTGTTTTATTTTAAAGCCACCTGTGCCGAAAACCTTGAGACTTCGTACCCGAAAATGATAAAGCTCAAAGCGCAAGAATTCAACATGCCAGTTGCAACTCTGCCTGGTCCTAACCTATGGAGATCCATTCAGCAATACGGGTCAGCCAAAATCAAAACGCATCCATAGAAGTGGCAATGATAGTACGCGGGAAGTTTTCCCTTGTGCTCGCCCTTTCCAATGGTCACCTCTCCTGGAATTTTGTACATCTATCACTCTCCAGATGTAAGTGTTGAAGACTCTCATGCATATTTTCTCCTGCAATCCATATTTCATTTTTTAGTTTTATGTAAATCATGGCCGATGTGTCACCTAAGAATTTTTTCAGTTGTAACAAGTTTTGATTCCTGAACCTCAGATTTGGAAAGTCCGAAATAGTATAGATATATCTCCTAAAGAGGGAGAAAGGGTTGGAATCGATGTAATTTTGCAGTGTATGCTTTCAAGATTATTTTAATAAAGTTGCAGAGTCGAGGTCGACGTTTTACACAGGGATTCATGTGTTGTTTGTATTACAATATCTTTCTTCCTTTCTCATGTGAACGTTTTTTCCAGTTTATCTCTCCCACTATGTTTTCTTACATGTCTGAAATAAGTGTATAGCAGTTTGGAATTCATACATGATATGCTCCATTTTTTGTTTCAGATATTCACCAAATCTTTCTTCTAAAGTTAATACATAATTCATTCTCCAATGCTCTGTGTTGATGGTCTGTTTATGTTCTTCTTTTCCACCAGACAATTATAATTTGACTGTGATTGAATGGCTATCTTGCCTCTATGTTGAAATCATTTGCATAAGTTATGTTCATTTTTGTTACACTTCTTGACTCCATCGCCCAATGGTTCTATGTCTTGTTTCAACCAATTTCACAAACAATTTTCACTTGTACATATCTGGCATTGTTAATATTTGGTGAGAGATCCCTCTCGGAAGAGCAGAAGACTAGTTATCTTTTCAAAAGTGGTTCTGCTATTACATGGGAGCAGGCCTTCCGCAACCTTTGGCTCAATTCCAGTGCTAACAAACTGGCACCGTTGCCGGGGATGAGTTGAAGATTATCCTTGGAGGAATGACAAGAACAACATGATTTCAAGAAACAGATTTATGAGGGAAAACATAATATTTTGCATTCACGAGAAGGTTGTATATTTGACCTGGTGACTCCATAGCCACTTTGACCAATATCACACTAGGTATCCTAGATTCCAAAAGGATCCAAACGAGAGGTAACCCTGATCTTGAAACTTTGCAAAGTGTGGAAAATCTAGAAAAAATACTTAGAGATATAAATAAAGAGAAAGTGAATTTTCCTTTGTTTGGTACATCATCATCTAAATATTTGTACAACATAGAAAAATCCGAATGAGGAGTTAGAGCTGAAAGACTACTAACCAAATATAAATCTGAATTTGACTTGAGGAAAGTTGGGGTTAGCTCTAGTATACTGCGATCCTATCTGCTTGATTCTTTGTGGCTAAACCTAGAGAGCCTGGTGAAAGCTAAAGAGACAGCCCCTGTTTTTCAGAACACCCAGTTGCCTAACCCCTAGTCTGCTCCCAATCGACCGACCTCGATGGATGCTGCTAGATTTTCCCCATTAGCCCTCCCTCTAGTTCTACACGACCTCCCCTTGAAATACGCCCAAAGAATTGCACTCTACAACGGGGAGGGGAATGTCTCAGTGAGATACCATGTGAGTAAATTTGATGATTTCATCGAATTGGAAGAGGTGGATGATGAATATGTCAAGATGAGGTTGTTCACTCAGTGTTTGTCTGGGGGTTCCAAGAAGTGGTACAAATATTTTCCATCTAGGTCTATCCGCAGTTTTGCTGGTTTTCAAACCACATTTCTAGAAATATGGGACGATAAACAAATCCCGTTGCAGGTCCTATCTCAATACAACAATCTCTAGAAAGGATGTTTTGAGTCGGTCCATGAGTTTTCAAGTAGATTCATGAGAGTCTACAACTCGGTACCTGTTAACATCAAACCTTCACCTGGGCTTGCTAAACTTCATTACGCTGATGCATTTGATAAAATTTTCTTTGTTATTAAAAGAAAGAAAGTCAAACAACCTCTTGGCCATGTTCACTGACGCCCTAGAAGTAGAGGCCAATATCATGGCATGCGGAAAAATAAAACTGAGGGTGGAGGTTGACAGAAGGAATGGTAGAGAAGAGACACACCCCACCACTTCTACATCTTCATCCAGTGATGTAAAATTTGAAATGATTCTCAAAAATATGGAAAAGTTGATGGGCATGCTAATGGTGGAGGCCAAGCCAACAAACCGAGAGCATAATGAACCTCTGATAAGGAGTCCCAATTTTTGGAGGTCAGTTCCTCTCCCACTCCAACCAAATAGACCAAGGGATGTGAGGATTCCAAGGAACCAAGAAGAGCAACCAATTAGGCCTCCTTTCCCCGAAAACTATGTGGTTGCTGAAGATGAGGCGGAGTCTATCGAATATCATATCCATCATTTCGGTAATTTAGACTCTGAAATCTACTTGACTGAGGAGGAACATGACATGTTCGCACAAGTGGATGATAGGACCCTGACAGAGGAATTGGAGCAATATCATAAGGGGTATATGCATGCTATAGACGATGCCAAGAAGATCAAGTTAAGAAGTAAAGACGTTCCTATAAACAAAGGAGGGTGTTGAGGCCCAGAAATTTGCAGGAAACAACAGTAAGGGATTCTCCCCAGTCAACGTTCCCAACTAGCCTGTGACTGTTTGGTATAGGGAATCCATCCGGTTTGCGGTCCGGCTACCATAGGTCAAGTAACAAAAAAAACAAACAAAGGGTTTTACTAGTTGCGGCCTGGTCCACCATGTATATTTTTGTATTTTTTGACTTAATGTATGATATGCAAGTGCCTAATTAACCATGCAGGGTGATAAGGATGCAGGGAGCAGTCACAACGTGATGTGCAGGTTCTTACCTCTCGTCTTAGCATTCAGAAGCATCTAAATCACATACAACAAGAAATTAAAACTAACTACCTAAACTATCCCTAGGGAGCAGGATTATCATTCATTGGTGAGTAATATATTTTGTACATGCATTATGAAGAGTTACAGATAGCTGATACTTCTTTCAAGACACATGAACAATTACAGATATTTGAACAACCAGATAGCCTATTGTTTTATGAACAACATTCATTACTCACAGTGGAAAACATCACAAAATATACTAAAGAACATTCAACAAGAACATAGGTTCAGGAAGTTAAACACTCTCATAGTTAATGAACACAACTGAAAACGAAATAGTTCCCCTTCAACATTGTTCATTTAATCACATTGATACATTCCACCTTTCGCTTTCTCCAGCAGGCAAAAGTTGCAGTTTCTGATTGTAAAATGAAATAGTTCCTCTTACAAGAAAATGGTTTACAAGTTTTTCCAGGGAAAAAGTCCACGTCTCAGTTCTACTTTCAAATATTTAAACTATAACTGCAGACCGCTTGGGCTGCCCCCCCAAACGTACGACCTTTCTATCCCTCAAAACGCTTCATCTTCCCATTTTATTTTCTGTGCGGCTTCATGATCTGATTAGTAACTGACAGATCTTTTGGGTTTGTGCCTTTGTCGCCATTCACTTTGTCTTTTCCTTCATTTGTCCTGCTTGCGATCCTGATGGTTTCGACTCTACTTCTACCAAATTGCCCATCTCCCTTCGTGCCGCAGTAGTTTGACCATTCTACGGAAACCACCTGCAATCAAATGCTATGCATCATTCATTGGAATGGAATTTTAAACGTTAAATTAAAACACCTGGAATGGCTAATCCACAAGAAAATGGCCAGGTGCACCCCTTGATCTGAGAATTTTAACAAACGCTGCCATCACTACCTCGTTCACTTACAGCCTTAATAGACATCATTCATGACAGAAAACAGAAAACTTGACAGCGGCTCAAAATGCTTACATCGGAAGGGTAGCTCATTCACAGCCGCAACTATGGATTCTGACAAGAATGGGTACTGCGAAATACTTTAGGCTTATCAGAAGTCGAAAGAGTTTCGACATCGAAAGACGAAAGATTTTCCCAGCCTCAATGGCGGAAAATAAAAAGCTAAAGACACACGAAATGCGGGCGAGAAAAGCTCAATCGGAAGTTGGAAGACATTACATCGGAAGTCAAATGGTTTTCCCAACCGCAACGGCGGAAGGAGCACAACTACGGGCACGCGAAACGCAGGCAGGAAAAAGCTTTAGTCAAAAGTCGGAAGACATTTAAATCGGGAGTTGAATGAATTTCCCAGCCGCAACGGCAGAAGAGAAAAAACTACGGGTCCGTGACGAAAAGAGTCAACACGCATCGACAGGCGGATCGTTTTGGACTTCGGGTGCCAAACCGCTTTGGGAGCCGCAACGGCAGAAGAGGAAATGACTAAGGCTTCCAATTAAACAAAATTTGACGCCCGATCACTAGAAAAAATTAAGTGTTCGAACAGCCCAAAAAATTCAACAGCAGTCAAAAACCATTTCACCTTCAAAACGATGACCCATCAGAGAACAATTAGCAATACTAAAGTCAACTCTGCGACCCACTGCAAAATTCAAACACAAACAAAATCCGGAAACAGGCTGCATATAAATCGTTAAAATCATCCAAACTTAAAACATGATCAACAATCAAGGATAAACGACCTGAAGCAATATTCCATCATGACGAGGGGCCCAAAATTTAAGAGATTTGGGGAGAATCGTTGCAGCTGCAACAATTGGCGATTACCTGGTTAACCTAGATCTCTGGGTGATTGTTCTTTGAGTGACAGACTGTTTAACAACAAATGCATCTGTTGAATTCTTCTAGCTATCTGGATTTCTCGAATGACGGAAGTGTGTACCTTTAATCATTGATGATAGTCCATTTTGGGAGAGTGGAAACCAAAATTTTCAAGTCCAGATAACTCTGTTGAGGCCAGAGGATGAATTTCATTATTATTTTTTTTCTTCAAGTAGCTGGTAGCTTGGACACCACAGGATTGTAGCATATGATAAACATAAATCTTCATTTGTTCCTCATTCCCATGCCCTTTTAGCACCTTTTTGTGCTTTTGGACTTTTGTCCCCTTTCATATGAGTCCTCCTGCATGCCTTTCTTACTGAATTTTAATTCAGGATCCTCTATCCCATAGTGTCCTTTTGTGTGAGCGGTGTGCTTCATGTTTCAGCTCACAGATGGAGAGGATCTTTCGGCAATTTAGTACTTATGATTCAGCATCTGCTTTGATGTATGATGATTTTATAGGAGTTTTTGATTCTTATTTTGCCTTTTGGCATTCGTTTCTTGGCATGGGATCATTTATATTTAATATATTGTTCACCTTGCTCCTTTCCATGGGTCTTCTGCTGTTGCTCCTTAGAACATTTTAAGTATGATGTGGATGAAGCCTCAACATAGTATTCCAGACTCTTCGAATCCGTTTTATTTCACAGGGGTTAAGCAGGACTTCAATGCACACAAAGCTTATTCGAGAAAACTGCTAAACTGGAAGAAGTTCTTTTAGCAACACACAGTATGAGACCTAAAAACGTTTATCATTCCCAAACATTTTAATGTTCTCCATGCAACCGCGGGTTCGTTCCCTTTATTGAAATCAAGAAAATCAAACTAAAAAAACTGAAAAACATGACTCACAAGACGGCCAAATAGATTATTATATACAAGACAGAAGAACTCAAAGACACTCAGGAAAAATAAGGCTTGAGAACCAAGCCATTCACTGGTAAGTTCTCTTCCCATCCCTGTAGATCTTGCAACTTATAAGTAGAAGGGCCAAGCTTTGCTGCTATCTGAAAAGGGCCTACCCACAACTGCTAGAATTTAGTATGCTTTCCTTTCTCATCATGGGGGTGATCCCACTTGAGGACTAAGTCTCCCACTTCAAAGTATTTTGTTCCAGCTTTATGTTTGTCGAACCATCTCTTTATTAACTCCTGCTGTTGCTTAAAGCGTTCTCTAGCTTTAGATCTAGCTTCTTCTGCTTTTAGAAGATTGCATATCCTCATCTGCAGAACTTCATTCTCTGACCCTCTGGACTCTTGATCTAGTATGGAAGATGGTAGCATGATATTGAGAGGAAGAATGGATTATTTACCATAGACAAGGGTATATGGAGACACTCCTATCGCAAACTTGGGGGTGACTCTATCATCCCACAAGGCATTTGGTAGTGCTGAGTCCCAACTCCTCTGGTTTTCTATTACAGTCTTTTTTAAAATTCTATTCAGTTTTTTGTTAGAGGATTCAGCCAGGCCATTTCCTTGTGGATAGTAATTAGCAGAATAATGCAATTTTATCCCTTTATTATGAGCAAAAGCAGTTATTTTAATTGATGAAATGTACTTAGCATTATCAAAAACTAACGAAATTGGAACTCCAAACCTGGTCATGATATAATCTTGTAGGAAGCTGATGACCACATCTTCATTTATCTTGGGTAGCGGGATAGCTTTGACCCAGCGAGTGAAATAATCTGTCGCCGTCAGGATGTACTGGCGTTGCAGAGAGGAATTCATTTTTATTTCTCCAATAATATCCAACCCCCATTGTTCGAATGGCTTCATGATCATCACAGGCTTTAGGGGTGCTGCTTCTTTAGGTTGCCTCCCACTACACCTTTGGCAAATATCACAGTTCCTGACATGTGCGTGTGCATCTTTGAAGAGCATAGGCCAACAGTAACTGGATCTGAGGATTTTGTGGGCTATAGTATCTCCTGAATAATGTCCCCCAGTAGGCCCGTCATGCAATTCTGACATTACTCTCTTCGCATCTTCCTTTTCTAAGCATTTGAGAAGAACCCCGTCATAATTCTTTCTGAATAACACTCCTTCAACAAGTTGATAGGAAGCTGATTTAAGACGCAGAGTTCTTCTTTGCTTGGAATCCCAATGTTCTGGTAGCAGCCCTGCTTGCAGGTAATGCACAAGGTCTCTATACCAAGACTTGGGAGCTATAAACAAAGGACATACCTCCATTACATGTAATTCGGCTTCATCCTCCCAGGCATGTTCTTCATTGTTCCCATTTTCAGTCATCAGTTTGCACAACCCTTGTCCTTTAACTATAGAGGCTGGTTTGAATTCAAGGTTGTACTCTTGAAGAGCTGTAACCCAGTTGTCCCTTCTTTCTCCTAACTCCTTCTGTATAAGAAGGGACCTTACCGCTGGGTAGGGGACTATTACTTTGGTTCAATTTTTTAAAATATAAGGCCTGAATTGCTTAACTTCTTTGAATACTGCATAAGCTTGCTTATCAATGGCTGGGTAATTTAATTCAGCCCCTTGTAGACCAATGCTCATGAAGGATATTGGGAATTCATCCCCCCCATATTCCCTTTGCGTAAGCACAACTGCTAGTGAATCATCGGATGCAAAGGTATACAGAATAAAGTATTTATCGAAATCAGGGATTTTCAGGGAGGGTGCATGTGCAAGAGCAATTTTAATTTTGCTGAAAGCGTCCTTCTCAATCTCAGTCCACTTGAACTATGCATTTTGTTTCACCATTTGCTGCAGCTGCTTAACAATCTGAGCGAAATCAGGGACAAATCTTTGCACGAAGTTTATAGTTCCCATAAAAGATTGCATCCCTTTTTTATTATGGGGCAAGGGGATTTGTTCAATTGCCTTAATTCTTTCTGGATCTATAGAAATTCCTATCTTTGAAACTATGTGACCCAACAACTTTCCCTCTGTGACAGCGAACACACACTTCTTAGGATTGAGGGAGATACCATATTTCCGACAGCGTTCAAAAATTTGCTTTAAGTGAAACGCGTGCTCTTCTCTTTTCTTCGAGAATATTGTAATGTCGTCAAGGTACACTACAACACTTTGGCCAATCAATCCATGGAAAGCTGTGTCCATATCCCTTTGAAACGTCACTCCAACATTTATAAGCCCAAAGGGCATCCTTCTGTAGGCAAAGGTTCCCCATTTGGTCCTGAACGTGGTCTTCAATCTGTCTTCTTCGGCTACTAGTACTTGATTGTAGCCAGAGAAACCGTCTAACAATGAGAACAATTCAGAACTAGAGACCATTTGCAACAATTGCTCCATGGGTGGCACAGGGTAGTTATCTTTATCGGAAGCGCGGTTTAGATTTCTGAAATCCAAGCATAATCTGATTTCTCCCGATTTTTTCCTCACTGGTACCGGATTTGATACCCACTCAGAGTGTCAGACTTTAAAAATGATTTTAGCATCCAATAATTTCTTTACTTCACTCTAAATCAGTGGTTCCAGCTTTGGATGCATTTTCCTTAAAGGTTTTTGATACGGCTTGATGCCGGCTTTGATGGGGACAACATGCTTAATGATGCTGGTGTCGTATGTTTTCAGATCTTCGTATGTCCAGGAAAAAAAATCTTTATATTGTTTAAACAGAGTGACGAACTTATCTCTTTTTGCTGGTGAACAACATTTTCCAAGGTTCACAAATTTAGAATTCGTTTCAGTCCCTAAATTTATCAGCTCGAATTGTAGAGATGAGCTGTGGGTCTTCACGTTGGCTGGTCTTCTGAACTTTTCATTTAAATCGAACATTTTTTCTAACGTCCTGACTCCTTTAGGAATGAAACTATCGTACTTCAGCTCAGCCTGATGTTCTTCATCGTCTATGATTGCTCCTTTAAACACCTCGTCATTTATTAAACATTCTATAATCTGCTGGTCATCATCAAACAATCGTAGGTTCGTAATCATATCAGGTACAGAGGGTCTGAAAAGTAATTCGACAGAGCATTGATTATTAGTGGGTACGAGCCTAGCGGCTGATGTGGCCAACAAGTCAGCCGCTGCATTTTTTAGTATTGGAATTGAAATAATATTGAATGCATTAAAACATTTAAGCATGTCCCATACCTCATTTTGGTAAGCCTTTAAGTGAGGGGAAACACAATGTATTTGATTCCGGATTTGTTTCACAATAATTTCAGAATCTCCAAAAACTTTTAGATTACTTACCTTTAATTCAATCGCTTTCCTTAAGCCCTGCACCAGTGCTTCGTACTCAGTTGTATTATTAGTACATTCAAACTCTAATCTACAAGAAAGAAAATGTTTATTCTTCTGGGGGTCAATCAGGACACAGCTAGCCCTTGACCCCTCTAATGTCTTAGAGTCATCAAAAAACAAAGTCCAAAAATCACTAACTACTGAATGTGAATCTATTCCTACTGCTAAGTCTACTATATTACAGTCAATCTCATCAGCCTGTGAAAACCGAAGGAGATCAGGCTGAGTGTCAGATGTGTTGTTGGCTTCTTCTGCTTGGTAATTTCCTGGTTCTAACTCAATAAAATAGTTTCCCAATACAGAATCCACTAGTTCATTCTTCTCCTCCAATTGAGTAACATTATATTTCATGTGAGGCTCCCTTAAAATATTAATCTGGTTCAGACTTCCCTTGTATGGCAACCACAGATGCGACCAATCTGAGGCGAAATATCCATTTAATTTGGCCGACCAATCTCTGCTCAGGACAAGACCGTAAGCGTCTGGTATATCAGCCACCACGATGTTAATAACTTGGCATACTTTGTCATTGGATGCCAGACAGACTAGGACGTCTTCCATCTCACCAATTACCTTTACATCTATCCTATCCAACTGAACAACCCTCCACGTGGATGGCTTAGGCTGCCCATTGATCTTTTTACAGACTGATATTGGCATAACATTAACCGACACCCCTGAGTCTACCAATCAATTATGTACATTATAATTGAAAATTTCAAACGTGAGGAGGAAAGGTGGATGTTTGCTTTTAGACTTACCTTCAACGCTGGTTTCGTCGATTTCTTCTTCTTCCTGGGGCTGATTGTTAGTGGGCAGCTTCTCATCCGACGCTTCAAGTGCTTTCAATAGTCTTTCCTTTTGCTGTGGTACTTTACACATTTCGAATAGTGGAACATTCGCTTTTACCTTCTTTAAATCCTCCATGATGTCATAATCCATCGGCTGCTCAATGGGATGAGGTTTATCAGCATTCATCTTTTCTTCACTCTGCTTGGCCCGTGCATCATTCTGCCTAGGATCTTGGCTGGTAATAGTGAATTCTGGAACTATATCAGCTGAGGCTCTGTTTTGAAATTTCTTTACATTTATTTGCAGCCTTTTTATCTTTGGTAGAATGACACTATATTGTTTAATTGGCCCTCGGCTCCTTGTTGTCACGTTGGTTCCCATGACATCCTTATAACCCCAATTCTTTTCTTCTTCAGCATCAAATAACGAAACATAATTCCACAGAACCATGGTTTCCTCTTCTTGTTCATTTGTGGCAGTGGTACTCTCTTTTCTTTCTTCATCTCCTTCTTCTGTTAATTTAGAATCCAACATCTTATTCATGACCAACGTCATTGAATTTATCCATTGCGGACAATTCTTTTCAGAGTGGGGTTGTTGGTGGAAAGTGCAAAATTTTTCCATCCCTATGTCTGTTAAATTCGTAGATGCAGTATTGTGAGGAGGAGGTTGAGACTGATTGTTATCCTCTCTTTTCTTATAATATGGCTTATAAAACTTTTGTGTTTCCTTCTCTTTCTCCATGTCTATGATTTTGTTGGAAAGCTTCTGCATCATTTTTGCCATATTTTCATAATCTGGCGATTTCTCTTCCTTAGGCTTAGTAAACAATAAGGCTTTCCTTCCTGCACCTTTCTCTCCTGACTGTTCTGGATAATCTTCAATACTTTCTCTTTCAGCTTCCACTACTTCTGCCTCTTCATAGGTTTCCGTCAAAGTAGGCTTGGCCCTACCTTTGGCAAACATGGCCAAATCAGGGCCTAAAGTTGAAGTGTAATATTCAATCAGAACTTTATTTGAAGGTTTATCTGCTTCAGAAAAATTCTTGAGATAGGCTGCAAACCTTTGTGTGAAACTATGCACTTTTTCCTTTCGTTCTTTCTTCAAGGCGCATAGCCCTTTCATGAGGGCTGCATGAGTTTTCTGAGTTGCATACTTACTTCTGAAAATTCTTTCGAAGGTATCCCAATCAGGGATAGAGTTAGTAGGAAACCCAAAGTACCATGATGCTGAAGCTCCTTTAAGGGTATGTGGGAACAGTCTGCAGACTACATCTTCATACTCCCTGGCCCTTAATCCTTCAATTGCCAAGTAAAAACTTTGTAGGTGATCATCTACTAATATTTTCTGATTTGGGTCGAACTTGGGCAACATCTTGTCAAAGGCTTGAGTTAGGTCATGTAATGGAGGTGTCAGGTTTAACGGTGATCTGGCTCTCCAAGCAGGTGGTGGATTTGGTGGGTTAGGTGGTGGATTAGCATTTACTCCTGCCATGAGTAGGGGTGGAGAGTGAGGAGGTGAGCCGATAGGAGTGCAAGTAGGAGAAATGTGAGGGCTATCTGGGCCTTCTTGGTTCAAAGGTAGTAAAACTTCCTGTAAGGCTGTTTCTACAAGTTCTTCCCAGTCTCCAACCAACACTGAGTCTTCTACTATAGGATGATCTTTCCTTTTGTATTCTCTTCTGGGCAATTCAGGGATGATTGGCAATACTCCAATATTATTTACTTATGCCCTGGTGTGTCTTCTCAGATCATTAACAACTTCATTGCCAATAGAATATAGATGTTCTCTTTCTTCCGGAATTGGATTATGAAGCCCACTGCTTTCAGGACTGTTACCGGTGGATTAATCTTGGGAAAACGGGTTTCCTTGGCCAGCCATGCACTAGCGACCCACCTCCTAGCGCCAAAAATTGTTGAGGCCTGAAAATTCGCAGGCAACAACAGTAAGGGATTCTCCCCAGTCAATGTTCCCAACTAGCCCGTGACTGTTTGGTATAGGGAATCCATCTGGTTTGCGGTCCGGTTACCGTAGGTCAAGTAACAAAAAACAAAAAAGGGTTTTATCGGTTGCAGCCCGGTCCACCTTGTATATTTTTGTATTTTTTGACTTACTGTATGATATGCAAGTGCCTAATTAACCATGCAGGGTGATAATGATGCAGGGAGTAGTCACAACGTGATGCGTAGGTTCTTACCTCTCGTCTTAGCATTCAGAAGCATCTAAATCACATACAACAAGAAATTAAAACTAACTACCTAAACTATCCCTAGGGAGCAGGATTATCATTCATTGGTGAGTAATATATTTTGTACATGCATTATGAAGAGTTACAGATAGCTGATACTTCTTTCAAGACACATGAACAATTACAGATATTTGAACAACCAGATAGCCAATTGTTTTATGAACAACATTCATTACTCAAAGTGGAAAACATCACAAAATATACTGAAGAACGTCATTCAACAAGAACATAGGTTCAGGAAGTTAAACACTCTCACAGTTAATGAACAAAGCTGAAAACGAAATAGTTCCCCTTCAACATTGTTCATTTAATCACATTGATACATTCCACCTTTCGCTTTCTCCAGCAGGAAAAAGTTGCAGTTTCTGATTGTAAAATGAAATAGTTCCTCTTACAAGAAAATGGTTTACAAGTTTTTCCAGGGAAAAAGTCCACGTCTCAGTTCTACTTTCAAATATTTAAACTATAACTGCAGACCGCTTGGGTTGCCCCCCGAAACGTACGACCTTTCCGTCCCTCAAAACGCTTCATCTTCCCATTTTATTTTCTGTGCGCCTTCATGATCTGATTAGTAACTGACAGATATTTTGGGTTTGTGCCTTTGTCGCCATTCACTTTGTCTTTTCCTTCGTTTGTCCTACTTGCGATCCTGATGGTTTCGGCTCTACTTCTACCAAATTGCCCATCTCCCTTCGCGCCACAGTAGTTTGACCATTCTCCGGAAACCACCTGCAATCAAATGCTATGCATCATTCATTGGAATGGCATTTTAAACGTTAAATTAAAACACTTGGAATGGCTAATCCACAAGAAAACGGGCAGGTGTACCCCTTGATCTGAGAATTTTAACAAACTCTGCCATCACTACCTTGTTCACTTACAACCTTAATATACATCATTCATGACGGAAAACGGAAAACTTAACAGTAGTTCAAAATGATTACATCGGAAGGGTAGCTCATTCACAGCCGCAATGGCGGATTCTAACAAGAATGGGTAGTGTGAAATACTTTAGGCTTATTGGAAGTCGGCAGAGTTTCAACATCGGAAGACGGAATCTTTTCCCAGCAGCAACGGCGGAAAAGAAAAAGCTAAAGACATGCGAAATGTGGGCGGGAAAAGCTCAATCGGAATTCGGAAGACATTTCATCGAAAGTCAAATGGTTTTCCCAGCCGCAATGGCGGAAGGAGCACAACTACGGGCACGCGAAACGTGGGTGGGAAAAAGATTTAGTTGGAAGTTGAAAGACATTTAAATCGGGAGCTAAAAAATTACGGGTCCGCGACGAAAAGAGTCAACATGCATCGGCAGGTGGATCGTTTTGGACTTCGGGTGCCAAATCGCTTTGGGAGCCGCAACGACAGAAGAGGAAACGACTAAGGCTTCCGATTAAACAAAATTTGACGCCCTATCACTAGAAAAAATTAAGTGTTCGGACAGCCCAAAAAAATTCAACAGCAGTCAAAAAGCATTTCACCTTCAAAACGGCGACCCATCAGAGAACAATTAGCAATACTAAACTCAACTCTGTGACCCGCTGCAAAATTCAAACACAAACAAAATCCGAAAATAGGCTGCATATAAATCATTAAAATCATCCAAACTTAAATCATGATCAACAATCAAGGATAAACGACCTAAAGCAATATTCTATCATGAGGAGGGGCCCAAAATTTAAGAGATTTGGGGAGAATCGTTGTAGCTGCAACATGGGGTTAAACACAAACCAGCCCAGGAAAAGGAAATGAGAAACAAAAGGAGTCGGTAGCATCTAGGGAAGTGGAAAAAGGGACTGGTAATGTGAGGGAGCTGAAGCAAACAGAACTTATCAAGCTGGGAAAAACCCCTCCCATGTTTAACCTCCAAAGCGAGCTAGCTAAGTTGAATGTTTCAATCCTTTTCAATGAATTATTGAGGAATCAGGAATACAGGGAAACTATAACGAAGATGATTGCAAATCAAGGAGAATATCACCCTGATATCTTAGAGCTTATTGAAGATAACCTTACTATTATTCTAGGATCTAAGATTGACAGCGTGGGGAGAAAAGGCGAGGAGGTGCCACCCTTTTATATGAGCTTGAATGTACATGACATGGTGTTACAAAACGCTATGTTGGATTCAGGAGCCTCACATAATATGATGCCAAAGGGAGCGGTGGAGAGTCTGGGATTGGAGATTACAAGGCCTTATAAAGACCTGCATTCCTTTGATTCTAAAAGGGTAAAATGTCTGAGCTTGATCAAATACATGGTGGTATATTTAAATAAATTTCCATCTAAAATTGTGGTCATGGATGTTGTTGTGGCCGATATTCCCCCCAATTTTGGTATTTTGCTATCAAGGTCTTGGACTTCAAAGCTGAAGGGTAGCTTGCAAATGGACATGTCCTACGCAACAATTCCTGTTCATAATGAAAACAAAAGGTTATACGGTGAGGAAATATTGCCTTACATTGTGAGAAGTCAGGCTCAGTCTGACCTCCATCATGTTTATGTCGTCGACATAGACTTAGGGTCGTCTATCTTATTTAATGATATGTCTCCCTGCAACTCAAAAGTCATTGTTCGACAGAAAGGTAAAAGGGATAAAGGAGAGACTAGCGAATTGGAAGCTTTAGAAAGAAAGAAAAAGGATGAAGGACCGTGGAAGATGTATTTCGATGTCTCGGTGGCTAAAGCAGGTGTTGGTGCAGGTGTGTACATAATCTCCCCCATTAGAGATACCAAAGCTTATTCTTATAAGTTGGTTTTTGAATGCACTAACAATTTAGTAGAGTATGAGGCCTTGTTGCTGGGCCTGCATGCGCTAAAGGATTTAGAAGCTAAAAGGGTCAAAATTTTTGGAGATTCAGAGCTTGTAGTGAATTAGGTGAATGAAAGCTACCAAACTAGACATCCAAGAATGAGAGCTTACCGGAATGAGGTGTGGGACATGTTCAGAAATTACTTCACTAAACATATAGTCCAAATGTTCCCTAGATATGAGAATATGGTGGCGGACTCTCTGGCAACTGCAGCCGGAAATTTTGAGGCCCCTACAACAGGAAAAAGGAAATACAAAGTAGATATTGTGAATAGACCTTCTATACCAGAAAACACTAGATATTGCCAAGTTTTTCAAGACGATATGCAGATCAAGATATTTCTAGAGTTGTCTGGTGAGTTTGTAAACACCCGCATAGATGAGAATGACGTTGATTCCGAGAATTTCCTAGACGTTGAAGAGGAAGAGGAAGAGGCCGCCAGGGTAGGGAAAATGAAAGAATCTTTGGGAGGAAAGGATATAGTCCAATTGAAAAGTAATCATATTCCTAGAGGTTTTATCCCCTTAGAGTCCCTTTTTGACCAGAATGATGTAGCCAGAGATCCGAAGGTTGAGCCTGCCACAGACGCCATCGAATATATAAATATTGGCACTAAAAGTAACCCAAAAATTATAAAGTTGTCCAAGAAATTGCCCGCTAAAGAAAAAGAAGGGTATGTGAACCTGATGAAGAAATACACAGATGTGTTTGCGTGGAGTTATGAAGATCTCAAATAATATGACACTTCCATCATATAGCATACTATCCCAATTAAACCCGGGGAGAAACCATTCAGGCATAAACTCAGGAGGATCAATCCGAAGCTAGTACCCATTATTGAAAAGGAAGTAAAAAGGTTGTTTGATGCAAAAGTAATCGCGACTCTGAGGTTTTCAAAATGGGTAGCCAATTTGGTTCCTGTTCAGAAAAATAATGGGGAGATAAGGTTATGTGTAGATTTCAGAAACTTAAATAAAGTTTATTTGAAAGACAATTACCTGTTGCTAAAGATGGACAAAATACTACAGAGGGTGGTAGGCTCAGAAAGAATATCCACTATTGATGGTTTTTCCGGTTACAATAAGGTGAAGGTGATACCTGAAGATCAAGAAAAAACTATTTTCACCACACCTTGGGGTACATTCATGTGCACAAGGATGCCATTTGGATTAATAAATGATGGAGAAAATTTCCAACGTGCCATGGATATTGCTTTTGCAGATGAAAGAGAGAAATTTGTGGTGATTTACATGGATGACATTACTGTATACTCCAAGTGGGCTAAAGATCATATCAGGCATTTAGAAAGGTTTTTCATTAAGTGCAGGAAGTATGGCATCTCATTAAACCCTAGAAAGTCAAACTTTGCTCTAGAAGAAGGAAAGTTGCTGGGGCACATCATTTCGAAGGAAGGAATCAGTATCAATCCAGATAGGGTAAAGGACATCTTGAGAGTAGAGAAACCAAGGAGCAAGAAGGAAATACAGTCTTTCATTGGTCAAGTAAATTTCTTGATGAGATTCATCCCTAGCTTTACCGAAATCCTGATGGACATTACTTATATGTTGAGGAAAGATCATGAAATCAAATGGATGGTGGAAGCCAAGAAGGATTTCAAAAATATAAAACAAGCCATTTTGGAGGCTCCTGTGCTAGTCAGTACAGATTTTGAGAAATATTTCTTAGTGTTCTCGTATTCTTTAGAACATATTGTGGTAGCAGTGTTGTTGTAGAAAAATGATCGGGGTGAATAACATCCTCTAGCATTCTTCTGTAAAATATTGAGGGATGGAGAATTGAAATATAATATAATGGAAAAACAAGCTTATGCTTTGGTTAAGGCCTTGAAATATTTCATAATCTACCTCCTCCATCCCCACGTAATTGCCTATGTACCCAGTAGCGTGGTGAAAAGCATACTTACACAGCCGGATCCAAAGGGAAAGAGAGCTAAATGGGTTGTAGTGCTTCTAGAATATGACATAGAAATTAAGCCCACAAAATTGATCAAAGGACAAGGGTTAGCTAAAACTATTATGAATTTGACTCTCTGCAGCTGAATTTTCTAGTTGGCTAATTTGATCGGGTAAAGGCGGAGATGCAAGTGAAGCCTGATTTTTCTGCATCTCCTTGGTATGCTGACATTATTTTTGTATTACGGAATTTACAACCTCATACAGGGATAAGAAAAAATAGAGCTAGATCTGTGAAACTGAAGGCTACAAAATTTTGCATCATAGAACAATATCTTTATTGGAAAGACCCAGGGGGAATAATGTTGAATTGTCTTTTGGAAAACAAAGCTCAACATATAGCGAAGGAGTTTCATGAAGGATATTGTGGAGGATATCATTCCTGGAAAGTAACCACAAATAAAATTTTGAGGGCAGGATTTTATTGGCCTTCGTTGTTCTTAGATGTCTATAAAGAAACAACTAAATGCCATGAGTGTCCAATTTTTGAAGGGAAAAGAAAAGTGGTTTCACTTCCCCTCAACCCTGTATTTGTGGAAGCTCCTTTTCAGCGATGGGGGTTAGATTTCATCGGAGAGATAAACTCAAACTCCTCGGAACAACATAAGTGGATTCTAACGGCCACTGATTACTTCACGAAGTGGATCAAAGCCATACCCACTAGAAGGGATACAAACGAGGTAATAATGGATTTCTTAGAAGATAATATTTTGGCGAGATAATGCTGCCCTACTACGAATTGTGACAGACAACACATCTGTGTTTAAATCCAAGAAGATGATCAAATTTTTCCATAAATACCACTTAAGCCTAAAACAATTTACTGCTTATTACCCACAGGGAAATGGATTGGCATAATCTTCTAGCAAAAGTCTTGTGAGGATTATTAAGAAGCTGTTGGAGGATAACAAGAGATCTTGGCACATGAAGTTGAAATATGCCTTGTGGGCTGACAAAATCAACATAAAGAGGGCTATCGATATGTCGTTGTTTCAGTTGGTATATGGGGTTGAGGTAATTTTCCCTGCCTCTCTAGCTGTTCCAGTCATGAAATTGTTACAGGACCCATTGGATGATCCTAATCCCATTCAAAGAAGGATCAACCAGATTATTGAACTGAATGAAGTGATGGATAAAGCTTATCATAAAGTCTAGAAACACCAAGAGAAGATGAAGAATACCTTCAACAGGAGAATAAAGGAATATGTTTTCTAGGTCGATGACTTGGTGTTGAATTGGGATGCCTCGTGTGAAGAAAAAAGTAAACACAGAAAATTCAACCACTTATGGGTAGGCCCATAACTTATTGTGGCACATAGAGGAGATAACGCCTTCATTCTACAGTATCTAGATGGGTCACATTATGAAGGAGGCATAGTGAATGGGAGGTTTCTGAAACGTTACATGGAGTAAATGGACTAAGGTCCATGTATCATAGTGTAAATACGTTTTATGTTTTAGTCAGTACAGATGGTGAGTCAGAAGATCTGAAGCCTATGGAGAAGGCACTAAGATCAGAAGAGGTAACCATTCTTTCAAACTATGTTTTCTTTCAGAAAGTAAAATAAAAGGATGTTGTTAATGGAGTAGGAAACTAATCTATGGGTTCTTTGCTACCTCGATGGGCGGATAGCATCCCTTGTAGAGCCGGTTGTTAACACTCTACAAAGTTTTGATTATAAGAGATATGTGGGAAGCTTGATCCTGTCAAAAAGTGTTGGGAAGGAAACCTTAGAGTTTGCAGGGAGGCTGATGGAATATATGAGATAGCATTCAACCACTAGAATAGGCTGCGGTGGAAATGAAGGAAAGGACAACATAAATTGGCGGCCCCACTCTGGAGTAATGAATATGGAAAGCAACAAGACACTCCATGGATCAGAGATGTAGGGTAAAGTAGAGAACATTGAATGTGCTAAAGGAATTAAACGGGAGTCATAATAGAAGGCTGAGATTGATCTGATGGGAGATAAACAACGTCAAAACATTTTGCATGGCGAACATGCTCGGCCAAATCTACTTTTCGAATCACGAAATAGGTTAAAAGGTGGAGGCATCTAACGACTGAGGTTGGGATCCAAGAAGATCCATGGTCATAAATGATTTTTCATCCTAGATTAGCAAGGATGTAGTAGTGATTTCAGATTACGAAAAGTGGTATAGGTCGCTCAGATCGACGGTCACAACAAGAGCGGAGGGAAATTTGCGGTCATGGTTTATTTCACAATCTAAACTAACATGGAGGGGACTAGAATCTCGCATCACGAAAAGTGGTAGGGTCCACTCAGATCAATGGTTGTGAAGAAAAGTTGATCTTGATCAACGGTTGAGCTGCATATGCATGAGGTAAGGAAGAATGTAGCATAAAGGACCTCACATACCAAAGGCTCAGATCGCAAGGAGTAATATCCACGGTGCAAGCTGCTTGGGAAGGGCATGAAGGTTACATTGTGTAAAAAGCTATAAAAGGATCCACGTGAAGTTGCAAAGGTTTGTCTTTTCCAAAGCCTCGAAGCCATCGAATACCAACCTGCATATAGAGTGCCAGCATGGACAACCTAGGAGACTGTGCTAAAAAGCAAGGTAGGCCCCTAATACCTCCTCAGTGCTATTTGAAAATGGATGTGATAGGAGAAGTAGAAGTGGTAGGGGTGAGAGATGATACAGAACCTGAGATCACATGTCGGAGGGTAGAGGAAAGTCTCATAGATGAGAATGATGAGATTTTTTATACCATCTTGGTGGGAGAAGCCATTGAAGCCGCCAGAGGTAAATTGGAAATCCTTAAGGACCAAGGTAGAGATACCTATGGTGTTTTTAAATATTTTTTCCATTTTTTATCTGTTGGCTAAACACCTCATTGCCTTGAATGGTGTGTAGACAATTTCTCTATCATAGAAGAAGTCATTATGAATAATTCAAAGTCCAAAATCCTTTGTTCAATTTAGGATTCCGTCACCCACAAAACCCTGCACATCCCAGATGAGTTTGTCCATACATCCCAAAACTACCAAGAGGAAAATATTATACGTTGCTTCAGAGAATCTACCGATTAAAGTAGAGAAACCTTCTTGAAGGCCTGTTGAAAACCCAGTGGTGAACCCATCGACCTTAGCCAATTCAATGAAGAAACTCAATGGTGTATATCCCTGGCCAGTCAGTTTTTATGTCTAGATACCAATGCTTATGTCATAGAGTCATTGTTGAGTCTATTTTTTGTCTTAAGTACTTTTCCGGCCTAACCTAAATTGCCCAGGCAATCTTATCCATCTTGTTGTCTTAAGTTTGATGAATTCCTAGCCGAGAACATCCGTTCTCAGTTAGCGAATTTCCACGGCACTAAAGTGTTAATATTCCAGTCCTTTTTGCTGAGGATGCATATAGCTTATAACAAATAAGAACTACAAGTACCTGAATTGGAAATCACTATTGATATGGCCACGGACTATTGTAAGTTCATGACCCAATTGATGGCCGAAGTATATGAACTTTTATTTTAGGAAAGGTTACCTAGGGTGTTGCCTGAGATGAGAAAAATGCTACATTTTTCAAATAGCAAGAAGACAGGGGACTGGTTCCTGATAGAATTTGGAATGACCATAATATTGTACGGCTTTGTGCATCAACCCTACATTTTGCCCGCTTTTCTAATCTCCATGGTTTTCTCCCTAGAATTGATCCGACAAAGACTCGTTTTTAAGGAAGAGCACTTCTTTAGCTATAAAAAGAGCTCAAATTTGATTTTCCCTTGGGAAGTGGTACCATACACAGTCAGGAGCATAGCTGCTTTTCCACTAGTTACCAACTTGCTCAGGGGCATGGGGTTTTCTCTGGAACAAGTGTTAAACTACGACCCTCATCAAATAATTTCCAAAAAGAGGAAGGCTCACAAGTGCAAGCCTTTTGAACACACTGAAATACTCAGACTCATGGAAGTAGCAAACTAGGATAATTTCCGTAATCCTGCCTCAATGGACATCAACATAGAACGAAGCACTGGTTCACACCTGCCAGGAATAGCTTCTCCCTAAAGAGAATTGGCTAAAATAGTTGTAATATCCGGGGATGTATCATCATTGGTCAGCTATTCAGTGATTTAAGTGAAATGAGGGGGTCCAGAGCCTATGGATACTGAAGGGGTGGACACGGCTAGCATGCCCAAAAGGCAAAAAATAGAACAAGGGAAACAGTTAGTGCAGGTTAAAAAGGGCAATACAAAGGGACAGATGAAGAAGAAGAATATTGAGAAAAAACATAAACAAGAAGAGCACGAGGCATCCAAATTACAAATCCAAGAATATGTATTTGACGGGAACACTCCAAACATGCATGCATCCAAAGAAGACTGGCTAGGCTCTTACTGGGAAAGTGATGATAAAACTTTCAAAGAGACAACAGAGCTATATAGAGAGGCAATGCGGTTTCCTTACCCAAATGTGGCATTAAAGAATGTAAGGGATCATGCCACTAACACCCTTAGCTTAGCCTTGGAAATGGGAAATAAGGTGTCAAAGGTTAATATGAACCTCTCAAAGGTTCCCACTAGTGACATAATACACCTCAACAAAGAAACCGGGGATATCTTGAATGCTTAAGGCCACCATACAGATGTCCAAGCTAGAGGAAAGTAAAACAAAGACTTTAAATCTTTTTAGAAAGGTAAGAGTAGAGAACAAAGCCCTCAAGGCCCAAATCAACAATTTGCAAAATGAAGCAATACAAATAGAGGGACCAGCACATAAGGGAGTTTTGGCTCAGAAATTGCTGAATGATAAGGAGAAAGAGATCCAAACACTAAAAAAGAAGTTGAATATTCTTGTTACTGAGCTCGCCCAGATAGAAGAGTTGGCTGATTTGAAAAAAGAGAAAGATACATTGAACGCTGAGCTTATCGACTGCAAATCCAAGCTGCTAAAGCTCAAAGAAAAGGAAAGGTAGTGGGGAGCAGACATCCAACTTTTGAAGAAAAGTGAAGTGGAATCAAAAGTCATATTAGCAATAAAAGAAAGGGATCTTCAAGGAAGGAGTGTTGAGAGTGCAATTCAGGCCGTAGGTGTAGCTGGAGAGATAGACACTGGTTCTCTTTCTAGAGAAATGTTCAAGATAGGCCTGAAAGATATAGAGCTTGTTATGTTAAAGTGGAAAATCGAGGAACTAGAAAAGGAAAAAGGCGAGGAGAGACAAGAAAAGGAAAAGACGGAAGAGAAATGCCAAGGACTGATTCAACAAAATGCCAAGTTAAGCCAGTAGGTGGTCGGTAAATTTTCCTTGCAAGGTGCTAGACATTTGATCTAGGATTAGATCATTATAGAGGTTGACAAGTTTCGACGTTATATATATTTCATCGAAGACCAGGAAAACTCTATGATAGAGGCTAAGAAAAAGGTCCTGACAGTATTAGGGGAAGTGCAGAAAAGACCTATGGAAACAACAGAAAATGTTGTTTCTTTCCTAAGCTCCTTGTCAAACGATTTGGCCAATCGGTACGGTATCCAAAACAGGGTTGCTATTGTATCCAGGGCTAGAAAGGTAATTGCTAAGCACAGGATGTTGGAGACTGTACAAGCCAAAATAGAGGTTATTGAGCACAAAGTCAAGGAGGTTTCTAGGCTATTCAAACCACTGGTAGGCAGAGGGATCCCTTTCTTCTGGGAAGAGAAGGGTCCTTTATTTTCCCAAAAGGAGTATCGGGAGCATCTAGGTCATTGTCGATTAGACAACAGCAAGTTTGGAGACATGCAAAAATCATTGTTAGGAAAGATCATTTTTGATAAGCTGACCAGTGAACTTGAATTGTTGTTTGATTTTAAAACCACATGTGCCGAAGTCCCTGAGACTTTGTACATGGAAATGATGGAGATCAAAGCGCAAGCATTCGACATGGTAGTTGCGACTCTGCTTGGCCCTAACCTATGGAGATCTATTCAACAATACGGATCGACCAAACTTGAAACGAATCCATAGAAGTGGCAATGATAGTACGCGTGAAGTTTTCTCTGTGTGCACACCCTTTCCAATGGTCACCTCTCCCGGAACTCTATAAAGCTGTCACTCGCCAGATGGAAGCGTAGAAGACTCTCATGCATATTTTATCCTGCAATCCATATTTCATTTTTTTGTTTTTATGTAAATCGTGGCCGATGTGTCACCTAAGAGTTTGTTAGAAGTTGTTTTTCAGTTGTAACAAGTTTTGATTCCCGAACCTCGGATTGGGAAAGTCCGAAATAGTATAAATATATCTCCTAAAGAGGGAGAAAGGGTTGGAACCGATGTAATTTTGTAGTGTGTGCTTTCAAGATTATTTTAATAAAGTTTCAGAGCCGAGGTCGACGTTTTACACGGGGATTCATGTGCTGTTTGTATTACAGTCTGTTGCTTCCTTTCTCATGTGAACATTTTTTTCAGTTTATCTCTCCCACTATGTTTTATTTCATGTCTGAAATAAGTGTATAACAGTTTGGAATTCATACATGCTATGCTCCATCTGTTGTTTCAGATATTCACCAAAGATTTCTTCTAAAGGTAATATAGAATTCATTCTCCAATGCTCTGTGTTGATGGTCTGTTCATGTTCTTCTTTTCCACCAGAAAATTATAATTTGATTGTGGTTGAATGGATATCTTGCCTTTGTGTTGAAATCATCAAATTTATGGAAGCAGAGTATATAGTCCATCAGAAAGGATCCCATATAAAACTCAGACTTCCGCTGGGGCAATCCTTCCTGTGTTGCAGTTATGCAGGAGGAAAAATGGTTGTCTATGATATCTGCCCAATTGAACACAGTCCCCTCCATGGTTACATGGTACATTAGTGGTATCCACCCAATGGGCCTCCTAAGGAAAATAATAGAATAATAATTAAAATAATAAAATAATAGTTAAAATAATAAAATAATATTTATTAATTTTGGAGGAAGAAAGAAAAAACTACCTTTTGTGTTCATATTTTCGACATATCTTCCTATGTTTTTACTTAAATTTCGATTGGGAGAGCTTGTTGGATGTGGAATTTGATTATGCATCCAAATAGTACACACACTACATACTTTTGACGGAGTCCACTACCCCAAAAATAAGAAATAATTGAAAAAATGTGATGATGACATCATCATCACATTTTTTCAGGTATTTCTTATTTTTTGGGTAGCCGGGTCCATCAAAAGTATGCAGCGAGGGTACTCGTTGGATGTAGAATCAAACTCCACATCCAAAAATCTCTCCTGATTGAAATTTGAGTAACCACACAGGGAGATATGTCAAAAACACGAACAAAAAAAGTAGTTTTTTTTTATGACAAATATGTCAATTCAACCATTATGGTTGACTCATTTTATTGAAATTCTATTGGTTCTTGAATTCCAATGCACAAGAACTTATTGTTGGCACTTTTTCTAATAAGGCCCATTTTAGACCCCAAATTTCCTCTATTGAAGGAAAATCCTCCATTTATGCAGGAAACCAGATTTTATGGGCTCACAAATATCATGATTTTTACAAGCTGATTTGTGAGGAGTTCTTAACGCCACTATACCTGTTAATTTTCCTGGAAGAATGAAAATGGATTTCTGAAGGTGCCTTGGAATCCTTAGGGGAATTTGGAGATTATTTATTTTCTGTAGAAGGTACTTACTTGAGAATGTATGGAGGGACCAAAGCCCCTTCACTGCTTCCCAAGTATGCTACTGACTATTTAATACATAAAGAAGAAGTGAGACAACTTTTCTTGGATGGTTTTGGTAGTTATTTGTTTGATATGAAGAAGGCCGTGTTCCTACCAATGCCATTTTATGTCGGTAGTTATAAGTTTTCCAAGGTCAAAAGTGCACCAGAGTTCATGAAAGAGTTGGAAATCTTTCATTTTGGTGAAAAGAGTTTTCACAGAAATGATTCTCAAGGAAAAGTTGCAGCACACTGTGCACTCTTGAAAGTGAACTTTGAGTATGCTAATTATTTGGATAAAGATGAATAAATGTACCAAAATGATTGCAATATGACTGCCCTGAAAAAGCGTCTCAGGAGGAAAATCACAGTGTCAGGAGGAAAGGCAGCAACAGCAGTAACCTTGAATAGAAAGGAAAGTAATAAGAAGTTGCACAGAAAGAAAAGGAAGAAACAACACGAATATCATTAGAAGGTGCAAGGAAACTATTGGCCGAGGAGGCCAAGAGAGAAAAGGAAGAGGAAGAGCAAAGAAGGAAATAAGAGGAGCAAAAGAAGAATGAAGCAGAAGAAAGAATGAAAAGGGAATTAGTAGAGAAAGCAAAGGAAGAAGTTGAGAAGATAGAAAAAACGCTTAGACAGAAAGAGCAGGAGGATCTAGATAGGGAAACTTAGGAGCATAATACTACTCAGGATAATCCAGAAAGTATCCCTTCCACCTCATGAGATATACTGACAGGAGGTCACCTCCTTATTGTTGAGTTAGGGTTGGTACCCTTCACTCCGTCGAAGCAGCCTGAAGTTGCAAGTTTGGACAATGTATTCTTTGACCCCAAGCAGAAATCAATTGTATGGAGATTCGAGAAGACATTGAAAATTGGTACCTAGCCCTATTGGGACTTGGAAATGCCACATTTTCATCCACTTTATCTTCCGCTATACCTCACATTTCATCATCCCATTAACCTTTTATCATACCATTTCCATACATATATGTGGGTTTCACCTTATTATTTCCACTTTATTTATTTTTAGTATTATAAGTGAATTTATGATTAAATATTAGAAAATTAACATATTTTTCAGTAATATCTCAAAGTATGGATGAGCTTTGTAATTTGTACGGATATGTGAAGGATGAATTCAAAGAAAATACTTCACGTATATCTCCTCCACCATTTCAAGGAGATAGTTATGCAAAGAATATTCCAAGGAGAAGATCATGGAGATTTGGTTGAGAGAAATGTGGAGAATTTGTGAGAGATATGTGGAGGATTTGAAGGGATCATATCTTGTAATAATAGGAAAGTAGTTGATTGGTTGAGTTAATAGTGGATCTCTCATTATGAGATGGTTATTTCCTTCATGTATAAAAGAGAGTGATCTCTCTTCATTTCAATGATCTTAAATCCTAGATTATCTTAGAATATCTTAGATATTAGATTATCTTAGAGAATAGTAGATTGTAGAAGTTAGTCTTGACTTTGTAATATGGAGAAGGGAATTCTTAGATTTTGTTCATAATATTGGTTTTAATACTTTCATGATTTATCATTGATTCTTGTGATGTAAATTAAGATTGCTTGATTGTTAATGTGAGCCCACATGTGTTGTCTTGTTTCTCTTCATATGTTGTCTTTCTTTTATGCAATTTACTTTCAGCCGTGTGTTTCATCTTCTGGCATTAGATTAGCAATTGCTTGTTTCCGCTTAAGGGGGGTTAGATTAGATTAGTCTTAGTTTCACGGGGGGTTAGATTAGCTTAATTTCACTTCAGTCCTGCATATACTTTGCATGTGCTTCATAATCCTACGAACCTCGGATTGAAAAATTAAATGGCTGGGCAATTACTACAACAAAATTAAAACGACATTATTTCGGCCCAACATTTTAGCTCCGTTGCTGGGGAAGCACGATGGGTTGAATTTTAGTTTGATTTTTCTGCAAGCGTACACTAGAGTGTGAATTTCAATTTCTGCAAAGAGTGTTTCAATTTTGCAAGTGTGAATTTCAATTTCAGCAAGTGTGTTTTCTTGCAACTAGGAAGAGTAATTATTTTTCTTGTATGTAGTGTTTTTTTTTATTTGTTTCAGCAAGAGTGTTTATTTAAATTTTTCATTTAGATTTGGGTGTTGTAAGAATCCATTTTTCAAAATGATTTAACAATGAGTTTAAGCTTGGTACAGCTCACTCAAATCCTTGCGAAAGTAGGGATCTCCTCTTCTCTCAAAGAGGAGATCTTGACAGCAGTCGAGAGCTTAATCACTCCTCTAGAAACAAATGAAGAATCAACATATGAAGAATCCTACACATTTGATGGAGAACAACCATGCGAACTAGAGACTGAGGAGGACCACGAGGAGTTGCAGCATGATATGAGGAATGAGAACTATGCCTACGAAAGCCCTATCGAATGATGGTTTCAAGTGAGTACGAGGTTAGAAAAATTTAATTTTTCTTTTTTTCTAGTTAATTCACAGTTACAACAATTAATTCCACACATTTTGGTTTATCCTCATCTTCTATTTGCAAAATTAACATTGAACATATTCTTATTGTTGTTACGTGAATGGCTACACTGGATATTTTACTACACGTAACAGTTTTCTAGTTCCCAATTAGCATAGAGTAGGTAGGATTTTATTTTCATTTTTTACTTTCACTTAGAATAAGTATGCTCTCCTCCATGCTTCATGCGATCACGAGGATTAGAAAGTAGGACGTTTTCTAAAATTTTCAGGAATGAATAATTAATATTTTGCAACATGCTTAATTGACTTCATCTTTATTTTGCAATTCATTATCTCCATTAGCTAAAAAAAAATTCAATTTGTAAAATAAAACTAGTCCGCAATTTCATTTTTAAGTTGAACAAATGTTGAAATTATAATGTTGAAGACTGAAAAAAAGTTGAACAAAGCTCAGAAAAAGGGCCGAACAAAGCTCAGAAAAAGGGTTGAACAAAGAAAAGGCTGAACAAAGAACAAAAAAAGGTTGAACAAAGCCCCTCAGCATCAATTGAAAATATTATAATCGCAAAAGCAATTGGATCGGTCTTAACACCACAAAAAGGAGGAAGGTGAGAAGCAAATCGATATGGGGTAGCTATCGGCGGTTGTTGCAGCTCGCTATCGCCACTATGTGTCGCAGCTGGCTGGGTTGTTACAACTATGATTGGGTAAATATAATTTTGAGTGATTTTGCCATTATTTTTATTTTATTTTATTTTGGTGTGTTGTAAAAATAATAAAAAAACAAGAAAAATATATAAAATTATAAAAATTATTTCTTTTGTTTTACATTTTGCAAAAGAAAATAAAAATAAATATAAT
>LPNX010627875.1:53073-98243 GCA_001517045.1 Pseudotsuga menziesii
AATCGCAGATGAAACCAGCATGGGAAATAGGTAATTTTCTTTGCAGCTTCTTTCTGCATGATATGTTTTCTTTTACGAACTTCTCACAATTTTTATGCTAGGTTGTATGAGGACATGCAACCAGATCAGTTTTGGAGGGAGAACTATATTGAATACATATTCACTAATAAGTTTTCATGTAGGATTTTGTACTAAAGTTTTTTTTTTGGGTTTCAAAGACAGTTGCATTTTGCTGCTGAAGTGATTTTTCAAAGAAACATAAAATTTTTGAGAAACATGCTTTGATAGACATCCTGAAGGAGCTGTTACTCATGATGTTTTCTCATAAACATCATAATGTTGGTTGTTACACAGAAACCATCCATAAACTTGCGTCATGATTTTTTATCCATATTTCTCCTTTAGAGCACCTTCATCGTCCATGTCTTGAAGTCCACTTTCCATCGATTTATCTGTCATGACTTCAAAAATACATATCTTTATGAGTTGCATACATCCCTTTATATTTTTCAGTTCATTTTTCCCTCTTTTTCCTTTCCAGTTTGCCTTCTGAAAAAAACTAGCTCCCTTTCCATGACTACATGGCCTTGCCATACCCACTGCTTGACTATGAGATCTTTTCACTTATAGTCCTACCAATATTTTTATACCAATTCACGTTGATTGATGTGGGATTCCTTAAGGCTCACCTTTCAACAAGTCTTGCCCCATCGACCTCAGCACCTCATCTGGGATATAGACTAGAGTTTATTTTGAGTACGTGGAGGCTTGCATGCCTTAATGGCAAGTTCTTTCACTGACAATCATGGGAATTCATCAATGTCCCTTGATCGTCAGATCTTACAAGTGGCTCGACATCAACACATCTATTCGTACTTCGCAAGATGTACTTGGGTACCTTGGCACTCATTGACATCACTCGTGAGTTTCCTTACATTGGTTAACAACATTCATCAATGGCTAGTAATCCAATGATTTCTCTTCATGCTCGACCTTGACACATACATTCGCATGATTAGAACTATACCACTAGGTTTTGTAGCACGTGAAGACTATACATTCTTTCTCATGACTCCATCAGTAGTTGCAGAAACATGACTTCATATCTACGAGTGTACCATAGTTCCACTTTCTTCCTTCCACATTTTCCATTATTTATTCCTCCACTTCACATTACAACAGTTCCACCAGTTACAATCGTAGCAGCATTTACAGTTACATTTTTTATCCTACAGCCATGACATATTCTCCATGATTCAGCAACAACAGTTCTGATTCATTCACTACCCATGATCCAGCAGTTACAGCCACATTACCAGTGACACATTCCATGATCCAGTGGCATTGGCTACATTCCTATTGCATTGTTCATATACTTTTTGGGTAAGTGGGGGTATTTTGTTTTCTAAACTTTAATCATGCAATTCCTTACATGCTAGAAATGAATAATTTGAAAAATTCCCTCACCATGCTCCGTTTCTTTCACAACCCATGCTAGGTTGCATGAGGACATGCAACCACATCAGTTGGGGAGGGGGAACTATATTCAATACATACTCACTACTTTCATTCCATTTTTTTCACAACCATCACCCATTTTTCATCTCATTTACCATTCATGAGCATTTCTTTTCTGACAAATCCTCTATTGCACTTTGCTTCATACACATTGATATACATATTGGCATGATTCATAAAGATAAAGAAAAGGCTTTCTTGTGCACAATGATGTTTTCTATGCACATTAATAGCTTATCATTTTCAGTGAGTGTATGGTTAAATTATTATGTAGCTAGAAAACAGATGACGAAATGAATGTTATTAACACAAGAACCAACATTCTTTACATTCATGGTTGTCACACAAGAACCAACCATAAGGAAAATGTCAGCTGTTACTCATGCATTTCACATCATGAAATGAATGTTGTTAACACAAGAACCAACATTCTTTATATTCATGGTTGTCACACAAGAACCAACCATAAGGAAATTCCAGTTGTTAGTAAGCCATTTCACACCCTGTAAACATTCATTGTTAAAAAGACATCATCAATCAAAGCCAAGTTCAGATGCCAAAATTTCTTGAGAATATCCATACATGGTTGCATGAGGACATGCAACAAGTTCAATTGGTGAGTATGTTGGGACTTGGAAATGTAACATTTTCATCCACTTTATATTCCATTATTCCTCACATTTCATCATCCCATTAACCTTTTATCATACCATTTCCATACATATATGTGGGTTTCACCTTATTATTTCCACTTTATTTATTTTTAGTATCACAAGTGAATTTATGATTGAATATTAGAAAATTAACATGTTTTTCACTAATATCTCAAAGTATGGATGAGTGTTGTAATGTGTAGGAATATGTGAAGGATGAATTCAAAAAAAAAACTTCATGTATATCTCCTCCACCATTTCAAGGAAATAGTTATGTAAATAATATTCCAAGGAGAAGATCATGGAGATTTGGTTGGGAGACATGTGGAGAATTTGTGAGAGATATGTTGAGGATTTGAAGGGATCTTATCTAGTAATAATAGGAAAGTAGTTGAGTGGTTGAGTGAATAGTGGATATCTCATTATGAGATGGTTATTTCCTTCATGTAGAAAAGAGAGTGCTCTCTCTTCATTTCAATGATCTTAAATCCTAGATTATCTTAGAATATCTTAGATCTTAAATTATCTTAGAGAATAGTAGATTGTAGAAGTTAGTCTTGACTTTGTAATATGGGGAAGGGAATTCTTAGATTTTGTTCATAATATTGGTTTTGATACTTTCATGATTTGTCATTGATTCTTGAGATGTAAATTAAGATTGCTTGATTGTTAATGTGAGCTCACATGTGTTGTCTTGTTTCTCTTCATATGTTGTCTTTCTTTTATGCAATTTACTTGCATCTGTGTGTTTCATCTTCTAGCATTAGATTAGCAATTGCTTGTTTCATCTTAAGGAGGGTTAGATTAGATTAGTCTTAGTTTCATGGGGGGTTCGATTAGCTTAATTTCACTTTAGTCCTACATATACTTTGCATGTGCTTCGTAAGCCTATGAACCTCGGATTGACAAATTAAATGGCTGGGGAATTACTACAACGGAATTAAAACGACATTAATTTGACCCAACAAGCCTGAGGTTACCACAGTGACTGAGAAAGCTATTGTAAAGAATGTAGAGGAGGATCTAGAACAAATGACCTGAATTGGGATTGCAACTGTGTAGGAGAATGGCTATAATGTTAGCAAAGTTAAAAGGAGCAGTTGGCCAATATAAAGATAAAATGGCAGAAAGGAAGGAAACCTTGAGGAAAGAGGAACAAGTAGGGCGAGAAACAAAGAGGAAGTGTGATTCCAACCTTTCGGACTTAGAGAGGCTCCAGGAGGCCTATCATATTTTGGAAGCAAAAGGGGATGCTTTGGTATTGTAAAAAACCATTATCAGTGGAGAAAAGAATGACTTGAAAGGCAATATTTTAGGACTGAAAAACACAAAGGGCTATGGTTGATACTCAAGCAAAGGAGTTAAGATCCTGAGTTGTAGAGATGGAAGCACATAATGGTTCTCTGGAGACTCTGTTAAAGGCATCAAATGAGAAGAAAATGGATATCACGCCTCTCAGAAAACACACCCTTTTTCAAAGAAGGAAAATTTATTAAGTGTAGTTAAAACTAGCAGAGGAAGTATACAAGATTAAGCAAGCCAAGATCAGACTACAAGAGATATCAGTTATATCGATTGATTTCAAGACAAGAACTCAAGAAATTATGGAAGTCATCTAGGGTCAACTGACTTGGTTGGAAACCAATACAGAACTTCCAGAACATGCGCCTCAAAAGAGTATAGAGAATTTCCATATTGAGCATTGTTATAGCATATTTCACCACTCCAGGTGAATCACACTTTGTATGGCCTTCCCCTGTCCCGCTGCAGACTCTTTCAAATCTAACATGTCGGGGGCTCGGGGAGTAAGAAAATCCTCTAACATGTAGGATGTAATCGCTTTCAAATCACGTGAAACGAAAAGTTCCCTTGAAAGAATATACAATGTTAGTCTAGTTTGTTTTTAAAAAAAGTACTAACTTCTATTAACATTTTCAGACAACCAATAAAATCACGCAAATAATATAAATTTCAAATTTGATTTAATATAAAGCATTTTTAAAGCTGCATTTAATGGAATAATTGCACCTTATAGAAATTGCATGAGCTCTATAATGGGGTTTTAACCTCCATGATGTCATCAAAACCTATAGCAGCGCCTCTTCAGTCCATGTGCAGAGCCTAACATAAGTGCCACATAATCTGTAATCCCTTTAAATATGAAATGGTACAAATCAATATGCAATGGCAGGCATAAGCTTCTTACAACACAGACTTTATTTCTCTTCTTTGAGATATCCAAAATATTATATCATATTGAATGGCTAGTGCTTATGTCCACTAGCTAGCTTACCAATTGTGCATGTGTAAATCGTTTATATGCTCTACTGATCGACTTAAGCCTTTCTGTAGAACAATCCCAATTCCTCCAAGGAAATATGTGGCACTTCCCATAATCATAAAAATTACTTTGAGAACATCCGTATATTTTGAAGATGCAACTAATAATGCACAAAAAAGACGCATACACTCTCTCTCAACTGATGATCAATTCATACACTCTCTCTCAACGCCTTTTGGGGTGGATAATTAATACTAGATTCATTTCAATTTTAATTTATCCTACTGCCTATTCTTTATTTCACAATTGACTAATCAAATTTTGTGTATTTATTTAATGTAATATGGATCAGGCATCTTATTACCATGAAAGGGTGGATAGACTTATAGGGAAAGTCAAGGACTTGTTCATTTCAATGCAGTATGTGGATCAGGATGGAGAATCCACTGATCTTTTTCAACGCCTTCTGTTGGTCGATAACGTTGAACGTTTGGGGATCGATAGAAACTTCATAAATGAGATAAAAACAACACTCGATTACATTTATAGGTATGTGGTCATAGTGCCGTTGTCAGAGTTTATGCTTTTTATATGGATTCTAACAAGCAAATTATATTGGACGACAGTCATTGGAAGGAAAAAGGCATTAAATGTGAGAGAAAAAAGTGGTGCGACTGATCTGAATCCAACTTCCTTCGAACTCTTTGACTACACAGATACGCTGTGTCTTCGGTATACAATATTCATATTTAGTATTGCTAAATGACTATTGAGTTATACAACTAGAATCTTATTAATAAATGACTATATATCCAGAATTTGTGTGCTAATATTCTTGTCTGCATTCAGATTCTATTGGTAAGTTCTTAGTACTAAATGACTGTTCAGGTATACATCCAAATTTATCAATAAATGTCTATTCAGGAATTCATCCACATTCTAGAAATATATGACTAGCTGAATTTCTTTCAATATAGCTGCCCACTGCCATCATCATGCAGATATTAATTGCTAATACATTAATATAATAGCATTTGCACCTAGAGGTGCAAAGGAACACCGAGAGGGTTAAAATATTGAAATATTGAGTCTTTTAGCAACTGAACCTTTCTGACTTACCTTGGGAGCTAGAAATTACGTTATGGTGCTAATAATTTGACTTAAAACTGAGGTTTTACCTCAAGACATTCATGACTGTTAGCCAAAACCGAGCCGACTAAACTTGAGTTTACCGCTCAGTTAATATTAAAAATTAAATATTTTCATGCCGTCCTCTTTTTCTTTTTTTCACTTGTTGACTGAAACTTGTCTAACTACTGACTAGACAACTTTATAAATTTTAGTCGGACTTTCAACTCAACTAAATTACTAAATTTACTTCGACAAGTTCTTACTTTTCGGTTCTACCGACCGGTTTTTACCTCGACCACTTGTCACCTCCAAGTTGGCTAACCTCTTCGACCTCTAAGTCGATTGGCCTCTTCGACCTCTAAGTTGACTAACCCAACCGACCTTGTTGGTTCACATTGTTTGGTCGAAATCTACAGAGTATTTTTCTTAGTCTAAAAGACTTAAGATATTACAAATGCTTTTCACCTGTGAGTAAGATGAAGTAAAAATGGACACATTAACAAATCCAAAGAACTTATAAAAACATATACCCAAATATGTAGGAAGACTTGAGTCGACCAATGTGCCGTAAAGCCTGGAAATTTCATGAAGTGAGAAATTTATGGGTTCTTGTTCTTTCACTCAACCTTAATTGTGAAAGACATTTACACAAGTGAATGTGGAAAAAAATGCGTGGCCAAATAAACATGCATTCAACCATAAACTATTTCATATATATAACTATGTGGAAATAACAAAGGTATTACAAACTTGTTGATCCAAACTTGTCGGCTCACCTACTGATCCTTTTATAGAGCTTCGTCTCTTCGACTGAATCACATACAAAGAAGCTTGAGCTTCAACTTCTCTTTCTCTCTTCTTCTCACCCTGAGTTCCTCCACTGTCTAACTTGTGTCTAGTGACTAGTGATTAACTTGATTTACAATTTCCTTCTTTTATTTATAGGCAACCTGAAAAATTTCTTCTACATGAATCGAATCACTCTCCATTAAAGACTATAATAACTATCTACCTAACAACTTAGCTTCAGAAATAAATTCTACTAGTTTACATTGCCGAACTATGGACTCTTCCCTCTTGTCACACTAACCGACAAGATCTTGACTGATACAGACTCGGACAGATTTGGATGAGAGTCCGATACAGATCTATGAGTGATTAATATATCCAACACTCCCCCTTAATTATGAGCAAATGGGGATTTTTAAAAACAAAATTTACAAAATGTTTCATAGCTTAGACATGCTCTATTTATGATAGAGCTCACTGTGCAGAACTTGTCATTCGAAGATAGCTATGCAAATACTGGAATGTTTCCTTTTCCAATGGTTTTGTAAAGATGTCTACAAGTTGATCTTCAGACTTACGAAATTCCAAAAAATTTCCTTGTTGTTCACCAACTCTCTTATGAAATGAAACCTTGTGTCGATCTGTTTGGTTCTCTTGTGAAACACATGATTCTTTGATAATTGTATGGCTGAATTGTTGTCGCAGAAGATGGATGTCGGTTCTTGATGGTTCTGTGACAAGTATTTTAACACTCTCCTCATCCATATAGCTTAACATGTAGCACTTGTCGCTGCAACATATTCTGCTTTAGCTGAAGACAAAGTTACTATGGGTTGTTTCTTTGAATCCCATGAAACAACACCTGTACCAAAATGAAATGTGTACCCAGATGTGCTCTTCCTGTCATCTATGCTACCTCCATTGTCAGTGTTAGTGTAACCAATGAGTTTAAATTTTTTTGAGTTTGAATACATAATGCCAAGGTCTTTTGTGCCACTACATACCTCATAATTCTTTTACATGCTTGCCAATGTTAGTCTTTTGGTGACTCCATGAACCTTGAGATCAGACTTACTCCATACATGATGTCTAGTCTTGTCGTTGTTAGATACATAAGGCTTCCAACAAGCATTTTGAACAATGTAGGATCAATAATGGATCCTTCATCATTCTTGCTCAATTTTAAACCTGTTATTACTGGTGTTGGGGCTATCTTGCAATTAGACATGTTAAACCTTTTTAAAAATTCACTTGCATACTTTGTCTGTGATATGAAAATACCACTTTCAGACTGGTGAACTTCAATGCCCAGAAAAAACTTCATAATCCCCAGATTAGTCATTTCAAATTCACTTTCCATGACTGCTTTAAAATCTGCTATGCCAATATCACTAGTAAATATTAAATCATCTACATATAGGAAGACAATTAACATCTTACCTTGCTCATTCACTTTGGTGTACGATGTCGGTTCACTTTCACTTCTGCGAAATCCATTTTCAGTGAGATAGGAATCAATCTGACTGTACCAAGCTCTAGGAGCTTTCTTCAAACCATAGAATTCCTTTTTCATATTGTACACTTTATTTTCTTGACTTGGAACTTCATACCCTTGTGGCTGTTCCACATATACTTCCTCTTCTAGATAGCCATTTAAGAACACCGACTTGAAATCCATTTGATGAACATGCCATTTTTTTGTGCAGCAACGGCCAAGACTGTTCTGACTGTATCCATGTGTGCAACAGGTGCAAATGTTTCCTTGAAGTTTATGCCAGGTTGCTGTGTGAAACCTCTTGCTACCATTCTTGCTTTGTGCTTCTGCACATTCCCATCAGCATCTTGCTTTGTCTTATAAAATCATTTGACACTGATTACATATTTGTCTTTGGGTACATCAACCAGTTCCCATGTCTAGTTCTTCTCAATGCATTCTATTTCTTCATCCATGGCTTGTGCCCATACTTCTTATTCAACAGCTTCTTCAAATTTTAGTGGATCATATATAGGATAAAATAATGCAAACAGAGAGAATGAATTTGGTATACCAGCTTCATATATCTCACACACACTTCTTGTCTTCACCAGTTCTGTTGATGTCGACCTTGATGAAATGATTGATGGAGTTTGTTGTCCTCTTGGTGTGCTTGTCGGTGTAGCTTGAGCTGCTATTTGTGTCGATGGTCCTTGTGCTGAACCATGTCTTGGTGTCATGGGAGTCGACAGTGCTGTGACTGGTTGAATTTCATGTGGTATTTGAACCACTTCCTCTTCCATATCATCATTGTCGACATTCGACACAGTCTTGACATTTATGTCGACAGTTCCATCCCATGATTCATTCTCAACAAATTGAACATCTCGACTGATTATCACTTTCCTTGTGATAAGATCATACAATTTGTATGCTTTTGTGTCTTCAGAATAGTCGACAAAAATACATTTTTGCCCCTTCTTTTCTAGATTCCTTCTCAGCTCATTTGGAACATGAGCATATGCAACAAAACCAAAAAATTTTAAATGTGAAACACTATGATTCATACCTGTCCATGCTTCTTGGGGAACTTTGTTCTTCACTCTCTTTGTCGAACACTGGTTCATAATGTATACGGTAGTTATGACTGCTTCACCCCAATATTCATTTGGCAAATGCTTGGCTGCCAACATGCTGCGTGCCATCTCCATGATAGTTCTGTTCTTTCTTTTGGCAATATCGTTCTGCTGAGGTGTATACCATGCAGTGAATTGCTTATGTATGACATGGGTCTTTCAAAAATTTAGAAATTCATTTGAAACATATTCACCTCCTCTGTCGGTCCTTAAGGTCTTTATGCAGTGTCCACTCTGGTTCTCCACGAGTGCCTTGAACTGCTAAAAATAACTAAATGCGTCAGATTTATGTTTCAAAAAATATACCCATGTTTTTCTTGAGTAGTCATCAACAAAAGTTAGAAAATACTTGCATCCACCAATGGATGGTGTCTGCATTGGACCACAAATATCAGAGTGCACAATTTCAAGTGGTGTGCATGCTCTATAGGACTTTCCGACTGGAAAAGTATCTCTGTGCTACTTGCAAAAAATGCATCCTTCATAAACCCTTTCTCGTCTGTTGATCAATGGTAATCCTTTCACCATATTCTTTGTGTGTAGTAGCTTTATCCCACCAAAATTAAGATGTCCAAATCTGAAATGCCACAACCAGGATTCATCTTGAACTTCTATTTGAAATGTAGCTTGCAAATTAGTGCTTGCGTTTTCTTTCTTATCAAGGTGCTCGACCATTTCTTTACTTTCTGCCTTGAATGCATCTCCTATGTTTGTCTTCCCTTTCATGTCAGAAACTATCCTTAATGGAAACAAGCGATTGCTTGTCATTGGCACTTTTTCTGTCAGTTGGTCGCTTGGACGCTTGTCTTTGATCACACAGTGATCATCTTCCATGTAGAATCTGTAGCCTTTTTGTATCAGCTATCCAATGCTTAACAAATTATGTTCCAGACCTTCAACATGATAGACATCAAGGATATACTTACTCTCCCCATGTTTGGTTAGAATATCAACAGTTCCTTTTTCTAAGACAGTAACTTGGACATTGTTTCCAAGTGTAACATTAGTTTTAACTGAATTGTCTAGACTGGAAAATAAGTTTAAATTAACAATCATATGCTTCCTGCATCCTGAATCTAAGTACCATATGTCATGTGGAATTTCTTGAACAACATTACATTCGAGTGGAGATGTGAATGCCATTAACATTGCACTTGTCGAAGTGCTAGTGCTTATTGTCTAATTCGGGCTTTTCCTTCCTTGGTCGTATTGTTTCTTCCTGCATTCATATGCATAATGACCAAATTTCTTACAATAATGACATTGGATTTTTGATTCGTCAAACCTCTGGCCACTAGGATGACTTTGGTTCTGATTATCTCCTCTGCCATCGACATTTGTATGACTTCTTTCTCATCCTCGTCTTGAAGATCTTCTTCCTCTGCCTCTGAAGTTGTTTCTCCCCTTGCCTCTACCACAGCTTATGGATGAATGTGCTGTGAATGCACCTTCCAATGATGTTTGTGTTCTACTGAGTTTGTTTTCATGATTGATGAGTGAAGCTTGCAACTCATCAATGGTAAATGTCGACATGTTTGTGTGTTCTTCTAAGGTCACAACCAAGTTTTCAAATCTTGGGGGAAGACTTCTGAGAATTTTTACAACAACACTTTGCTCTTCTATGGCTTCTCCATGATATTTCAGTTGGTTTATCAAACCAACAACTCTGGTGTAGAATGTGTCTACATTCTCTAAATCTTTCATGGACAGAGATTCAAAATCTCTTCTCAGAATCTGCAGCTTAGATGTTCTTACCTTATCCAAACCTTGATAGGAGGTCTCCAATGTATCCCATGTCTGCTTAGCATTAGTTTTTGCTACTACTCTTGGGAGTATTATTTCATGCATAGATTGATGTATGTAAACCAGAGCTTTTCCATCTTTCTTCCTATGTTCCCTCAAGACATATTTCTCAGCCTGTGTGAGATTGTTATATGATGTCATGTACCCTGGTTCTGCATAACCATGCTGGACTATCTCCTAGACATCTTGACCTCTAAATAAATCCTTCATTATTCATAATTCTTTCCTGTAAAAATTGGAGTTTGCAATGAACCAGAAGTAGAAGCCATTTTTAATTTTTAATTAACTTTCCTTAGAAAATTATTTTTCCACCTTTTAAGACAAGATTTCTTTCCTAAACCTTGCACTGATATAAACCTTTCTCTGATACCAGTTAGCCAAAACCAAGTTGACTAAACTTGAGTTTACCTCTCAATTAATATTATAAATTAAATATTTTTACGCCGACCTCTTTTTTCTTTTTCTACTTGGGTGAAACTTGTCTAACTCCCAACTAGACAAGTTTATAAATTTTAGTTTGACTTTCAACTCGACTAAATTTACTTTGAAAAGTTATTAATTGTCGGTTCTACCGACCGATTTTTACCTCGATCACTTGTCACCTCCAAGTCAGCTGACCTCTTCGATCTCTAAGTTGGCTGACCTCTTTGACATCTAAGTCGGCTGACCCAACCGACCTTTTTAGTTCACTTTGTTTGGTCTAAATCTATAGAGTATTTTTCTTAGTCTAAACTACTCAAGAAATTACAAATGCTTTTCACCTGTGAGTAAGCTGAAGTAAAAATGGACACATTAGCAAATCCAAAGAACTTATAAAAACATATACCTAAATATGTAGGAAGACTTGAGGCGACCAATGTGCCGTAAAACATGGAACTTTCACGAAGTGAGAAATTTATGGGTTCTTATTCTTTCACTCAACCGTAATTGTGAAAGACATTTACACAAGTAAATATGGAAAACAATGTGCGACCAAATAAACATGCATTCAACCATAAAATATTTTATATATATAACTATGCAGAAATAACAAAGGTATTACAAACTTGTTGATCCAAACTTGTCATCTCATCGACTAATCCTTTTACAGAGCTTCAGCTCTTCGACTGAATCACATACACAAAATCTTGAGCTTCAACTTCTCTTTCTCTCTTCTTCTCACCCTGTGTTCCTCCACTATCTAACTTGTGTCTAGTGACTAGTGACCAACTTGATTTACAATTTACTTCTTCTATTTATAGGAAACCATAAATTGCTTCTACATGAATCGACTAACTCTCCATTAAAGACTGTAATAACTATCTACCTAAAAACTTAGCTTCATAAATAAATTCGACTGGTTTACATTTCCTAACTGTGGAATCTTCCCTCTTGTCAAGCTGACCAACAAGATCTTGTCTGATATAGACTCTAACAGAGTTGGCTGAGAGCCAGGTACGGATCTACGAGTGATTAATATTTCCAACAACGACTAAATACAATAATGATAAATTTCCTCAATGACCCTTGTTTGTTTGGATTTATTGACTTTCAGAATAAATTTTAACTTATTTTCCAACCTGTCTTTCTTGATTGCGATTTATTCTTTCTGAAATCGAGAAGCATAAATCCTTTTTTTGGAGGTTCGTTGAAGTTTGTTTTTTGCTTTGCGATTTCTTATGTACGGATCTCGGAAGTCCTATAATTTTCAATAAGGAAGTGTTCCTTTCTTGATTTTCGATTTCTGATATGGAAAGCAAAAATATAGTTATTTTTTGAAGGGTTTTATTATATTCGCGATTTCCAATTTCTGATTTTCGAATTGCGGAAGTCGGCAATGTTGCTTTTCAGATCACAAAAATTGGAAAACACACAAGTTTGTTGGTTGAATTTGTACTTTCTGATTTCCGACTTTCGAAGTTGGGAATGTGGAAATTGGAAATCACAATTATTTGGACCTTAGAACTATCCCATTATATTTTTTTGCTTCGATCGTACCTGCCCATATATCCTATATCTACGGTCTACATAATTTTTTCTGTTTACTTTTGAGTTTTAAATATGTTTGAAGTTACAACTATTTTTACCATTTTTCTCGTGCTTTCTTGTTGTGTTCGAATATTTTACTACAGATTTTTCCTTGCTCCAGCTCACGGATTTACAGTTTTCCAATATTTTTCACCAACAATTAATTACCAATCGACTGTTTTTTCTGTTGGTTTGATCTCGTGTCACTGTTTTAAACATGGTTGTCAAAATCCAATCAGAGATAATGTCCACTAGCTCCAGGAACACCATGTCGAAAACATATTTTGAGGAGCAAAAGAACAAAGAACCTAACGTCGGTGTGTTCACTGATATGAGTGGACGTGTGTCTGATACCTTGTTCCTTGATTGGTCTAGGATTTACGCCATATTTTACAAAGACAATTTATCCTCTATAACCCATGATCGACCGACTTATGAATGAATTTAGAGTTCTCAACTTCACTACATTACTTCTAGACCCCCTTTCATGCCCTATACAGACCCTATTAAGTGGGCGTTGGACTATGCAAAACCTAACACACTCTCTTTCAATGACAATACCCATACTACCGTTGCATCGTTCCATTATGACGTATTTTCTAGGGCTTTTGCACTTGGTCTTTCTAGACAGCTTTTGATTTCGAAATTTCTTGATGAGACCATTACCTGGTTCAGCTACAAAGCGATGGTCAAATCTTGGATGAAAAACACAAAACTGTTTAGGGAACAAACGATAACCTCCACTAGTGCCTATCCAATTTCTTCATTTAGGGAACCATTTTCATTACTAGTAGGTATGTTTTGTTTCTTTTATGGGTCGGCAAATTGCTCCTTGTTCAAAGCTAAGTGGGTTCCTATGGCTCATCACATTTTTATTATAGGTGATTCTTTCAATTAGGAACAGGTTTTATCTTTCAATTTGAAAGATGAAATTGATAAGTATCATAAAACCTTGACTAACCGAAAGACAACATTTTACATGTCAAGGTTTGTGATGGATGCTTTATGTGCAACTTCTCCTTTCCCCGATTTAAATTGGAACTGGAACAAGAATTGTGTCCCGATGCACATATATTTTCTGATCTGTGGGAGAAGAATTTTGTTCCTCAAATTTATGATATTTGCGACGTATTCCTTGGCTCGATATACCATAAAAATTTTAAGGCTGACGCTCTGACATTTTCTCAGAGAGCCGGGGAATTAATTTTAGTACATCGTGATTGGTATGTCAGAGAATATTTCTCCTATATGAGTATTTGGGCCAGAAATACAGTGTATCTGCTACCGAAAATTGTCCCTGATCGTATGGTACTACACGAAATTTCCTTTTAAACGGTTATCGATGGGGTTTTTCCCAAGCTAACAAAGCATAAGAAAAAGGCGTGGCCCAAATTTCCCTTGAATCTAGACTCCATTGTACTTCATAATTCTACCCATGCAGCTGTGTTGTGAAAAGAAATTTCTATAATGAATTTGGGAGAGGCATCGAAGAGGATGCATGACCCAAAATCTTATCTTTCCAACCTCTTTGCACATGAGTGTGCTAAGTCTCGATATGTCCATGAAGATGATCCTGATGATTCTATGTTGAGAGCAGTTGTGTATTTTTGAGAGGCAATGAGAAAGATCAAGGATTCAGAGGTTAAGTCTCGTCTATACAAATATCAAAAGGACATTAAGGATCATACTCTTCATTATAGGGAAACTAAACTAAAGATACAACATGACCTTCAAAAGCAGAACATGGAGAAAGAAGGAAAAGAGAAAGCAACAAGCTCTTCTGTTGCTCTTGCTACTGAGTCTAAGGACAAAGGTAAGAGTATGCTTGATGGTCCTTCTAGTATTCATCTTGGTCTTGAGGAAGAGACCTGTCCTTCCACTTGTCCAGTTAGTATCTTGACTTCCTTGGTATCATCCATTCCCAGTCTTCATGAATCTGAATTTGTTTTAAGTGGATCATTTTCCAACCAATGTTTTTCTGAAATCATTCTTTCACCAGTTGAATTACCCATTCATACCTCTTCTCCTCCTCATTCGCCACCTCATCTTATCCCAACATCCCTAATTTCTCAGCTTTCTCAGATAAACATTCCTTGCATCTCTACAAGTCTTTCTTCTAAAGTTGATACATCTATACTCAATTCCTCTTCATCCCTCAGATTTACTTGATTTACTTCTCCTATGAACATTTCGTCCATCAATATAGAAATCCCTATTTCCTAGATAGAAACTGATCCCCTAGTTACCACTCAAAAACAAACCATTTCACCCTATGAAGGAATCGTAGATTTTGGAGAACATGTTGTGGTATCTATGGGAAAATACTATTGGAGTAAGAAGGACAAATTTGTGATCAATAGAGGAGCTAAGAGGAAAAGAGAGGAATCAACCAAATAGATGCCTCCTCTCGGTTAGGTTTTATGGAAATTAGATACCCCTGATATAAAGAAAGGGGAATTAGATACAACAATTGATATGGGAGTTTTTGTAGGGGATAATTACGGCTTTTTTTCACAACTGACTGTGACCCTTACTGAAGGAACAAGAATTTCAAAAGACTAGATTGGACTTGGCAACAACTAAGGAAAAAAATGGAGAATAGGTTAAGCAGCTAAAACAAGAATATGAGAGAAAAATCAAGTAATGGAAAAAGAAGAAATAAAATCTCAAACATCAGCTTGAAAAATCAGATGTTCTCAATCAACAACAAGTAGAAAAAATTGTCATCCTTGAGAAACAACTGAAAAATGGTTAGAGAGAGAATCAAAAACCTCTTCTTTTTCAAATCAGACACCAGAAGAGTTTAAGAAGGTACTCTGTAGAGTGCATGAATATTTTCGCCAGGCCATGGTCAGTCTATATAATTTTTTTGACGATATGCAGGGTTTATATAATTCGTTTGGGAAACATTCTAAAAGTTTCGAAACCCACCATGATAAAACAAGAGAAGCGTCTAGGGATTTTGAAGAGGTGATAGATTGGCAAATGCATATTTTAGATAGGCTAGATGATATGCCAATTTTGGACAATATCCAAGCCAAAATGACTAAATTCATAATTGAGACATGGGAGAATATTTGTGACTTAGTGCAAGTTACGTTCAAAGAAGGACAATTGGCTTGTGAAAGTAGGTGGTCAGATTCTAAAGTTTTGCTTGTCTATTTGAACTTTCCTATGTTAGATCCTATTGCTCAAGCGTCTTCACCGAAACTCTAGATGGAATAGGTTAAATGAAATTTCGATGCATTCAAGGAGAAGATCCAACAGATAAATCAGCTGACCATGCAAGAGATCAATATATGGATTGAGAAACCTTACTCTTCGATGGCTCTGATACAAGTGTACCTGAAAGAGTGGAATAAAATAAAGAAGAAGCAGATCACCTCCCAACTGTGCAAAACATAAATTCACTTGAGACATGCCCATTTTTAGGAGATTGTCGAGATGATGAACCTACATTCCAAGTGGAGTTCCTCCCTTGGAAAACCTTGAAATTGTTTGATTTTGTAATCCCGTGTCTTGGGAATTTTTTTTCTTGTAAAATTTGTAATATTATTTATAGGAACAAATTTCCCAAGTATAGTAGGGACTTTTATAGAGTAACCTGAAGGTTTACACAGGAGAAAGCACCATCAAGAACATAACAGGAACGTATGTGGTTTTAGAACTTTGTAATTTTTTGTAGATTAATAAAATTACAGTCATTTCATATTATGTTTCATGGTTCTCCATTGAATGTTTTTAATGAATTTTAGTCTATCTCCTAATCTATTTGGCTTGCTAATTATTGGTGGCTTACTATAAATGTGTCGATTCATGTTCTCGCTTTTCTTTATTGAATTGACATGTGCAATGTGTATTAAGTAATTGTCTTCATTTGATGTACATGATCATTTACATTGCTGATAATTGTTTATTGATCTCTAATATAAATTTGTTAATTAATATTGTATGTTGGATTCATTGTGTATCTCTAACACTTTGGATAGAGTTCTTGGCAATTTTATTTGTTAAGTTAGTATGAAGTTAAGCTGAAAGAAGTGATCTTCATTTTCATGTTTGCACATTAAATGGTTGTTCTCTTTCATTTTTTACATCCTGCAATAGTCCTATTTTGAAGTTATTACTCAGCATGTCTATGTGTCCTTAAACAACTAGTTAGGAATCAGTTTTTTTTCAATATTTTCGTGCTTATCCTCACAGCAGATCTTGTACATCTGAAAACGATTGTGTTAGTGGAGACCTTCTATCCATAGGATCTTACTATTTAAAACATCTTGAGGATAGAGTCTCATCTGCATGGGAATGATTCAAGCACCTTTTGTTTTCTAAGTATCAATTTGATTGTTTCCGCCTTCCATAGTCCACTTTTAGCAGCGCGGATCCATTTTTTGCAAGTCATTAGGGAGATCCATTCTCGAGTTCCGCTTTCTGTAGTGCGGATATGGGAATTGTTAGTTTGTGTTAATAAAATGAATTTGTTTTCGGCTTCAGTTTTCCTCACTATGGAACATGAAAATCAGAAATTAGAGGTTTGTAATAAAAGTATCTGTATTTCCAACTTCCTCTTTTCGCAGTGCACAATGCAGAATCAGAAAAGTAATTGTGTCAAATATCAGAACTTTGATTTTTATTTTCGCCATTTTTTTTCATTATTATCTGATTTTCCAACAACCTACACAGCGGGCCTGTCAACATGTTGTTGTGTCGGTTGAACTGGGAAAGTGGTGTCGATACATGTCGGCTGAGATGGTTGAGTGGAGGCGATGAAACTTGTAGCAACCATGTTGGCGTGAAAGGCTAAGTTGATCCAGCAAAGAAGGAACTACAGAAAAATGCTAAGGCAAAGTAACTTTCGATTTTCGGATTATGAGGTCGGAAAGCAGAAGTTAAAAGTGCAGAAAAGGCTAAGATCGATTGTTAAGTTTTCTTATTTCTGAGATTTGCATTGAAGGGCGGAATGGCGTAATGTGGAAGGCAGAATCATGGATAGAGTTTCCATTGTTTGATAGTTTTTTGACTTCAGAGTTTCGAAGGCAGAAGGCAGAAGGCGGAACCGCGGTTGAAGATCTTCGTCGAATGCGGGAGTGATAAGGTCCAAAATTTTGTGAATTTTGATTTGCGGGTTCCCAACTTTGAAAGAAGGAAATGGGGAGATAGACATTCGATCCAAAATCATGTGAGATTTCCTCTTTATTTACTGGGGAACATGGAAATAAGAAATTACAATTTTGTAATAAAAATTTATGTTTTTCCAACTTCCACTTTCCGGAGTGCAGAATGCGGAAATTGAAAAAGTGTTTTTCTCATATTGTTTTTTTTTATTTCCCGATTTTTGCATCCCCTAGTGCAGAATGTGTAAGTAAAAACTTCAATTTTTGATGCGGAATTTGGGATATGTTTTTATTTCCCAATTTCTTCTTTCCGTAGTGTGGAATGCAAAAATCCAAACATCGATTTTTGATGCACAGTGTGGAAAGCGGGATGCAAAACTTGGATATGTTTTTGGTCTAAATAAATTTATTTTCGACTTTCGCTTCCTACAGTGCAGAATGCGGATACCAGAAACAAAAAATCTAAACTTTCGCATAAAAATTTCGGAAGTTTTATTTGTGCACCTTCATCTTAGTGGTTTGTTTTTCGCTAGATTCACAATCTAGATTTTTTTCCGTCGAGGTTTTGACTACATTGTCTGTTTCAACTTTTGAGGTCTCCCCACTCATTATATTTCTATTTTTCATAATGATGTCCATTTTTTACTTTTATTATTACGTGTTTGATATGTTTCCAAGGATATTGCATCTTAATGATTCTAACCACCCTTATTATAACCAGAACTATTCAAAGTTTTTTTTTTCTCTATATTATTGATTGTTTTGATAAAACGTTTCTCACATTAAAAACAATGACAGGAAATTCTCCAATTCATTTGACCAACGGTGTGAAAGAGTGGAGTGTAGAACTCGGGAAAGGGAATAATTGGAAGTTTCAAAATTCCGGAAGCCGACTTTTGCATCCTGAATCGAAAATGGGAAACTGAAAAAGAGTGAAAGTGCGACAACCCTATTTTGTAAGTCGAGGAACTGACTTCCGCAATTCAAACGAAAATTGGAAATCTGGAAGGTCTGAGAGTGCGAAAGACCTATTTCTCATTGAGATATATCCATTTTTATTTTACCCATCCATTCAACCTGTACCTAAATGTTCAAAATTAACGTTAAAGTAAATTCAACTGATTCTAAATCTTGAAAAAATGGGTAATTTAATATTTTTTAGAAAAATTATATTGTATTCAAAATCATAAAAAAATTTCAAAGAAGGGATAGTTATGGTTTATGATAAAGTAAATAAGTAATAGTGTTTGATAACAACTGGACAGGAATATATTTAAAATCATAAATAAATGCATGAAGAAGAAGAAAACTTGATTACAATTAAGAATGAAAAAAGTACTGTAAACAAAGTTACGAATTAAACATACTTAATCATGATTCTCAACTGGAAAGAAGAAATTGAGAAATAAGATACAAAAAAGATGAGACAAATACTTTTTTGATTTCCGCATTTCGCACTACGAAAAGTGAAAGTCAAAAATACAAAAAGTTTTATTACGAACTTGTAACTTCTGATTTCCATGTTCCACACTACAGAAAGAAAAAAAGTCAGGAATCATGAATAAGTATGTTTAATTCGTAAATCTGTTTGCAATAATTTTTTCATTCTTAATTGTAATCATTTTTTCTTCTTGATTATATCATTTAATATTTAAAAAGATTTTGTATTCCCGATTTTCATATTTTTTATTAAAATCTTATTTAAAAATTGCAATAATTACATTTTCAGCAATTGTTTCTATAAAATTCCAGCAAAAAAAACAGTTTTAGTCTTTTTCCATATACCTCCTTGGCTGTTATTTATTTCAAATGATCGTTGTGGAGGAATGGAAGAGAATGCTTTCGAATGCCAATTCTTGCTATGGAATTGGCATTTATTTGCAGATTTTAAGCAGTCGCTTGGTCACAGAAGCAACCCACAAAAGTCTATTTCAATAGCTTTTGATTCAGTCTGTAGAACCCAAGAAAGTGAAGAATTTGAAGTTTCAAAAGTCTGGAAGCCAACTTCCACATCTCGAACTGGAAATCACAAACCCAAAAAGCATGAAAGTGCGGGAACCTTGTTTCGTAAGTCAAGGAGCCGACTTCTGCAATCCAAACCGAAAATCAGAAATCAAGAAGGTATGAGAGCACAAAAGACCTGTTTCTCATTGAGATATATTCATGATATATGGACCTCATGATTTGAGATTTTACTTTTTAAATTAATACGGATATAAAAGATGTAAGGATTTAGAGTTATCTGAATTTGAATGAATTGGAAGCAGTGAAAGATGACAAACTCCAAATTCAATCGTCATCATTTGCAAAGTCAATCAATGAATATAAACCAAAAAACATTATAATTCTTGCCAGAATAATTCAATAAAAAAATAATTTTTTTAAATTAGTAGGTCCTTCTATTGCCATCGATAGCCAAAAACAAACATTTACAAAAAAAACCAAACCCTCCCATTTATGGGAAAATAGGCTTGTAGATAAGATTGTAAGTCCCCCTCAAAAGGAAACAAGACTGAACCAGAATGATTGGGAGTTCTTCATAAGTCTCAGAAAATATTCTTCCATGAAAACATAAAAAGTAACCATTAACAGTAGTAGTTTTTAAAATAGAGAAAGAGTAAAACAAAGACCGAAAGAATAACATGGTCAATAAAAAAAATGTTCATGAGGGTCAAACTTCATGCTGTAGTCTCTTGGAGAAATCATCCCGATTTTCCAAAATCCTGTGCAGGATGAGCATGATTTTGTCCTTCTTAAGAAGAATTTATCCATGGTGCTCATCTTTTTCCACTAAAGTTCTTCTTAGGGTAAAATTTTGTGACCATTGTAACTCCAGGGATTTCTGACATAGAGAGAGCCTTCCTCTAGAGGTGGCAGATTCGAGGATTAAATCCTTAAATTAATTTTTTATATCCTCAAGTTGCAATAAAATGCCTTCCAACTCCGGTTCTCTCTCCGCATTCTGGATATTGGATTGGACTGACTCAGGAATCTCCTGTTTATAACGTTTTCTCTTTTCCACAATCATTTTCTGGAAACAAAGAGGCAGACTCATAGGTTTTTGACTGTCAATCCCTAGAGGGGATGAAGAAAGGAAGGAGTTCTTATGGAGAGGAATGATAACAGGAGAGACGGTTATTAGCAAGAGCTGAGAAAAAGAAGCTTAATCAAGAAGCTGATCGTTAATGTTGTACAGAAATAACATAAACATAACATTTTCATTATATTAACTTTGTAATATTATTATATCACATTGGATTTTTTCATGTAAGAAGCTCACTAATAATGCCAAATGTCAAGTCCACACACCATGCGACTGATGACAAGCGAGGCTGACTGTCACTTCCATGATTAATATGATGACGTTATAGCAGAAAGGGGTGGTGTAGTTGGCATATTCACATAGGGAATTGGATAAAGAGGTCACGTGACCATTCGTGTTTTCATTATTTCACTCGACGATGATGTGTGTGAGGATTTATCCGACTCATAGTTGAAACTAAACCTCCCAACTAGTTATAATGGAATAGTAAAAAAGTATAGGGAAACTGCTCCATGTGCAGAAGAGTCTAGATGTGCTCTGGCCTCTAGAGTCTCTGGGGAAATATGTGATATTTCAGTACGTTAAAGTGACCTTTTGCGTCCTCCAAGATATGAGGGAATCATACATAGATCACATTAATCCCAAGATATAAATATACTACATCATGAGAATATTGAACTCATAATAACATTTCTGAAGACTTAGTTAATAAATAGGGCCTCATACTGAGGATAATATCATTTGGACCTCAATTCTAGTATTTTATGTGCATAAAAACTCGACTCATGAGTGTCATTGTTTCTCCTCTCATGGCTACGGAAGAAATAATTGCCAAAATGGTGATATCAAGAAATGGGAGGAGTTGGGTAGACAAGTTCAGATTCTATTGTCGATGCAGGGGCTTCATAGCTTCCTCGTCCATCCTATAGTTTCTAGAGTGACATGGGATTGTTGGATGAGGACACACCAATTTCGATCCAGAGAAACAACTAAGTGGATAGCAGCCAACTACATATATAAGAAAAGATGCAAAATCTATTTGCTCCTAAACAAATAATTTAATGTGGCTACATTGTTGGGGCTTATCCAACATTTTGACTTCAAACTGGTGCCTCAGAGTTTGGAATATCAAGGAATGAGCAATTTCACATTTTTTCATTTCATCTCTTGTTTGCTACCTTGTTTGTATTATGAAAATATTGATGATTGAGGCAGTATTTTTTTATTTTTAGCTTGTCCAACATTCTCATTGTGTATAAAGCATTCCTGTCTAATTTTTTTACAATGAAAAATCAGTTTCGTCATATTCAATAATGAATCAAAGATAATTCTGTTAATACGTTAATGTTTTAGTTTTTATCAAACTATGGAAAGTATGAGTTGAAAGAAACGGATCCGTGCATTCCAGACTATGGAAAGCAGAATGCAGAATGCAGAAGCACTACACCAGCTCTACTTAAATAGACCTCTTATTGTTTTTATAATTCATTTTAAATACCTTTTTTAACTTGTTTTTTTGAATTGTTAAACATTTAAATCTGCCAAATTTTCTTAAATGTAAATTTCAAAAGTTTTATATTGTTGGAAATTTAAATTTGTCAAATTATCGTGGACAAAGTTTCTTATATTTGACCTAAAAACGTATCGAGGGTTCGCATTCCGGAATTTTGTACTACGAAAAGTGGAAAGAGGAAGAAGAAAATTGTGTGAAGAAAAACATCAAATTTTTTATTTATGCATTCCGCAGTGCAGAAACCGAAAGTCAGAAAATGAAAAAAAAGGGACAAAAATTTCTCCAGGAAGTTGTGAGGTCAAGAGGTCGAAAGTCAAAACGGGAAAATATAGCTGAAAGTTGTAAGGAAAGTAGGATTTATGAGTACATTTTCCAGAAATTGGAAGTCGAGAAGTCCAAAATCGGAAATCGAAAAAGTGAAGAAGAAAATGGGATTTTGATGGATTTCTTCATTCCGAGTTTGGATGGTGGAAGTCGAAAAGTCAGAATTTCCAAAGAGGAAAAGTGAAGGTGAAAGCCGGGAATAGATTTCCTTGATGATTTGAAAAGAATGGATATGCGCATTCCTCACTCTAGAAAGGGGAATGGAGAATGCAGAATGTAGAATCACTATAGAATTTATATCTACATAGACTTATTATTATACTTTATTATTAATGTTTTTATAATTTATTTTAAATATTTGTTTAACTTGATTAACTCGTTACCTTTCTTAACTTATTATTCCGCATTCCACAAGTCGGAAAAATGAAAAAAATAAAAAAAGTGACAAATACTTTTCCCGCTTCCACATTCTGGCATGACAGAGAGAGGAAGTCAGAAAGCACAGGAAGTTAATTGCGAACATGTAAATTTTGATTTCCGCATTCTACATAGGATATTGTAGGAGTCGACAAGAAAGAAATGAAAATTTTGGAATACACATAGGTGGAAGGAGAAAGATGGTAATGCAGAATGCGGAAGCGCTACACAAGCTCTACCTACATAGACCTCTTATTATATTTTCTTAATACCATTTTTATAATTTATTTTAAAGACTTTTTGAGCTTTTTTTTTTTATATTGTTGAACATTTAAATCTGCCAAATTTTCCTAAATTTAAATTTCAAAAGTTTTATATTGTTGAAAACTTAAATTCATCGAATTATCGTGGATAAAGTTTCTTATATTTGACCTAAAAACATATCGATGTTTCACGTTCTGAATTTCATACTACAAAAAGGGGAAAGCGGAAGAAGAAAATTTTGCGAAGAAAAATATAAAAGTTCTTATTTCTGTATTCCTTAGCACAGAAACCGGAAGTCGGAAAATGAAAAAATAAAAAGAAAGGGATAAAAAATTCTCCAGGAAGTTGGGAGGTCAAGAGTTCGAAAGTCAAAAAATGAAAATACAGCTGAAAGTTGTAAGGAAAGTAGTATTTCCAATTACATTTTCCAGAGAGTGGAAGTCAAGAAGTCCAAAATCGAAAATCCGAAAACTGAAGAAGCAAATGCGCATTCAATGGATTTCCACATTTTGAGGTCGGATGGTGAAAGTCATAAACACAGAATTTCCAAAGTGAAAAAATAAAGGTGTAAGACAAGAATAGATTTCGTCAATGACTTGAAAAAAACAGAATCGCACATTTTGCACTATGGAAAGCGAAATGCGAAATGTAGAATCGCTACAGAAGCTCTATCTACATAGACCTCTTATTGTACTTTCTTAATACTGTTTTAATAATTTATTTTAAAGACTTGTTTAACTTGTTTAACTTATTATTCCGCATTTCAGAATTTGTGAAAATGAAAAAAATAAAAAAGCGACAAAGACTTTTCCCGCTTTCTCATTCCGCACGATGGAAAGAGGAAGTCGAAAAGCTCAGGAAGTTAATTGCGAACATGTAACTTCTGATTTCTGCATTCCGCACAACAGATTGCGGAAGTCAACAAGAAAGGAATGAAAATTTTGGAATCTGCATAGGTGGAAGGTGGAAGCCAGGAATAGATTTCCCCAATGATTTTTAAAAAATGGAATAGATACGCGCATTCCACACTGCGGAAAGCGGAATGAAGAATGTGGAATGCGAAAGCGCTACCCAAGATCTACTTACATATACCTCTTATTATAATTTCACTTGTTTTTTTAGTTGAATCATCTTCGATTTCTTTAAAAAAAATAATCTTAGCCTAAATCCACAAAATCCCTCGATAAAATCTTAGCCTAAACCCACAAAAAAATGCTGGACTGAAACTTTCACAAAATCCTGGGCGTAAAATCTTGGCAAGGGCTATTCCGAATTGAGAGAAATAAATTGCAGTAATGAACAGTGAAACCATGTACAAAAAAATATGTTAGGACCGATCATTTAGTGAAAGGACGCAAGCTACTTGTTAGAAAAAATGTTAAAAACAAGTGGGAAAAAGGATCCGCAACTGGAAATCAATCCATCAAGTCCATCAATCCACTCACGTGCATCACCGACCATAACATAGAAGACAACTACGGTCTGTGGGACAAAAATTCCAGAATTGGGTACCCAACTGAAGTGATGTCCAGTCTTCATTCGCTAAGCCGACACGACACGTGTCGAAATGCTAGTGGCCAGTGAGACGAGGAATATTTTTAGACTGTGTCTCCATTGTGAAATACCTTCAGCGTAAGTATTAATATGGCGGATGTATTGGAACAATTCAAAAACAAGAAAGGGAATTTTGCTTGTTCCACCATTAAAACAAAGGGAGAGATAAGAACTGTTCTGAATTTATTTAGGGCTCTGCTCATTTCCTTTCTTGAGGAGAAAGTTATGAAAGAGGCTGAAATATTCTCTTCAATATATTTAAAATAAGCCATCAACAAGATTCTATTCTCGATTCGTTCGAGAGGGGTGAGGCAGTAATACTAAAATCACATTGGTTAGTTTACAAAAATGTTGCAATCTGTGTTTTCTAGTTTAAATTCCATGGTTGGTAGCAGAGAAAATTTTAAGAACCCCCCTAAATTTATATATATAATAAATGGGTGAATCCCCATGATACATGAGAAAGTGCGAAGGCTATTTTATCAATAATATAATATGTATATATAATGTTTTGGTGAATCTTTCATGGAATTCTAAAACCTTGTAAAATATGGGCGAATCTTTCATGGAATAATAAAATATTGTAAAATATTGGCGAATATTTTAAAAAATTATAAAATCTTGTGAAATAAGACAAATATTTCACAAAATTATAAAGCCTTGTATAATATTTAGCGAATCTTTCACAGAATTAAAAAATTGGGTTAATAAAATTACCTAGATGATGTTGTATTTACTTTAGAATTGTCACATACTCTTGTAAAGAAAATCAAATTTTCAATCTAAATTGTTGAATGTATTCATCACAACTACTTGTAGACTACTAAGTTCAAACCTCAGAGATAAAATGGAGAGATGATTTCATAATTTGCAATTTACAGTAGAACATTTTATCAAAGTGTCAAGCTCATTTATCATACTACATTCAATGTGAAATCAATTTTCAAAAATTATGTTGGTCCCAATCATCCCCCTCAATCTAAAAAAATTCAATGGATAGTTGCATAGCATCCACATTGTCATTAACATCTTTGTAGTAAGGATTCCCTCATTTTCTCGCATGACATGTTAGATTTTTATCATTTAAGAAATATGATCTTAGGATCTTATCTGAGAGAATAACATGCACAATAATAATCAGAAGAGACAAGAGACACAAAAAAATTTCCTCGGGGAAACCATAAAGGAGAAAACCCATTAGAGGAAATTTCAACTCAAAATGGGCCTTTTAACTTTTATTCAAATTCCATGTCATCATGTGTTAGCCAATGAAATTGCTTTAAATTTGAAATACCATATAGGTCTTAAACACTTTTTTAATATAAATTTGGGGATAGGTATCATAAAAAAAACTACTTTTTTTGTTTGTATTTTTGACATATCTCCCCGTGTTTTTACTCAAATTTCGATTGGGAGAGCTTGTTGGATGAAGAATTAAATTCCGCATCCAACGAGTACCCACTCGGCATACTTTTGACGGACCCCGCTACCCCAAAAACAAGAAATACCTGAAAAAATGAAATGATGACGTCATCATTCCATTTTTTCAGGTATTTCTTGTTTTTGGGGTAGCGGGGTCCGTTAAAAGTATGCCGAGTGGGTACTCGTTGGATGTGGAATTTAATTCCGCATCCAATGAGCTCTCCCAATCGAAATTTGAGTAAAAACACGGGGAGATATGTCAAAAATACAAACAAAAAAGTAGTTTTTTTCTTTTCTTCCTCTAAAATTAATAAATATTATTTTATTATTTTAACTATTATTATATTAGTTCATTTTAGGAGGCCCATTTTGAGTTGAAATTTCCTCTAATGCCACAACTTCTTTAGAGATAGAATGAGCACCAATAGAAAAAGTGAAACCCAAAAAACATAAAGATGATCTCCAACAGCTGATCTCTCTCACTTGTGCCAGCACTTCCTCTCTCACTCATGCGCCTTAGTTGAGTGAGTGAATGTGTAAAATAGAGAGGCTCACTCTCTATTTATACTAATTTTTGACTTGACAATTACTTACCAGTGCCGACATCTCTAGGAGAGTCTAATAACCCTAGTGCCCATCAACTGTGGGGACTTTTCCCTTCGATCAACAAGGAGGCTTAATATTAACTTAATTTTGGGGATTATTGGCCCGAATTACAATAGAGGGTTAAAATCAATGAATTTACATGACTTTATTATATTAATGACTCTCCCGATAGGAAAATCAGGGTACAATGAAATACAAATGATTCTCCCAATAGGAACATCGGGGTACAATATAAGATATACAAGTGAATACATTTTGAAGTTACAAATACATCAACAATCCCTCTTAACTAGTAAGGTATTCTCTTGACACAATTCATCAGCACAAGTCTTCTTCTCTGGATCAATTATAGATCATCATTGGATCATCATCGAAACTGGATCATCATTGGATCATCATCAAAGTTAGATCATCACTGGATCTTCAACAAAGATGGATCATAATCAAAGCTGGATCATCACTAGATCATCATCAAAGCTGGATCATCACTAGATCATCATCATCACTGCTTCCACTATCTCAATTAATTGGTGCTATCTCTCAATTCTAATTGTCATAGGAATTTCTACAGAGCCAACCCTTTTTCATGTTGTTTGTAGGCCTAGCTTCCATGTAGGTATTCATATTCATCAACACTTATATCTGAACCAGTTAGAAAGGCCCTCCTAGATCTTACATCTCACCATGGGAGGAAAACATCCACCACCATGTCAGAAAGGCATGCACATCACGCACATCTGATCATGGGAGGAACACATCCACCACCATGTAAGAAAGGCCCAACACTCACATCTGACTATGGGAGGCCCATCCTACCACCATGTCAGAAAGGCTTGTCTAGCGCTTATATCTGACCATGGGAGGCCCAGCCTACCACCATGTTAGAAAGGCCCAGGACTCACATCTGACCATGGGAGGCCCAGCCTTCCACCAAGTTAGAAAGGCTCGTCCAACACTTATATCTGACCATGGGAGGCCCAGCCTGCCACCATGTCATAAAGGCCTAGTACTCACATCCGACCATGGGAGGCCCATCCTGCCACCATGTCAGAATGGATCATGGACTCATCACTTCCCCTTGGAAGGAACCTCGATTTGGAGAACACCAAGCTTCTCCCTGAAGTACTTGAACTTCGTTTTGGCCATTTCTAGCAAACAATCACATCAAGGCTAATTATGTCCAAGGATAACTTGCAAGCTTTTCCAGGACTGATTACATACGAGGATGACCTACAGGACCATTTACTTCTTAGCCACCTATGAACTTTTCTAGGATTTTATGCTCAGACAGCCTATCTCACCGGTTATTCTAAAACTCCCTCTTTTAAGAGAAATCAATCTGGATCACATACTGGAGCTTAGCTGCTCCTCTCTGTATCATACAAAAATGCAAGTCAGATCAATCAAATCAAATAGTAGTTTTCAAAAGAAACATACTACCTCCCAAATAGTCGAGCAAGTGGAAACATATTTTTCCTTGGTTTATTCTCAGTGCCATGTAGGACTCCTTCCTGCTAAACCAAGAGATCACACCCGATCTCATACTGAAGTAGCACCCTGAAGTTCTCTTCCTATCAATGTAATTGTCTGTCCAATCCAAATCCACATAACCCTCCAGGTTAGTCTTCTAATTCGCCTCATACTTGAGCCCATAATAAAGTGTACCCTTCAGGTACCTCACTACATGCTTTGTAACCATCAGGTGAACATGTATCAGATCCGTTAGGAACTGGATCAACGTGTTCAAAACAAAGCAAATATCTGGTCTCATATTCATCAGTTATATCAATGACCCAATCATCTAACGATACACCGTGGCATCAACCAACTCTAATGAAGAAACACTCAATAGCTTTAGGTTCCATGCCATAGGTGTGGTCATGGCCTTGCAGTCCATCATACTGAACCTCTCTAGAATCTCTTACTGCATAATTCCCTTGTCCTAGGGAGATTCCATCTTCCTTCTACCACACTTCCGACCTAGTAAGTAGTGCATCATATCCAAGTCCTTCATCTCGAACTTGGAAGCAGGTCTCCTTCTTGCAACTTTAATGAGTTCCTATTTTCTGTCAGGAATAAGTCATTGACATATAATAGGAGCATCACCGGTCTTCTGACTTCAACCTTGAAGTAAAGGTTGGAATCCACTTTACTCTTAGTAAAGCCTAGAATCATCAGTAAGATATCCATCCTATTGTATCATGTTGAACCTCAAGTTCTCTTACAGACACGCCCTCTAAAGCGGAGCATCATTGTCCTGCTGCCTTTCATACTCTATGAATTGAAACATTCTATACCAGAGTGACAAGTAGTTTCCTCTGCTACAAATATTATATGTATCCATCTAGGGTCACTGGATACCAAGATCCTCTGTCTTGAAACTTTTCAAAATTTCTTCTCGCACCCATCTATGAGCTTGTCATCCTCTATAGGCTTTCATCTTCAACCTTTCATCTTCATCTTCAACTCGAGGTGATCTTCAAGCACCTCATGTATGTGTTATCCCATGGGCGTCTTCTGAGCTCGTGTAAGGCCTTATTTAATTTGCACACATGAGTTTACCTGTCATGTTTCTTAAATTCCAGTGGATGCAAATGTCTCTTCATAGTCTATGCCTTCTTTAAGTGAGAAGAATCATGCTACGAATATTGCCTTGTATCCCACATACTTCTCTTCAGGTCTTGATATTGCATCGTAGACATCATTCTTCTTGAACTGGTACTCTCCTTCCCTTTCTTCTTGGCTACTTTTCCATAGCTGGAAGGTTCTACATCAATGATGTCACTCAACAGTGTCACATAACTACACTATGTCTGATACCTCTTTCTTTCTTTGAAAGTATCATCATATTGTTCTTCATCTTGGATTATTTCTCAAATTGTCGTCCCTTGTTCTTCGGAACAAGTCTCATCCTTATTTGTTTGTAGGTGATTGTAAGCGATCTTTCCTACAAGTCAGATGCATCAGTTATATGGTTAGAAACATTTTATAAGGAATATTTATAAAAAATATTTTTCATCAAGATATAATCATGCAACTATTTTAGCCAATACAACATTCATCCATATCTTATGGAAACTTTCTAGATGCCTTCCATCTCTACCAAGAAAACATTAAGATTGTGCACTAATCAAATATGTCAGCAAAAAGGTTTCATTCTAGATAAGTAGCAATGTATAGTTGTATAGCACCATGAGCTACTTACCCATCACATGCATATTAGTAGTATACTGTCATTAATGCAAACATTCTATCATGCATAATACATCAACTGAATATAAACAAATGCATAACAAAATAATATCATGAAATGACAATTGAATACTTATGTTTATTTGTTTCTTGGGTAGACTCCTTCTTTCAGCTTCATAATCTTCTTCATTCATAACAACACCATTTCTTATCCAAATGCTAAGATGGATAAGAGGTTCTTCAATAATTGAGTCCTTCATATTCCTCATCGCTTGAGGGATATTCTTTGAATCATGAGCGCTTGATCTTTAGTTGATCCCATCTTCTCTTATCTTATTATGGGTCAAGCTTCACCTTGTGTGTTCTCTTCCCAGAGTTTGCTGAAATTAATCACTTCCTTCTCGCACACATTCCTCAAATGAATGAATCCCATGATCCTAGGAGGCCATTCAAGGTGGTTATCATAATATCTTATTCTTCTTCGATTGCTTCGTCATAGCATCGAACACTTCCTTTTGGTGTCTTCAAGATGACACATGAGGGATGAGATGATCTTTAATAGAATCTTCAATGATTCTCTTGGCTTTAGCCTTGGCCTCATCTCCCTCTAGCTCCTAGGCCTTTCTTACTGAAATACTAATCCAAGTCAATTTATTCAAGGATCATGGAGTTCCTATACTTCTTCTGATTTATATTCTTCTAATCAAAATATCGCGGTCAAGGAATAAAACATCTCTTCAGGTGTCTTTAGGGAAGGCACATTTTATATAGGGTGGTCCTATTGTCCTTGATCAAGTCCTTCTTGTGTCAGGATTTAGCCTCATCTCCCTCTGGAACTCGAACCTCCCCACTTATGTAGGTGTCCAATTCATTTTCTTCAAGAACCATTGAAAACTTATACTTCCATGCTCGGAATTTTTCAGCTTCACCAATATTTTCATCAAGCTGGTGTGGAAGGTCATTTTGAAATGAGAACCTCAAATGTAAATAGGAAAAGATCTTACTGATTTGAGTTGTTCGTTCTGGTTTCGGTTCTAGATGATCTAGGGTTTGTCAGAGAAACCCTAATTTTAAAAAATTGGAATATTTCAGATATGATTGGAAAAAAATATGCCTATTCAAGGTGAGCTGTCCAATGTACTCCTTTTCTTAAAAAAATTGAGGGAAGCTCCCAGAACATGAAGCCCTTGTTTTTCAATTTCCCCTACAGAAATTCCTGATATTGTTTCTACGGTATCTCTGAAAGTACTTCTCCTCTATGTCTGAAATTTTGTATTGAGGTAACCTCATTAGAAATATTTAGAAAACCATAGGTTTGATGAGAATTTGTTTCTCCAATTGGGACTTATGAGACTTTTCCCAATATGACTTGTTTCAGGACTGTTCAACATAGCAAAGTTGTACATACTTCCACGTGTCACTGTTTCACCACCAGGGTCTGAAAATTGTACCATAGAAATTAAATTCCATGTACTATATGGAATATCTTACAACATTTAATTTGGACCTTTGTAGCCCGAGATATAGAAATTATCCTTAGGTGTCATGTTTAGGGATGAATCCTAGAAGTGGCTGGAACCCTGATTTGGAGGAATTATATCTCTCAGAATATAGTGAATCAGAGGCTGAAAGTTTTATACATGGTACATTAGGATTTTATCTTCGGCCTGTGAAAATTTCGATTCGTGATACTTCTTTAATCTCAATATATAGTGCATGTACCAAAATTACTAGTTTTAGTATTTTAGGGTTTTTCAGGTCCGGGGTCAAACTAGGGTTTGAATTTCCCAGAGTTTTACCCAACCAAAAATATCGACCTTGGTCTCTAAAATTGGATTTTTATAAGGAGAGAAATCCTATGCTGGGCTAACTCAAAAATTCTTCTTCTTTGAAAATCCCTAATTTCCTGTAGAAAAAACTGAAAATGCCCATAATCAAATTCTGCTTTAACAGAAAGATGCGCCCTTCAATGGAGAGTTAGCCTAGCCTCATTTTTGTAATGGATTGTGTAGAGAGATCCAAAAAGTAAGAAGCCCTAGTTTCTACAGCTGCACACTGTCATTTTCTTAGGTTATCTCTGATACCATGTTAGATTTTTATCATTTAAGCATTATGATCTTAGGATCTTATCTGAGAGAATAACATGCACAACAATAATCATAAGAGACAAGAGACACAAAGAATTTTCCCGAAGGAAACCATAAAGGAGAAAACCCTGCAACTTCCTTAGAGATATAATGAGCACCAATAGCAAAATTAAAACCCGAAAACATAAAGATGATCTCCGATAGATGATCTCTCTCACTTGTGCCGACACTTCCTCTCTCACTCATGCGCCTTAGTTGAGTGACTGAATGTGTAAAATACAGAGTCTCACTCTCTCTTTATACTAATTTTTGACTTGACAATTACTTACAAGGGTTGACATCTCTAGGAGAGTCTAATAACCCTAGTGCCCCTCAACTGTGGGGACTTTGCCCTCCGATCAACAAGGAGGGTTAATATTAACTTAATTTTGGGGACTATTTCCCTGAATTACAAAAGAGGGTTAATCTCAATGAATTTACATGACTTTAATATATTAATGACTCTCCCGATAGGAACATCGGGGTACAATGAAATACAAATGATTCTCCTGATAGGAACATCAGGGAACAATATAAGATATACAAGTGAATACATTCTGAAGTTACAAATACATCAATGTGACATACAATCAAGGTGAATAATTTGTATAAGAGAAAGATAATAAGGTACCCCACAAAATATTAAAACAGAAAATAACCCCCTTTTTTAGTTTACAAATTTTCCATAAAATACAAATTCTCATCATGCATGATTCACAATAAAGAAAATTTTAGCAACACATACCTCAACATATTCTTTCAAGTTTTATTTATAAATATGGCCAAAATCATATAGGTTCCATGTAATGATATTTTAGTCATCAAATCAACAATAAAAATTCATTATATGAATATCGGTCTCAATGTCAATAGGTATCCTATGCCAATAAATGGATGGGAACCTAGTAAGCCAGTGCATAGACAATTTTTCTCTTCACTTAGCTACTCAGATCTCATTTCCATTTCTAAAAACCAACATGTCTTTTCAAAGAAAATATAAAATAAACATAGTAGATTCTAAAATTAAAATGGTGAAGATGCTTAAGTCATGCAACATAGTGAAAGAAAATACAAGCATCCTTCCTTGAAACATCAAATATTTAAAAAGAACAATAATAATTATAAAAAAAACATTGAATGCTACAAAGGGCTCAAATCACAATCAAGTATCAAGGGAATAAAAAAAAAGAAAAATAAATGCAATCCAAATTTATTAAACAAACAAGCCATTTATGAAACTATTAAAGCTAGTACAAAGGGCTAAAACTACAGTCAAGTATCAAGGGAATAAAAATAAATTTAACCAAAATAAACACAAACTTTTAAATTTGAAAATATGCTCCAAATGCAAGAAACAACAAAGCATTAATATATTCCAATAGAGTCAAAGTTAAAAAATTTTATCCTTTGATTGAGTCCATTATTGCTAAGCGGAAGTATTGTTAAATTAATTATTTAACCTTTAATACTAGGACACTAACTATAAATAGATAGGTCTCAACTTCATTTCCTGTCAAATATAAGAAAAAGACAATGTGTTAGTTAACTATCAAAACATCAAACTTCAAATAGATTGCATCAAGGAAATGTAGCTCCAATAATATTATATTTAATACGAAGTATAGAATGAAGAACATATTTTTACCTAAAATGCAAGTTGAATTTTAGATATGGTAATCCTTCTCCTATCTTATGGGATATTAAATTCTCAATTCTCATGTCGACCCTCACTTTCTGCATGTTGAACATGAAATTCTGTAGATTAAATATCATTATGAGCCTCCAAAACATTATGTTCTGTATCAAGTTCATTGGAAACATTTGTTATATTGCATTCTCCTCTTCTCTCACAATCTCATCGCCAAAGTGCTAGAGCTCTATTGAATGGAAAATTGGTAATCTCATTCTTTGTTGCATATAATCTTAAACAAGTATCCACATTCTTATCAAGCTTGTTCCTCAACTTTTACTTCAAGAATGATAATGCACTAAACATTTTCTTGTCCTCCACTGATCCCCAAATCATGGTTTGACATAAATACACTAATTTGAAATACTCTTACATGTTTTCTTGTAAAAATTGACTTTCACCTAAAATATTCCATAATTTGATTATTGCACCATATTCTATAGGTTTCTCCAAAACAATATATTGATCTAACATTGTTTTAGCAAAGCAAGTCTGTTGCTCATATAATTTTGATGAATCTAATATACATCCGATGTCTTCTCCTTATACCTTGAAATTCCTACCAAAGTGGTGCACTAAAATACTCAATTTTTCTAAAAAGTCAACTCTCAAAGTGTCTATATCTTTTTCATTATTCCAATATTGGGGGTATACCACAGACATGGCCTCCAATAATTAATCTCGAGGAAATAGTTCTCTTATCTCTAATAATAATGATTGTGCAATTTGTATTAAGTCGTGTCTCACTGAAATCACAATATCATTGAACTGGTCTCTTGACACACGACACTCTTTGGTGGTTTGTCCCATCTTACTAAAATAATGAAAGGGAACCATATACCCATGCACTGCCATACATAGCCTCCCTTTTTCATCAAATTTCAAATAATTTTCAATCTTTTCTATATCAATGGGAGTAGTTCAACTGTTAAACGTTGGACTTGTAAAAGACCCTAGCATCGTATACAAATTATCCAATGCAAGAAATGCTAATTTCCTTGCATTTGTGTACTCTACAATATACATTGTATGACTTTGAGCCATTTTCAAAAGGACGTCCATTTCATGAAGAAAAGGAAGAATTCCAACGAATGTTAATAATGTCTCTATATCAATTAGTTGAAAGAGAAGATCATGAGCTTTGTCTACACTAAAGCGATGCTCATACATCACCCCTACCAATGATTTCTACTCACTAAATAGTCTTTGAGCTGGTCCATTCAATGAAATCCATCTTGTATCAACATCTTTTAATAGTTTTTTTTCCATCTGTAATACCGTTTGCAAATTGTTGAGACTCTGTAAATCGCTTAGGACTATGAAAAACGTATGCATGATTCTCATGTACAAGTTATTCAACTTTTGAAACCAGTGGAAATTTGCTTACTATTTTAAATGCAAGATTAATCCTATGAGCCATAAAATGAATACTGATCATAAACAATGAAGCTAATAGTTGTATTTTGACACAAATCCCATTCCTTTTTCCTTGCATGATTGATGTTTCATTTTCTCTAACACATACCAACCTTTTTGCGATCATTAAATCATCCATACCACCAATTTCCTTCAAAGTCTTAATAACAAGTTCATAAAAATTTCCAGTTGTATAACTATTCCTCATTTTTTGAATCCCAAGTAAATATGAATGCCTAATATGACCATTAACCATATAAATACTCATGCATACCCATGAAGTATTATCAATAGCTATAACTTCATCCAAAGATAGTGAAAAAATATGGCATTTTCAATATTCTCTTTCAAATCATCCTTTTCTACTTGATCTAGATATTTTTCCCATTCCCAATGACTTGTTACAGACTAGTGAGAAGATGGAAAATTCAATGCGTCAAGAAAAGATACATAGTTCTTATAATTTGGATAATCTGTCATAGGACAACCTCTAGATAAGATGTGAAATACAGTGCTTAATTACGTCGTCTTGGATAGTAAATTTCTTTCCATTGTTTTTCCAAATAGAGATGTGATAGTCCCTCCACTTGCCTCAAGTTTACTCTTACTTATTAAGTGCTTATTATATTCTTCTTGATATTTGACATGTAGACATTCCTCAGAAGATTTCCATTTGGTAATAGACTTCTCCTCACCATTTTCAATTTGCTTGACATAAATATTTCCTGCATGCTTCTCTATTGTATCTAACTTCATTTGCAATTTTACTGTCTTACCGAGTTTCCAACTACATACAATGCATTTAACTTCTGGTAGAGCTTCCTTCTCATTTATTGGAGTTATTGGTTCAATACAAGGAAATTTTGAGGCCTATTCCAATTGGAATTGTCTCCCTGCATCCCATTGGCCTTTCTTCCTTTTTCATGATTGTGAATGATTTGTATTTCCTCCCAAGGAAAAAACTTCAACATTATAATTGCCAATTTCTAGTTGAATTACATTTATCTCACTTTGTTCACAAGAGGAACCTGTTTTATCATTCGTTATATGGTTATTAGATACATTCTCATAAGTTTTGACATCTCTCTCATTGATGGGTTGCTCAAAATAGTTTGAATCATAAAGAGAATCTGGATTCTTGGATTGAGGATTTTGAAAGTATGATAATAGATCCCTTTGTTTTGATTCTTTCTTTCCACAGTCGGTGTTTGAAATATCGTTGAATATTTCTCAATTGAAATATCAAATAAATCTAGAAACCTAGTGAAACCGACATGAGAAAATAGAAATAAAATCAATACAATTTGTAAGATATCCATGATGACATCAATTCTATAGGCTAGAAAATTTAAACCTAGTAAACTAAACTCATCCATTATTAAATTCAAAATTAGGCTCGACTGTAACAGATGGAGGAAGGTTTTGCAACCTTCTATACCTATGAAGAGGTTGGTCCTCCACAGCTATAAATTTGACTCACACACCTAAAGGCTAACTAAGAACAAACAAACCAAACATCACACACTAAAAATATCCTAAGTAACAAAGACACACCAGATAAAAGATACACCTTCCAAAGGGAATCTTGGGATGATTAGGGCCCAGGTCCAACCAATGAAGATCGAAGGATGGTTACTTGGCATCTTGTGAATATTCTTTGGGTGCAAGCACTGGAATCACCCAACCGCCATCCCAAATTATCAACTGAGGTTACCTTCCAAGTCTGTCCTAGGTGTACTGGAAATATCCTTCCAATACCACTTATGTAAGATCCTATTGTCTGGAGACTAAAGCTACGAATTCTACACCGAGAGTCTGACGTAACATCCGCTGGCCTAGTCAATGTGCATGGGTAGGGTATCTAAGCTTGAAACCCTATCAATACTAGCACATCATGGGGCCCAAGAAGTGGTATTGATAAGATCCCCAAACACACACCAATCCTGTTAAATGATCGAACAAGGAAGTGGAGGGGTATCTCCTCAACCGAGATCTGACGCGGCCTCATGCTTAACTCTTGTGTCAGAGGATATTTCTGGAATATATCTTACAGAAGTGGATTTACCTAAATATAGGCCACTAAGTTTGAAATCAAAGTGATTTTGGACATTTTAAATCTCCTATTCGAAAAACCTAGCCTAAGCTAGTTGATGCTAGAACCTATAAAAATAAACTTACTAATAGATTTTAAGTTAAATGTTCTTTTTAATTGTTGTATTAATTAAGGTAGTGGAATGATACTGAATGGTGTTATAGACTCAACAAAGTGAAAGAAAATGATGTATACAAGTTTCAAAGTGAATTCAACTAACAATGCAATTTTTTTCTTTTTCTTTGTAAATGAAACTAATGAAACTTTTTTTTAACAATTTGAGAAACTACAAGAATTCAAATGTTTTTTATTTTTCTGAAAAATTATGATAAAAACAACTAATGCAAAATAAAAATTGCCTTTTGTCTTTCCATACACTAATGAAGTGATAATTACATCCTAAGCTAGGAAACTGACATTTATACTATGGAACATAATCTCTCAATCACGTCCTTGTCTGTTCAGTGAAATGCTTGAAGGAGATTGATCTGGTTGTTGTGAATTGATCTATTGCACATAGAACTGCACCACAACTCTATAATGCTTTGAAAAATATTATACAATTATCTCATTAAATAAATCAAAGGAATAAGCAAAACAAGCAAACATTACTAATCAAAATTCAAGATATTCATTCAACAAACGCGCATTAGCTTTTATGAAGGAATATTATAATGTTTATTATAATTTATGCAACTTAGAATTTTATTCCTCCCTAACAATCCTTACTTATAACCAAGATGGACCAAATAATGTGCCATTTTAATTTTGGCCATTTAAGAGGACTAATTCATGTAGTGGTACTATATATGCACAAACTAGACTCCTCTAGTTGCCTCACCTAATATCAAAATTAAAAGGTTCTGTTTCCAGTTCTGGCTAAAACTTTGAAGTGATTTCTTGAGGATGAAACCCTAAATCCAACCACTTATGTGCATCTCAGACTCCTCATCCTCTTGTTCAATTATGGGAAACTTTGTCGATGAAAACAACCTTCAAGTCTTCTTTCATCATTAGGGGTAAGCCACAAGTTTGAATTAGATCTTCAAGCTCTTCCTTCAAAAATTTGTGGTGTGCTTATCTAAATACATTTATTTTTCAATTATAGCCTCTAAGAAATACTATAACTCGATCTATTGCATCCCATCACTATGCAATATAACTTTTAGTTCCTTGTGGTTTGGAAAGAATGTTGCAAAGTGTCGAAATAACATCCACCACTTGCATGTTGAAGACGAAGAAAATAAAAATTTTCTTTTGAATGAGCATCTTGTTGGTTCTTTATGAAATGGAAGAGGAGATAAGTTGATGATCAATGAGGGTGGTCTCCCCAATCACTTGAATAGTTCAACCCCTGTGACAGTGAAAAATAAAATGTGTTGGTCTAAGAGCATGGCTTGATCAAGCCACTTCATCAATCTTTCCCAAATCTTGTGAAAATTTGTCTAAGTGAACCATGAATTTGACAAATTATTTCCCATGAAATTATTGGAGTAATATAGGGCCCATATTGCACCCACTTTCCAGGATCAGCAAGTCCTGCATAAACCTATCATAGGTGCAAATCGTCTCTCACAAGGTCACAAAGGCATTCCAATCACTGGAGAACTTAGGTCATGGCACTATACAACTTATCACAGGTTTGAATCACTTAAATCACTAAAGAGTCAAGACACTTGAGCATCACCCCTGCTCAAAGTCTCCAAAATCTCCATCTCACATTGAAGTGATCTGTAAAAATTCTATACAGAGAGTCCTAGAAGATTTCAGTGAACATGCTCTGAGACCAAGTTAATTTCAGATCACGGTAACAATTTCTACACTCAGAATTTAAACCCTAAGATTTATGAAGCTTAATATCTATACACCAAAAAAAAAAGTAATTCTAAATGTTGTAAACTACAAATACATCACACTGAAAATATGAACATAATTTACAATTTTACACAAATCTGAACTCTCAAACCTTCATCTGTATTTTATGCTCTAGTGTGAATCCCTAACTACCAAACACTATATTTGTCACAAAAACTGAATGAATACAATCACCCACCTTGCCTCATTGCATATTATTGGAAAAGAGTTAATGTTAAAACATTGAAAATACATTGTGTATTTTTACACATAATGTACATGAGAAATGTGACGGGACTTGTTTGTTTCTAAAACATTATTTTTTTCAGACAAATGGTTCAAGGGAATTTTCAATGTTGATACTATATATCACAAAGTTATGGAAGAAAAAAAGATCCTTTATAATAAAATTCAAGAGCTCAAAGATATCCTTTCTGAAATCCCTTCCAAAATTGATTCCATAGTTATACTATCATAGTTATGATAATCACTAATTATCTCATCTATTTTTTGGGGATTAGGAAGCATAAGGGTATGTTATAGATTGAGACCCTGTTGCAGCTACAACTGTTTTCCCAAATTTTTGAAATTTTGGACCCTCCTCTTAATTTTATCTTGCCTAGAATCATTGGATCCATGAACTCTGTTTTTGTTTTGTTTTCCCTCTGCTACAAGTTTGGACTGTTATGAGGGTTACCGTCTTCGTGCTTTTTGGAAAATTGCTTATGTCTGAAGCTGCTTTGGGTTGTGGAACTTGGAGTTTGGTTTGAAATATTTCCCTTTGATATGTGATTTCTTTCTCTGTCTTCAGAATTCTATTTCTCATTTGTGACGCTGTTTCGGAGGTGAAGCAAACTTCATCGCTGCCCAGTCGAAAGTAATATTTTTAGTTTGATTGTTCGGAAGCCATTTAAACAATGCATCGGAGCCATATTTTCTTATGGATCCCCGTGGTAGAAGCTGAATGATGAGTGCTCTGTCAGATGGTCTTGAATTCCCCGATGTCGTGTTGTTATCGTTTTGACTTGTTTTGCATTGTCAGAGGTTGATCGAAGTTTGAGTCAGGGTTGTTTAATCTTTGTGAAGCCACTGTTTTGGAAGTGAGACAAGCTTTTTGGACCGCTACGAAGCCTTAAGTTTTTCTGAACACTTAACATTTTTTACAATGTTTCTAAGTCGTAGCGGAAAGTTTATGACTTTGATTGAAGGCTGTAGTCTGTTGGTTTTCCACCATTGCGGCTCCCAAGCGAACTAAGTGTCCACCGCATAACTGCTCCACCCGCCGATGCTTTGTCTAGGTTTCGCCGATTTGTATTTGGGCCGTGGAGTCCGTGGTATTTTCATATTCCACCATTGTGGCTGCGTAATGCACTAAAGTCCCGACGTTGATGTCTTTCCATTCGCCGACAGGGAACTTTTCCTCTCGATGCTTTGGCATTTATCTCTTCCGACTCCGATAGACTTAACGGTCCAGTGGAACTCTTTGTCCATTTCAAACCCGCTATTGTGGCTGCTAGTAAGACTATCCAGCCGATGTTTAAATGGTTCAAGCTACCGATAAGGTTTTTCCCACCGTCCTGTAAGTTTTAACCCCTGTGTGGGCAGCGATGTTTTTTGATCCTTGTTAAGGATTTTGCGGCGAGGGCGTAGTACTAGGCCTCATTTGATGATTAGTTTTGTTGCTAGTATAGTTTAAGTTTATTGAGAAGATGCAGTCCTAATTAATGTGAATTTTTGTTTAACTGTAGACGGACTCAGAATATTCTTCATATTACTGCTGTGAGAAGACGTAGCTAAAGGACAAAGCTGAGGAAAGTTGGTTTAAAAGTGATTAGTAGAGTTTATTCTGAAATCAACGGATCTCAGAAGGACACATAAAAGACAAGGCAGAATCGATGGCAACAAAATCCTAGGATTGGAAGGGGTCCATCAGTTACTGAGCTGATCCCGTTATGAAGTACTCATAAGTTGAAATCTGAAATGTAACGCATTATGTGAATTATGAGTACTCACGAAAAAGACAAAATTGTGAGATTAGACGGTTGGGGGAAGCCCAAGGGTTTTGTTGTTTTTGTATAAAGAGAGGAAAGTTAGAGAGGGGAGGGGGATTTTTTCCCTGGAAAACCTTGTGAGCCATTGTTTGTAAGAGGAAATACTTCGTTTTACAATAACAAATTCACAAATTTTTCCTATTGGAGAAGGTGCTGTGTGGAATGTCCGAATGTGATAAAATGAACAATGTTGAAGGGGAACTTTTTCATTTTCAATTGTGTTTCATTAACTGTGAGAGCATTCTAACTTCCTGAACCTATGTTCTTATTTGAATATTCTCTGGTTTATTCTGTGATAATTTCCACTATGAGTAATGGAGAGTTTAACGATTGATGAGCTATCTTGTCACATACATCTTATTCATGTTTATGTGTTTTGATTCTAAGAATAGCTATCTGTGATTTAACTTAACATGTGAAGAGTTTTACATTACTCATGAATTAATATTTTTCTCTCTAGAGATAGCTTAGTTAGTATGTATTTTCTAGTTGTGTGTGATTTAGATGTGAGAGAGTCTAAGATGAGAGGTAAGAACCTGCGCATCACATTGTGACCGCTCTTTGCATTCTTTATCAACCTGCATTTTAGATAGGCACTTGCATATCATACTTAAAGCCAAAAAAATACAAAAATATATACGGTGGACCGGGCCACAACTGGTAAAACCTTTTATTTTTGTTACTTGACCTACGATAGCCGGACCACAAACTGAACAGATTCCCTACACCAAATAGTCACAGGCTAGTTGGGAACATTGACTGGGGAGAATTCCTTGCTGTTGTTGCATGTGAATTTCTAGGTCTCAATAGTTTCTAGCACTAGAAGCGAGGGTATCCAATGCATGGATGACCGAGGAAACCCGTTTTCTCGAGATTATTCCACCGGTGATAGTTCAGAAGGGAGTTTGTTTCCTAATCCAATACCTGAAGAGAATGGTAGAGAGCATTTGTATTATGTGGACAATGAAGTTGTTAATGATCTGAGAAGACATACTAGGGAATACATGAAGAAGATTGGAGGATTACCGATTATCCTCGAATTTCCCAGAAGAGAATATAAAAGGAAAGACCGTCTTGTATTGGAAGACTCAGTGTTGGTTGGAGATTTGGAAGAAATTGTAGAAACAAACTTACAAGAATTTGTACAGCCTTTGAATCAAGAAGGCCCAGATACTCCTTACGGTTCTCCTGTTCATACTCCTATTCATTCACCACCTCACTCTCCACCCAGACTCATGGCAGGCGTAAACACAAATCAGCCACCCAACCCACCAAATCCACCACCTTCCTGGAAAGCCAGATCACCTTTAAACCTAACACCTCCTTTGCATGATTTACCTTAATATTTTGAAAAGATGCTGCCCAAATTTGATCCAAATGAGAAGATGTTAGTAGATGACCACTTGCAAAGTTTCTATTTGGAAATAGAAGGATTAAGGGCTGGGGAATATGAGGATGTAGTTTGTAGAATTTTTCCACACACCCTTAAAGGAGCAGCAGCATCATGGTACTTTGGTTTTCCTACAAACTCTATCCCTAATTGGGATACCTTTGAAGGGATTTTTAGAAGCAAGTATGGAACCCAAAAACCTCATGCAGCTCTCATGAAAGGACTATGCGCCTTAAAGAAAGAAAGAAAAGATAAGGTGCATAGTTTTACCCAAAGATTCTCATCCTATCTTAAGAATTTTTTCTGAAGCTAACAAACCCTCGGATAAAGTACTGATTGAATATTATACCTCAGCTCTAGGACCCGAGTTGGCCATGTTTAATGAAGGCCAAACCTACGCTAGTAGAGACTTATGAGGAAGCGGAGAGAGTAGAAGCTGAAAGGGAAAGTATCAAAGATTATCCTGAATGGTCAGGAGAAAAAAATGTTGGGAGGAAAGCTTTGTTGTTTACTAAGCCTAAAGAGGAGAAATCACCAGATTTCGAAGGAATGTCAAAGATGATGCAAAAGCTTTCTAACAGAATCATAGACTTAGAAAAGGAAAAGGAAGCCCAAAAGTTCTACAAGCCTTATTACAAGAAAAGGGAAGATAACAATCAATCCCAACCCCCTCCGCATAGCCCTGCGTCTATGAACTTTACAGAGGTAGGAATGGATAACTTTTGCACTTTCCACCAACAACCCCATTTTGAAAAGAATTTTCCTCAATGGATAAATTCAATGACGTTGGTCATGAATAATATTTTGGATTCCAAATTAACTAAATACAATGATGAAGAAGGGAAAGATAACAATAAATCAACAGAAAAAAGGAGGATGAAGCTATGGTTTTATGGGACTGTGTATCGTTGTTTGATGCGGAGGAAGAAAAGGATCTGAGACACGAGGGCATCCTGGAAACAAATGTAATGACAAGAAGCCAGGGGTTGATTAAGGAAAATAATGTTATGCTCCCAAAGATCAAAAGACTTCAAAAGAATGTTAAGAAATTTCGAAATAGCTCCTCAGCTAACAAAATTATAGAGTTTACCATCACTAGTCAAAATCCTAGATAGACCAGCATGCCTACTAAGCCCAATGAAGAAAAAATAAATAATGATAGATCTAATCTCATAGAACATAAGATGGATTATGAAATTGTGGAGGATATCAAGAAGGTAAGGGAAAACATCTCATTATTTGAAATGTGCAATGTGCCGCAGCAGAAAGAAAAGCTATTGAAAGCACTTGAAGTATCAGAGGAGAAGCTTCCTATTGACTTATCAGCCCCAAGAAGAAGAAATTGGTGAAGCAAGTATGGGAGGTAATCCTAAAAGAAAGAATCCACGTTTTCTCCTTACTTTTGAAATTTTCAACCATAACATGCATAACTGCCTAGTAGACTCGGGGGCATTAGTCAATGTCATGCCGCTTTCGGTTTGCAAAAAGATAAATGCACAACCTAAACCATCTACCTGGAGGGTTGTTCAGTTGGATAGAACGAATGTGAAGGTAATTGGAGAAATGGAGGATGTTCTCATTCGCTTATCTTCAAATGATAAGGTGTGCCAAGTCATCTATATTGTGGTAGCTAACATACCAGAAGCTTATGGACTTGTTTTGAGCAGGGATTGGTCGGCAAAGCTGAACGGATATTTTGCCTCGGACTGGTCGCATCTGTGGCTGCCATATAAAGGAATCCCAAATCAAATTAAAGTTTTGAGGGAGCCCCAAACACATATTTCATTAAATTTGGAATTATACAAGGGATCTAGAATTTAGAACTTCAACAAGATTGAGTTTTCAAAAAATGAAAAACCAAAAAATTACTTAATTCACTCATTTCAATCTTTATATTCACCATTTTTTTATAATATTATCAATATAAGCTATATAAAATCAAATTTATATAAAGTTGAAGCATATCTTCCTAATATTAAACTTAGATTCCTTACATTATTTTATTATTATAATTTTTTAATTTGTATTAATATTTGAGTTGATCAAGGTTTACCTCATCTCATGAACAATAGATGTTGCAAGAAATTTCTTGCCTATTAAGTTATCTAATGGCATTATTTGTATGTTGAAATTATTAACCATTTTATTTATAATTTGATAAAGCATATATTGTGCATGTGTTGAATTACCATATTAGTAAGAGATTGCCTCCATTTTAGAGTGACCTACAAAGTTATTTAATGATATAGCAGTCAATGTGTTTGTTACTGTAACAAATTTATGTATTGGCATAGTAACTTATTAATTCCC